>CM023483.1:76735629-76925892 GCA_013339685.2 Hyalomma asiaticum
TGATTCTCAATGCATCATTTCATTCTGCATCGCACTTGCCTGGGTTAGCATGTCAGGCTTTCCGAAAAACAAACCTCTCCGCTGCTAATTGAAGAACTATGCATTGCCATTGGAACACAGGCTCGCTACACGTTACTATTTTTTTATCAATATCTTGCCACGCGCCTAAATGTAAGGGCCTTCATTCGCAACTGGGTTTTGACTCCACATTTGTGTGACTGATTGTTGTTCTTACTATCTGGTTGAACTTTACCTCAAGTTTCTCACAGTTTCAATCTTTACCGCTGCTATATCGGCTGCCAGAGTCTAGTTGTTAGTAATGTACAAATAACTAAATAAAAATATAAATAAGTCAACAGATATAAATAAGTCAATTAAATAACATATGTGGCCAGCTCGCACCTGTGGTGCAAAGCTGGACTGGGAACGGGGATCGTGGCCCACCTACCTTCTTCCGGTTTCAACAAGCTCAACTAAGTCACGTGATTTTTCGAGCGACTACATTACACCAGTGTACGTTGTGCAATGAAACGCATCCGTCTTTATGTGGACTGAGGGCATGAGCGCAAAAGAAGAAAAAAATGTGCGCGCGCATATGCCATGCGTTTCGCATAGAAGTGAACGCGGACGTAATGATGATAGTTGTTTTTCTGTTCGCGCATTACAACTGACGCCCAGCTTATGGACCTTCGCTCCTAATAAATAGATAAATAACAAACGGACCAGTTGCCTTATTTATATTGACTTGCAAGAGGCGCCTTCAGTAATAGAGAATTGAAGCCGTGGTTCAAGCAATTCCGCTACAAAAACAAGAAATTCTTCACAACGTTAAATGTAACTCTGCTGAAGCGGTGGGAGCATAAGCCAGCAATACATATGGTATGCATAATGTACTTACTCGTAGTACATCCCACCTAAATCAGTGGGGAAAAAAAGAAGATGCAGCTTTACACACTCTGACGCGTTAGCAAGGGTAAGAAGCGCAGCGATGGAGTGGATACTGGGAAAGACTGCAATAACTAATTACGACGAGAGAAAAGTTTCCTCTAATGCAATGCGATGCATTTTTTTAATGATAAGTCCTTTCACAACGCATGGTCCTGCGTACCCCTGTTAGTTTGCTTAAGCCGTCATACTGGATGACGTTCATCAGATGTCTCACAGGATCGGGTAAGGCACACTTATTTCAGAGGAATATCTTTATTGAGACTCGATCTTAAGATCAAAAATTGACGCCATCCGCAAGGCTCATTCCCCTTGGCATGGCCTCGAGCTTCTTCTTCGTAATATCTTATAAACAAAACAGAACATAAAAAGGCACATGCGTTAGAAATGTGCAGAAGAAGGCGTTTTGTTCGCTTTCATTTTTATCTTATGAGTCTCCTCTCATAAGGCCCTACTTAATTGGTGGCATTTTCAATATTATTTCAATATATCAGCCAAATTCGAACAAGTGTACTAACCTATGTCCTTCTGAAAATATGTGCGTTTAAGCCCCTCAATCATTATTCTTACTTGTAAATCTGTATATCATGAGTTGGATTTTACATCTGTTGCACTATATGACCACGTGTACGTCCATTAATTCGATTCAGAAGTTTTACTAGCCACCACGACAACATGTTTATGTGGCAACCACAAATTACGTTACTAATATACGACTGAGTGGTCCCGCCACGGTGGTCCAGTGGCTATGGCACTCTTCTGCTGATCCGAAGGTTGCGGGATCGAATCCCGGACGTGGTGTCTGTACATCTCGATGGAGGCGAAATGTTGAGGCCCGTGTGCTGTGCGATGTCAGTGCACCTTAAAGAACCCCAGGTGGTCGAAATTTCCGGAGGCGTCATCCACGTCGTCCCAATAATCGTATCGTGGTTATGGGACGTAAAACCCTAGAAGTTAAGAGGCACGTCGAGATGCAGGATTGTGTTGGTCCCCCCAAAGTTCCCTACTATGCATGCGAATCAGGCATGCGGATGTTTATGCATTTCCCCAACACCGAAATGTGTCGCCGCTCTTGCCGGGGATTGTCGTGGTTACCCGTGCAACGCCATGTCTCGTAATCCACTAACCCAGCAGGAAATGGCCTGACAGGAGGTTTGTATTTCTTACGCTCCAAACGAATAATTACAGCCTTTTTTTATGGTCCCAAACACTGTGTCGCTTAGACGAAAGATTTTTTTTCGGGGTCGTGCTGGTGTTGAACCTTCGGAAGACGTTAATAAGCGAACACGTCATGTCCTGCGACCTCGTAAACGATGCTAACAATGAACTAGAACTTGCCTCCTCAACCGGTCTTCATTGCATAGCATTCCCGAGGCGCAGCATGCCTGGATGTGGCCAAAACGCGGCCCAGATGCGCGCCGCAGTGCGTGCAGTAGAATTAGTGAGCATGGTCTTCGTGCCTTTAGCCTCATCAACGGTTGTTTTCTTGGTAGCGACAAGACGACAGCACGACTATGTCGGTATACCGTGCGGCGACATTAATGAGTATCGTTTAATTAAGGTTCTTGTACTTACTTGTTGAAATTCCGGCGGCTGGATCGTCTGTGACACAAAGCAATTAAGATGAACAAAAGACATCAATGTGTATTTCATCGTTATTTAGCCTAAGACAAAATGTAAGATAAAACGTTCATCAAATCTCACGGCGTAAATAATAAAGTATTGTCGACAGCATTCGGTCGACTGAGTGACACCAATGCAGGGACTAGTGTGGGTGCGGCCTTATTTTTTAATGTCAATGCGCGTCACACGCAAATCCTCCATTTCACTTCTGGGTAATTCCACGCCAACTGTCCCAACCATGCCTCTCGACGGCCTGCCATTTCGTTGCAAATTGTTGAGTGTTATCCATCTTCAGGAATATTTACGCTGGAACGTACACGTTCACAAAACTGTAACAGAATTAAGTAAAACTGTTGGTTGCCTATATAGACTGAGTACCCTTATTCCTCCTTGGTAGAAAATCCCATTGTACTATGCACTATTCTACACCCGATTAGCCTACTGTATATTAATTTGGGGCACTACAATGCATAAAAAATATAATAAGTTGATAGTACTGCAAAAAAGAGTCCTGCGTGCATTTGAGAGATATCGTGGACCTCTCCAAAGCTTTAGAACGGAGCCTATTTTCATAAAGTACTCTATGTTAAAAGCAAACCAAGTGTACCATTACAAGTTGATCCAACGCATCAAACAAAACAGAACACATTATGTTTTGAATGCAGCCACTAATCCACGCTACAGCTTTCGGCATCATCACCTGGGAACACCAAAAATAAGAACGAATTACGGGAAACAGTTACAGAGCTACCAAGCGCGTCTACTACTTAACAGACCACGCGAGTTTCACGACGAGGTCATGGAAGGTTCCAATGATTCGTTCAAAACATTTCTCATTTCACCCAATACCGAGTTTTTCTGACTAAAGTGCGCTATATCTTGTCAATTCCTCTGTCTCAATTCTAGGCTTTAGTTGTCTAAGGCAAAGCGTTTTTTAACTAAATTATGTCGAATTTTTCTAAGTTCTTTTTTCTGTAGACATGACGTTCCTTGTAGTGACTGTCGCATCTTTCTACTTCTTTATGTGTACACATGCACTTTTCTTTTTGCGACTATTTCAGCTGAATCTGTACAGCGCATTTTGTACTGACTTGTGTGCTACGTACGTCCTGCGTGCCGAGCTGTTGCAGGAGCAGAAGCCTTAGTCAGCCCACATGACCTTTAGCTTCCGCTTCCTTTGTGTCGTAAACAGGAGAAATAAACTCAATTTAATCCAATAAAGCAAGTCCTTCTGCAAAACATCTTTGCGGAAAAAAAAAAGAAATTCTTCTTTGATGGGAGCATCGTTTTTTGCAAAGCTCCAACATAATCTTTCATTCACAAGAAGATACGCTCTTCACTTTTGTCATATTTGTCATATGACAAATGGGACAAAAAGCGAGAGGGTCATATTCCAATATTTTATTCTTCTTTACGTTCGCATGAGTTTTTTATGTGGCCCTAAATAAGCAATATTTCGTCTATATCGGTAATGCCTTTATTAAAGGACAGCTTTTCCAGTAACACTTCATTTTACAGTAGCTAAATCGCAGTAAGCTTTAGTGTAAGTTGAAGATAATTTGACACGCATATAACGTGAATTGGTCTATAACATTGACTACAAATTTCCAAGAACGTTAGTTATAATCAATGTTTAGACGTAAATTCAGCATTCGGGTGGCCATAGCAAAAATACGCAGAAAATGAAGTTTATTAGAGACAACTGTTGCCTACAAGCTGAAAAAGCTTCATAAAATTACTTTTTGCTTTAAGCAAGCGAAAAAATGTTCAAGTTCAGTTATACCCGTCTTTGTGCCTGCACGTGTTTCCTCCTCGCTATGAGCGTCTTAGCGGTAAGCAGAACATGCACGGACGCAAAATTTCTGGAGTTAATTCGGGAACACCTAGACAGAAGAAGGAGTACCTTGTTATTTGAACGCATTAGCAAGTATCAGCCTAGACAATGGGCCCCAACAGAGCGCCTTTAACCGGATGTCGCTGTACACCAACAGCCTGCATGGTATCGTCACGAGGCTCCGGGAAATTACATATTCTCGTGCACAAGTGTATACAGAATGCAGTTACTTGCGTTACCTGGACTGCTCTTTAGAAATGGGCGATAAACGCTATGATTAAAAACGAATATCTTGCTAACTGCGCTGCCTTAATTTTGATGCCTCGGCCTTCCAACGTTACCGACAACTGTTCGAACTGTTGGTCTTCCGTACTCACGAAGAGTTGGAAGGACTCCAAGTTTTTTAGGGCAGAGCTCTTAATGTCGGGTGTAATCTGTCCGGTACCTAAAAATATTATCATCACGAAATATCATGAAGAACTTCGGAGCGCGCGCACTTCTACGAATGCACGGCATTAGCGCGCGCATTTTTTTCTTCTCTTGGGCTCATACCCTCAGCCCACTGCTACATAAAGGCGATGGTGTTTGTAGCATAGCATAACCTTCTAACACAGCAAGGAAGTGGGAAAAGGTAGCGAGGGTGGCGAGAGTGAGGAGCAGGGGAAAGAGTAAAGTGTTGTGTCGTGTGTCCTCTGGTGTCATGCAAGCACACCAGTGCATAAAGCTTCCTGTACTTGTCTCTGGATGTAGCTAGGCCTCCGCTATGCCTCTTTCCCGCAACCAACACGGCGTAGCCATGCCGGTCACGTGATCCCTGCCTCGCTGGCCAAAAGGCCGTCCTCTCCTTCCACAAAACCGCTAGCAATAAACGCGGGAGCGGTTCTCTCGTCAATCTCTCCGAAGATTGGTCCCCGCCTTGTCGCTCTACGCGTTCTCCCGCTGCTAGGTCTCTCCGTCGGCCTGCCGCTGGTTACGCCGTGCTCCTAGCCTTGCACAACATAAAGCATAGCCTTGTATGGTACAGTAGAGCAAGGGGTGCAAAAGGGAGGTGGAGGTGAGGAGCAATGACGTAAGGGTGACGAGGGAAAGGAGGAAGAGGACGTCACAACCGGACATTTCCCGCAAAGCAGATATGCTGGGCACGTGGCCCAAACGCGTCACGTGACATGACAGTTAGGTCACGTGACATGTTCCCGCCAAAACAATGCAACACCTAGTCAAGAGACATGTTCCCACTAAAACCACGTAACGGCTAGTCATGTGACAAATCACGCGACTTAGTCGAGCTTGTAAAAGCTGCAAGAAGCTAGGCCGACCCTAAGTACCGATCTGAGTACAGCCCACTAGTGCAAGCCGCCCGCAATTTTCTTTATTGCGAAAGCAATTATATGGGCAGTCTCCATAGGATTTTGCCGTCGCCGTCATGTCCCGTATAAAGCCCATATTGATAACCCTCCACGCATCGTACTTTCTACCGGCGGGTAAAAGCACGCGAGCTGTGGCGCCGAACGCGGCTGAAGCAGTGATCAAAGGAGCCCGGTCCATCTCCGTTGCTCGAAGGGCGCCTGCGATGACAGCACTCCGCTCGGGAGGCTTGCGTCGAAGGAGACGAAGCGCTATGCCCGTGTTTAACGAGCATGAAAAGCCACGAGAAAAGAAAGTGGGGCGGGTTCGCTCGAGCAGCAACTGTTAACTCAGCGCAGTCGCCATCGCTGGCGCGCACCCGGCAGCCATCATACGTGCTGCGTACTGCGTAGCAGCCCCTTGAACACCTTCTCCGTTCCAGGCGCGTCACCGGCAATGCCCTCGACAAATAGCGCTCACGCGAATCCGTCCACGAGTGCCGGAAGGAGCGCGCTGCTTGATGCCGCTGTGCTGGGCCAAGTTTCTCGATGGTGCAAAGCGCACGCCGCTTAGCGCGGTCGCGCGGTGTGAACCACGTGCCAGAACACACCAAAACAACATTACTTAGCTCACAGCTCTGCTGGGCCGTGGTGTCTACCGCTCGACCGTCAGATGGTACTTTACGGACCTGGGCCCGTATTCACGAAAACAACTTACGACAAAAAAGCTCTTAAGAGAAAATTTTAGCCAATGCCGCTGCTGGACATATCATTAGAGACGCTTCCCGACCAATGGCAAAAAGCACTTACGAAAGAGAAGTTTTGTGAATTCGGCCCCTGAATTCTTACTTAATAAGCCCACGTTCACAACAATCTGGTGTAGTGAAACGTGGTGTAGTGCAGTGAACGAGGAGAGACCCTCTAAAGCTGGTAGTCTTAATTCGTATATCACGCACTCCTATCACATTCACTGCATGCCCTTCTGGCGAAACTGTGATTCTTTAGAAAGACGCTCTAGCTAATTTCTTACATCGGCCAATACCGATGATATAAGTGGGCATCGGTAAACGAGTTGGATTTACGGCTTTAGCATTCTAAAAACTCGTATGCTAGCGATTTCAGTTGCATGCTTGACAGCTCGTACATTACACAATATACGAACAAGTTGTCTAACCCCGAACATCTTCGTATTTTTTCATTTCGCATTAGTATATATTGCAAAATCATTTCAAAAACGTATTATATTTCTCTTGTTCAGATATTGCAAAATCATTTCAAAAACGTATTATATTTCTCTTGTTCAGAACTTTTCAGTAAACATTGCAAACTGCTTTCAATGTCCCTCTATGGCCGATCTCAGCCATTTGTACTATCGGCATCAAATGAAATGCGAACAGCGGAGCGCGTGGCACAAGCCTTATCAATGGCATAGTGCGCGCCGTCCACCAGTCATCGATATAGACAGGCCCGCACATCCGGTGTGGCAGCACTGCGCGATCCCCCTATAGCGCAATATTTCTGCTTGTGTTCCAGTTGTGCTATTTGATAACGCACTATAGGGGGATCGCGCAGTGCTGCCAAACCGGATGTGCACGCCTGTCAATGGTGATGACTGGACGGCGAACACTATACTGTTTCTAATGCTTGAAACACGCGCTCCGCTGCTCGCGTTTCATTTGATGCCGATAGTACCTACTCGTATTCCAGTCATATAGCAAAAAAATTCGTGGCAAATACACTGGCTTCTACATCAATATTTCACATGCATCCGGTTGCCCATGTTGCCAGCCTTGCGTTGGACTACGTCAGACCTCGCACAAAAGTACGCATGCCTCTTCCTCCGAGTACGCGTGCACTACTTTTCGACGTAGCCGAGCATTTTGGGGCGTTTGCACGGGGACTCTGGAAACAGCTCCAAAATAACGTTTCGTACAGCACGTACGACTCTTCTTCGCTACTGCTGCTTTCCGACGTAGAACTCTTGCTGTCGCTCAGAGTGAGGAGCGACTCTGAATGGAATGGCATTCCGAAATATGTAAACAAACGCCCATGGTTATCAGGCAGCGCTTAAAAAAGACGCTTAAAAAAAGATCGTTGTGCTCGGCTGATCCGGAAATGACGACACCGCATAGCTGGAGTTCCAGCAGAATCCGGCTCTACGAGACGGATCAACGCGGAGTGCTCCGACGAGGAGCAAGATGCTCCAAATCGCCCAGTGGAACATGCGAGCTTGCTCGGGATCCACCAGTGGAATTCAAATTCTCGGCCGCGGAGCAAAAAAACTTGCTCCAGATCCGCCAGTGGAATTCACTATAATAAATCCGCACGTGCCACTTATTCCTATAGTAATTTTTTTTCAGGGAAGGAGGAGACCGATACTAACGAACCTGTTCTATACTTCTCAGTTTATGGAACGCAGTCTTGTCTTACCCACGAACTGGACGGCCACAGGTGCCATTTCCTCCACATGTACACCTGCCATGGCAGCTTCCTCAGGCGTTGGCCAGTCTGAAAAAAATGGGGCAGCGTTTGTGTGGGTTCTGGTAGGTTTTCTTATCGATATTGACGCATCTAGTTCAGTTATTCATCAATGAGCGCGAACAAGAAGTCCAAAAAAAAAAACTATTTTCCGTGTTGCTGCATGCGGTGTTCTTTCGATTCCAAGTATGCACAAACTATACGCTCAAATCTCTCCACCAACTGGCCTCTGTTTGTCACTGTGTGTGGGACGTGTGACGAAAAGTAAACCTGCACATGTAATATTACAACCGAACAAGCAACCATTCCTATTAATACTTACCTCGAACACTAATTCCATTATATCATTCCAAGTCTCGAAAAAATAAACCTGTTCACTAAGCGGAGTTCTGCGAAAAATAATATCCTCTGTACGCAGATAGATAGATAGATAGATAGATAGATAGATAGATAGATAGATAGATAGATAGATAGATAGATAGATAGATAGATAGATAGATAGATAGATAGATAGATAGATAGATAGATACGGTCAAAGTGACTCAAGTTCGCCAAGCAATGCTTCGCATTTAAAAGAGGCTACTCCCACAGTCATCCAATTAACCTGCTCCTGTGCTCCACGCTCTCCACGCAAAATTTATCTGCCAACTAAACTTTCTGTCACGCTTGCCTTCTCAGGGATCCACTCTATTGCCCTTAATGACCAACGATTACCTTGCCTTCCTATTATATGCTCCATCCACGCCCATTTCTTCTTAATTTCTGCTAGGATGTCTTTAACACACGTTTCTTCCCTTGTCCACTCCGCTCTCTGCTTTCCTTTAACGTTACAGATATTTTCCGTTCCATTCCTCGCTGCGTCGTCTTCAGTTTATGTTGAATCCTTTCAGTGAGCCTCCAGGGGCCGAATCCACAAAACTTCTTTCGTAAGTGCTTTCTGGCATTGGCTGGCCGGTTTCTCTAATGATATGTCCAGCATCAGGGTCGGCTGAAATTTTCTCTTCGGAACATTTTTATCTTAAGTTGCTTTTGTAAATATGGGAACAGATCTCTGCCCAGTAGTTAAGTACCAGTAGAATGTAGCTGTTGCACTGCGCTTTCCTCTAAGGGACAATGGCAAAGTGTCATTCATGATCTGAGAATCCCTGCTATATGGTACCCTCCCCCCTCCCCCATTCTTGTTCTTTTGGTTACTTCAGCTTCATGGTCCGGATCCATCGTCACTACCTGACTTAAGTAGATAGATATCTACTTAAGACAGGTAGTGACCATGGATCCGGAGTTACTATATCCGGATGTTTACCATTTCCAGCGCCTCACCACGTACAAAAAAAGGACAGCTGTGCTCCGAGAGTATTAAACATTACTTTTATGAGTAATAATTTTCAAACACATTATTCTACATTACCAGTGCAGCTAAGTGACCACGGTCTTCGACACGACCCCTGAGTTACTTAGCAAGGCAAACTCTCCGTTAACCCTTACACCCATCTGTTCCCAACCAGACGTTGTAAGTACCTCCTGTAAGCATGCGGCGAATGGAATTGAAGACATTTTATCTTCCTGTCTAAATGCAATCGCTTTTCGGATATATTATTTTTGTTTGCGTGCGCACAAGCGCAGTTTCAAGTGTGCGCGAGAAGTGTGTGTGTGTGTGTGTGTGTGTGTGCGTGCGTGTGTGTGTGTGTGCGTGTGTGTGTGTGTGCGTGCGTGCGTGCGTGTGTGTGTGTGTGTGTGTGTGTGTGTGTTTGTGTGTGTGTGTGTGTGTGTGTGTCTGTGTGTGTGTGTGTGTGTGTGTGTGTGTGTGTGTGTGTGTGTGTGTGTGTGTGTGTGTGTGTGTGTGTGTGTGTGTGTGTGTGTGTGTGTGTGTAAGAGAGAAGGAGCTTGGCATTAGGATGGAACATTGGGCTCGTTGGTGCACTTTCATCGTGGTGCAGTAACGATGGCATGGTCAAAGGCAAAAAGAAAGGAACGCGCCTATATGTCCCTGTACAGTTTGCGGCACCCTTATTATTAAGCAACGTGTTCTCAATTTTACCGGAAAGAATGCACTGATGCGGCGACAGCTATGTAAAGCTAAATGTCGGTTGGTTCGCATACTAGCCAAGAAGGATGCGCTTAGATACCCAGTGTATCTACAGTTAATTCATCCACCACGGCTTTACGCCTTTATGTTGTGTTAAAATCGGTCATCGATCAACGTTTAGGCCAACTGGTCTCTACAGATCACAGTCGCCGAGTAGCAACTTACAGTCGCCAGCGGGGTCCAGGTAGTCAGCGAGGTCCCGGTACTGAGCTGCAAGGAAAATGAGAATGCACAAATTGCAAGAACATTGTAGCACTGATGAGGGCGGCACCGTCTGGGAGCGAAAAGAAATACTGGTGCGATCGCACATACTACGACGCCATCTTGATTGACATTTTGCTTCTGTGTAACCTTGTAACCAGTAAAGAGTTGAAAATAGGCACATTCTCGTGTAGGGTATTTCGTGGAGGCGCATGATACGCGGAATTGATCGTCACCGAGCACGGAGCTCAGAAGCGGAGGTGGCCAACAAAATGTCTCGGTTGCAGCTTCTGCGCATATATTCGTCGTGCGTTATCGGGACAACTAAGCAGTTTGCGCCACTTAGGGCAAGGACATAGAAGAGATGTTGTTATGTGGCGTTTAACGTCCCAAAACCAGCTCTGATTATGAGAGACGCCTTAATGGAGGGCTCCGGAAATTTACACCACATGGAGTTCTTTAACGTGCACTGACATCGCACAGCACACGGGCCTCAACATTTCGCCTCCATCGAAATGCAGCCGCCGCGGCCGGCATTCGATCCCGCGACCCGCAGGTCAGCAGCCGAGTGCCATAACCACTAGACCACCGTGGCGGGGCGACATAGAAGAGAGGGCAGCCGTTCGCGAACGCGTAAGCTTCTACAAGTATAGAGCGAAACGGCGACGCCCACGAACACCACTTTCAAGCTCAGGTGCGACGACTTTACAAGTCCTATACAACACAAGGAAGCGCGACCTATCTAGCTCGGACATGTGGAAGCACAAGCTCACCGGCTTGCTTGGAAAGCCTCTTGGTCGTCACATGACTGCGGGACGTTCACGCTCATCCTGCTATCAAGACATCGATGTAATCCCACGTAGCACAGACTCAGGGGGTGCAGGATTTGTGTAAGAAAGTCAGTAATTAATATCTTATAAATGCTAGTCAGCTTGGATTGTAGGTACGAAGACATAATACTGCAAATAACGCGACAACGGCTAGACAGAGAGGAGCGTCTGTGTCACGTGCACCCTGAATATCTAATCTACACAGATTTTGCAGTGTTCACAACATGCCTTCGACAATAATGTGTAGTTTAACAAAAAGGATGTACACATTATTTCAAGCATCACGCAAGAAGCATTCAACCTCGTAATTTGCCAAGAAAGCGCCACGGTACACGCTAGTGAGAAATAGTGTCTACGCGTGGAGGGAACAAAAAGTTGTCACATTCCAAATCAGCTGAAAAAGCCCACAGTGCGGCCACGATACGATGTAATGTCCCGATGCAACCTCATATGTAGGCTGCACAATAAAACACTAACACCGTTCGCCGCGGTGAGCTGGGGGTGTTCCCAACAGCTCGCCCTCCTTGAATACATTAAAGCAATCAATTTATCTGTTCTGTCGCCAATTGTTTTATTCTAGCAGAAATTTCAGAACTTGCGCCTATCACCAATTTATTGTTTAGGATTTCGCCAGTAAGCATCCCTGCCAATCGCCTTCCCTAAGCCGTGCTTATTCGCGTACACTATAGAGCAGCAGTACATTTAGGCTTTCGTCGTGTTGACGAGTTATGGTACTGTTGCCGCAGGCATTCCCGATTTCCGCTCATTCAGAAGGCAGCCCTTGTGTTTTCATATCTTACAGCGGAGGTGTTCCTGGCACACATCTTTGATATTGTGGCGTCCGTAGGAGAGCCCAAACAGAAAATGAAGGGATACCACTGGCGCCACGCGCGTACGGGTTGTCGGAGGAGGGTATAACATAGTCATAATAATTGTAGTTTGGTTAAGGAAATGCAGCTATTTCAGTCTCAGCGTCTGTGGGGGCACGAGAAATGGAGCGAAAGAGTAGAAAGGAGAGAAAAGCCATCGTGGAGGGCTCCAGAAATTTTGACCACCTGGGATCTCTAACACGCATTGACAACACACAGTACACGGGCCTCTGGAATTTTTGCCTCCATCGAAAATTCGACTGCCGCGGCCAGGATTGAGCCAGTGTGCAGCCGGGCACCATAACCACTACACCACCGCGGCGGATGGCAGCGACGCAGGCGGCGCCACGCGGCCATCCTTCGAAGCAGTCACCCGGTGATAACCACGTGCGACGCAGTTCGGCGGCTCGGTCGGCTCGGTCTCGCGGTAGTCATGGACGTGCAAAAGAAGCAAAAAGCGAAGAGTAATCGCATGTGCAGCGTGCCGCAGTGCTCGAACCGTGCCGTAGCAGGAGAGATAAGCCTCCATGTCTTTCCGAGAGACAAAAAACTGCGGAAATTGTGGGCTGCAAAAATGCGCATCGGCAAAAAAGTCACTGGCGAGATGTATGTTTGCAGCGAACACTTCAAGCAGGAAGACTACTTCTGGAGCCACCTTGGTAAGTTCTTTTTTACCTATCCAGTGGTTCAGTGCTTATGTTGTTAACGTTGTTTGGCTGTGCTGTGGTTTTTCACAAGATGGGAACCTAAAACCCCGTCTTCCGCGGTTGAAGAAAGGAGTCGTGCCTTCGCTGAAAGTACCTGTACGGACGCACGAAACCCAAGTCAAATGCAGACCAAACAGAAGGAAAGTGACAGTGGCCAGCCGTGGTACGTACTGTAATTCCTTGTTTATATGTTAGAAAAGTATTTCTGTCTGTTCTTCATCTGTGTTTTTATTCGCGGTGCCGACGTTCAGTAGTTCCCCGAGTCATTGCATTCGTGCGCTTGATACGCATGCCACGCTTACGCGTTTCACTGATTCTGCTGTACGTATTGTAAGGCAGTCACAAATGTTAAAGTATCGCTATTGGTGTGTTAGACATGGCTGCGACTGGATTATGAATTTGCAGGAAATAATACAGACGATTTACCGCCAGCGGTGTCCCAGGAGGAAGTTTGCGCCTGCGTGCCCCCAGTCCTTCCATGCGCATCCGAAAATTGTGGTGAGTACTCATCCTAGCAAGCGTTGCTAGATGTGCCTTGTTACCCTGTTTACAACTGCGTCACAAGCACAGAATGCTGAAAATTTTTGTTCATGGTGAGAAACGTGTTGATATACAAAAGACACGTCACATCGACAAGTTACTGCATGGTTGTGTTATTTTTGTGTTCATTCCATATGAGTAATTTGTAAACAAGTGCACATGCTTTTCTGACAGAACTATTCATCCATGTTTCCCCTTGTTCATGCACCACAGATCAACCTGTCCAGGTCTGGCTTCCTGCAGTAAGCTCCTGCCCAAGCAGCCATGTAGAAAAGGAAGAGATGCCAGCACGTAAGATATGTCGTTATTATTACGATAATTGTTGCGCAAGGCAGATCACTCCTATCTACTGTGGCATTATGTTACCCATGCTCCGGAGCTGCATCCGTCTCCATCACCAGTCCTGCCTCCTTCGCCATATTCTGACAAATGTTAGCTCCACCCTGGCATGTCTATGTCTACATCACTTCCATCTAGACTGATCTTTCCCCAACTGTCCTTGCCTGTATGCTAATATGGCATGTTGGCTCTTCGTTGTCCCTTTGCTGCCCAATTCCCTTATCCTTCCCACTTATTGGCATTACCCACTATAAGTAGTCTTGGTGCATCAACCCACGCACCTGCTGGGAGCATCATTGGGCATCAAATTAGGTTAATTACGTAAACTAACATAGCCAATATTAATGCTGCTACTGAATTTTTCATTCCAGGACACAGAGAAGCAGAGGTGCAAAATCTCGTCCATCAATTATGGAAATCACCCAGTGCAGACAAAGCAACGCAGGCCAACGTACCTCATGACATGGCCCAGAAGTTTAAGATAACAGAACTTCTCACTACGGATAGCAAACTGAATGCCTTTACCGGTATTCCAAATCTGACACTTCTGAACAAGGTAGTCCAGCTTGTGGAGAGACACGAAAGAGAAAACAAGTTCGAAGCAACTGCAAAAGATAGAGTTCTGTTAGTGTTCATCATTCTCAGGCATGCTATTTCATTTTCATCAGTTGGTGTGCTCTTTCAATGCAGTCCATCATCTGTGCACAGGTATTTTGTTCACACACTTCCTCTTCTTGCTGCAATTTTTCAGTCAGCCATTGAATGGCCCTCAAAAGAGGAGGTGTTGAACAATACACCTTTGCACTTTGAGAGGTACAGCAGAGTAAGAGGTGTTGTAGACTGCACTGAAGTTGCAGTTGAACGATCAGGTTGTGTGACGTGTCGTCTGTTGACGTACTCCCAGTACAAATCAACCTATACGGTTAAATTTCTTGTGTGTGTCAGTCCGGGAGGTACAATCACATTTATTAGTGCTGCATTTGGTGGACGTGCGTCGGATAAAGCCATCACGGAACGCTGTGGCATTCTTGACAAGTTTGAGTCTTTTATTGACGACATCATGGTTGACAGAGGTTTTTTTATTGATGATTTATGTGCATCTCGTGCTGTGGGCATTGTTAGGCCCCCATTCCTAGGAAAGGAGAGCCAGTTTTCTGAAGTTGAAGCCCTGAAAACAGCTGACATTGCGAGGGCTAGAGTTCATGTAGAAAGGGCTATACAGAGAGTTAAAATATTCAAAATGTTTAGTGGCACAATATTGTGGGAAATGCTGCCGCATATTGATCAACTTTTTACAGTAGCATGTGGCATGACAAACTTGTGTTCACCAATATTGGCAGATGATAAATTTTTGTAGTACGGGACCGTTTTCGCTTTGGTGCTGAATCCAAATCATAAACAAATGGCACGTTGTGTACTAGGGCCTTGTATTGATTTCAGCCTTTTAGGGTTTGTTCAAAGCCCAGTGAACTAAAGATACAAAGCAATACAAGGAAGGAATACTTGAACAACTGATTTTATTTTTCTGTGGCAATTAAGTGTGGCAAAGCAAATGCTGGAATAGTTTCTGCAGACTTAGGTTGCATCCTGCTATAGTCAGGTCACACACCCCTGCATCAAAATAGTTCGCTGGCGATAAATTCAATATAAAGTATCTACACAATAGTGCATGGTTTTACCCTAAGTACACGTCGTTCGCCCTATCTTATGCGTTTTTGTAGATGCGGCGTGGCTTTGCCATGTTTTGCACACAACTTTACCTCTTGCTTATGTCTGCAAGTTTGGGAAGCACTTTCTTAAAATAGACATATTGCAACCTGTCCAGCAGTTCACGCATGTGCTGTACATCTTTTGTCACTGGTATCACCAAGCTTTCTACCTTAGAGTGCACTACTAAGTGGCACAGGTCAAGGTTTAAAAGCATGAGGCCCAGCTGAATTTGCGAGTAATAAGTGTGTTTAAGCTTCAGTGCATAGTTCTCTCCATGTTCGACTATGTACGTCAGTTTTTTTTGTCGTACCAGCTCGGCGATGCTCTGCTCTTGCCCCAACACGGGGCACTTGACCTCAACAAGTATTCTCTTGTTGCCCTGAATTATAACACCGTCGGGACTGTAGCCCAACCATGGCACCTCGGGGACAACTACGAGCCCCAGCCTGCTAACTGTAACATTTTGCAGTCGCTCATACTCGTGGAGTGCACGAGGTTCATTTTCTCTACCATAGGCTGTTGCTTTGTTGCCAGCAAAAGAGCGGTTTTGATATATTCTTTCAATTTTTGCTGCCCATGTGCGACTTTCTGTTTCGTGGAAAGTGTACATCTCTCTGCATATGCTACCAGTTATCCTTTTCTTCCTCTCAAGTTGCCACAGTGTGCACTGCTGATCCAGTGTGCTTTCACATATCTGTTTTGCTCTGTCGTCACTTACACACACCTCATTATCGTAAAATTCTCTCTCTTTTGTTGTTAGCATATCAAGAGAGAACCTCTTGATCGAAATTGTCATCTCACTGCCCACATGTTCAAAGAATTGAAACTTTGCATAATCACTCAGAAGAGAGTTTGCATGGTCCTTCGTAAATAAAGTTTCATATATGTGAGGAACATCTGAAGCATTGCTTGTTCGTAGTGTGTGTGGCTTTCGAGTACGTGTCTTGTGCTTAGCTAGTGCAGACTCTGGCGCAGCATCAATTAGTTCCTTCAGAATTTCCTTTTGAATGTCTTCAGGAAACTCTTTCTGTGTTGGTCGTTGAACATGGCAAAATGTGTTCACTGGACGTGGCTCATACAAGCAGGATGAGGCAGTACGGCCCCACTGCTGCTGGACGTCTGTGCACGAGAGTAAATCCAGGCTGTCTTTGCTTGTCCTGAATATGGAAAATAAAATGATAAACAAAAGTCAGTCTTTCAGACCGCTGCTATTTTTGTATGCAATCTCTCCTTAGAAGCAACCAAATCATAGTGGCTTATGCACTACTGGAGATGCATGACTAAGTGGTAGTTTTAAAAATTTTCTCATGGAAAACCTGTTATTGATAAGGCAGGTATTGTTTATCTTGCTCTTTACTTTTAGTTACTGGGGGCATAATTTTGACAGTGTAGGCAAGTACTTACCGGTTCAAGTAAATCAAAGTAGCAAAAAAATGCTTGCATTTTCCAGAAAGGCCTGCCTTGCATGTGCATGTTCCCTAAAAAAAAAAAAAAGATATGTGTCAGACAAGGTCGCAGCTAAATTTCGGGAGGGGAGCTAACTGGCTAGAGTCCACTGCTACGGTATCATTAAAATGCACTTGGCAGGCATAACGACCTGAGGCACTGGAAATAAGTTGCGAAGCTCGTACTACGCTTGCATGACAGGGAATCGCGTACAAAGGTGATCGCACTCGTCTACAGCAATCGAGACGAGCTCTGCGCGAGAAAGCAACAAATTTTAAAGCAAGTACCAAGCTGCGAGGAAACAACTCGAAACACGAATGGAAAAACTTGAAACACGTTCAGGCACAAGTACATTGTCCCTAGCCAGACAGTTACACTAAGTTTCAGTTCATCTGCAGAGCTTTAGGCTACTCTTAATTTCGACACGCACTAAATTTTGTCTCTTCCTCGCGAGGATTTGTTGAAAACAGGAGCGGTCGAAAAACATGTTACCGGTATGCGATTGCGTTTACAGTTTGCGAAAACAAAACATATGGATTCATGCCCGTGAGCGTTTTCAAGGCTAGCAGCGATATACTGACCTTTACAGAGCCTGTATCTTGACGTACTGTGACGTTCACGCAGTGCGGCGGGCCCTTGATCGCACTCGTCTGCAGGCAGAGTGATTCGACGCTGACCTCGGTGTCTGTACTGGACTTGATGCCGCAGCAAACGACGTGCCCGGCGTTGAACGTCGCTTCGCCTTCATTTACACACCTTTGCGTCTCATTAGCGAGAGAAAGTATGGCCTGCAGCGAAACTAAAGGGCCTGACGTGCTTTGTTGCTCGAGACGCACACGCTTGCGAGATTGAGTTATCACCGTCTCGGCAGCCATTTTGGATCTACCGTCGCGCCGCCTATAGTCGCTGGAATGACTGAATAGCGCCTAGCATATTCTGGACACTATAACAAGATGCTACAAGCGCTACTGTGCCCAGCGGGAACATTGCTTTCTCTCATCGCCGGAAAACGTACGCGCCGAGGAAGAAGGAGGAATCTCATCTACACGCAGCAGGTGAGATCGTAAGCAAGGCGCACAACGGAAACGGCCAACGCCATCGCATGATTCGCAGCGGGGCGTCCATAACGCAGCCAACGGCGGCAGGCGCGTGGATAAGCAGCGAAAAGGAGAACGCAGAAAACGGTCTTCCCAGCGCCGCCGCTCAACTTAAGAGCGAGTTATTGATAGAGTACTTGTACATTCGTGAGGAGTGTGAACGTCTCTATTTCGACGACGATATATGATGTTCGATATATGAAGTTCGAGGCTGTACCAAGCACGACTGCACCCTAAAGATTCTCGCAGATGCCTGTTATACCGTACTGCAAGGAATCTATCCTACAGGGGTGGATACCTCGTTGCCCCGTGGCTAACGGCTATGGATGTCGACTCGCCTTCCGAAGCTCCGCTGGTCACCTACCTCCAGCAGAACAGTGGAATATGGCTGCCAAGTATTTTCAACAGCGGAGCTGTTCAAAGTCGAGGCTGCGCCGTGCATTCAAGATCTCCTTGTCGGGCATAAGGGAAAAGCGGGATCGCTCTTGCCGTTCATCCATTGCCCTCCTCTGCTCCACTCGACTTGCTCCTGCCCTTATATCACTGCTCCTTGGCTATGGTCATACGAAGGTCAATGTGCGATAAAGTGCAGAAAAGGTTTCGCTCAAAATTGCGGCTTCGGTCCTTGCAGCCGCGGCTGCATATACATAGCACGATAGAAAGAAGGAGGAGGAGGTCGAAGGAAACAAAGGCCGGGAGGTTAACCAGACAGCGTCCGGTTTGCTATCCTTCACTGGAGCATTGGGAAAGGGGAATTGAAAGATGAAGTAGAGAAGAGGGCAAGACAAAGGTGGCACAAAGAAGTGCATGAGCGCATAGTGAAGGATCACGAAGGTCAGTAAATGATGAAGAGCGGTATGACTAACATTAGCGATAGGTTCGCTGATGTTATGAGTAACATGAGTGAACATATGTTACGACTAACATTATGACTAAGATGAACGATATGTATTGATATCAAGATATGACATTAGGACACTTGACAGTTACATCGCGATCAACAATAAAAAGAACAGCTTTGTTGTTCCGAAGGTTTTCACAGCATTGAACTAGTTTGAATTTTTTGTGTAAACCACAGCACATTTACACGATGGAACTTCATTTCAATGTAGCGTTTGTATACCGATGGCTCACCATGAACGATTTATCGTCGAATCTGCTCAAATACACCATAAATCTTAAAACTCCGTTCATCCCAGTGTGATAGGTACGTATTACAGCGCCTAGTGCTGCCTGCAGGCCTGCTTTTTATCGCATCGTCCAGCAGTGCGCTCAGTATCTTTAGCGACGAAGCACGTTAAGGGCGAGCCTTCTCGTATCTTGTCCGGCATAGCCATGTGATTACAGGGGAGACCGCTAGAGGCGCTGCGGTGCACAGGTGCGCGGGTTTGTTTGAGCGGAGACCACTAGAGGCGCTGCGGTGCAAAAATCCCTCCCTCCGTCTCCGTAGCTCTGGATTACGTGGAGTCTGCTAAGGGCGCTGCGGTGTCGTGAGAGAGAGCGAACGGCGCGCGTTGACTATGGAAACGCTCTTTCTGCGATGAACGTTTTACTAGCTCGCAAGCAACGATAAGGCGCCCTCGCCCGCGAGAGACAACGCTGACGCAGGCAGCGTCTGCTAGCGAGTTTCTTGATTGAAAAATATTGGCCGCGTATCTGCGTGCTTCACTGCAAATGTCGTCGAAAGACGATAGTCTTCTGCCGGCTGTACTACGCTGCGTTAAAATCCCTGAAAAAACTAAAGTAGCGCCAAGTGCGCCCCTTCGCCTCTTCCTCCTCTCGTAGCCGCAGCAGCAGCGCCTCTAGTGTGTCCACAGAGAAAGTGCCCACGCGAAACTAAAGGACCTTGCGAAAGCTCCCGGCCGTACCGCTGCACGGGGCGCTCTGACAGCACTGCGTAAGCTGCGTGTTTGGCTGCTAGTAGGGCCGTAGAAAGGGCTTTGAGGGCCAGCTTCGCCCGGAGAGCACGCGCTCCATGCTACGGGAACCGTCTTCGGCTACCATCGTCCCAGCACTTGGTCTCCGGTTTCTCCGCCGTTGCCTCGGCGTGTGTGCGAATAGCTGTCCGATACGCTGGAGCCACACATCTCGGCGTTCGGCATTTAGCTTTCCCCGCGGAAGCGAAAGCTCCTTCTTCCGTTGTTGTACGCGCTTTTGTGGCATCCCAAAACTTGCAGCGCTGTCGGCAGATTCAAGCATGATCGTGCAAGGTCGAGCAGACGCGGCGCGCGGCGCACGCGGGGTGGACAACCAAGATGGCGTTCGCCCGACCTTCAAAAAGCTAGTGGCGCGTCGTGCTTTGCGATCTCATAGCACGGCCGCAGCCGAATTAGCATGGCGCGCGGCGGCGTGGCCATCGACAGCGTCAACCCCAAGCACATCGGCAAGCAAACGCTACACTGTAAAAGAAAAATACTCCCAGGTGGGAGTAAAATGCCTGTCCTCTAGCGACCCCCCTATTGGGAGTTTTTTCTACTCCGGACCTCCGGAGTAAAGCTTTTACTCCGGCTGGCCGGAGTTATTGCGTGGTGCCTCCGGACTACTTTTTGCTATTTTTCACTCCGGCTCGCCGGAGTTATTGCGTGGTGCTTACGGACTACTTTTCGCTGTTTTTCACTCCGGCGGGCCGGAGTTCTTGCGTGGCGCCTCCGGACTAATTTTCACTGTTTTTCACTCCGGCTAGCCGGAGTTATTGTGTGCTGCCTCCGGACTACATTTTGCTGTATGCTACTCCGATGCGCCGGAGTTTTTACGTGACGCCTCCGGACTAATTATTGCTGTTTTTCACTCCGGCTGACCGGAGTCATTGTATGGTGCATCCGGATTATTTTTTATTATTTCAGTCCGGCGGGCCGGGAATTCTGTGTGACGCGCCAAGAGTACCTCTGTGTATTTTTCTTCCCGCTCCGGCTGGCTAGTCTCTGCATGGCTC
Source organism: Hyalomma asiaticum (assembly GCA_013339685.2). Lineage (NCBI taxonomy): Eukaryota > Metazoa > Arthropoda > Arachnida > Ixodida > Ixodidae > Hyalomma > Hyalomma asiaticum. Next base: position 76,756,610 of record CM023483.1, read on the forward strand.
TTTTCAGACATTTAAATGGTATTTATTAATCGGCCAGGTTGGAGATGTGTGGTGGATTGCGAGTGATCGTTTTACCCCATCATCAACATAAAACATTGAGAAACAAATGCTGTATAAAAGTTTATTGCATGATTCGCACAGCGTGCAAACAGGGCACACAAACAAATAAAGCACCAAAAGTGACAAGAAATAGTACAATAATTGCAGTACAATGCAGTAATATGCACAAGCACAACCATAAGCACTTTTTCACACTGTACAGTTATTTAGGCTGCAATGAACAAACGTTTTTTGCTGGAGTAAAAGAAAGGCAAAATAACGAAACAAGGAACAGAAGAATTCACACTGAAGAGAATATTTATATATATAAAATCTGCATGAACGTGTCAGAAACACAACGCTAGGTGTTGTCGCCAAAGCTTAAAAAGAGGCAGTGGAACTGTTTACGAAGGATAATTCTGCGAGTCGCCCGCGTATGTGCACTGTGGTTTGCATTCCACTGTGTCCAGGCCTGCCGGCAGCACGCCAAACATGTGTTCTTTGGCCACAGTACTGTGGTGTGGGCCATTCGAACTAACGTAGCCCTGCACCGCAAACGTTGTTCTAATGCAACGTTGCGCTATACTTGTTGAGAATGCAGGTGCGCGCCCTTCCTTTTCCTTTATATATATATTTTTTTGCGTTTCTTGAAAACCACGGAACGACCATTAGCCGGGGCTTTGCCTTTTCTAACAATGCTTCTAAGTACTGCACGACAACTGTCACTCAAACTAGTGAGAGAGGGACAGACGGGGGAGCTAACAAAGGGATTGTAGAAGCGGGACCGTGAGAACGAACGACAAGAACGACTCGGAGAGCGGACGAGAAGGGACCCAACGACGACCGATACGAAGAGATTTGTTTGGTGCATTTGGAATTACGTTTGTTTAAAGCTGCAAATGCATGTAAATAAATAACGTGAAAATATCGAAGCGTTTCTTCCACTCAACGAGCATCGAGCAACCATCTACACTGAAGAATTACATCGAACAATACTGTGCCACTCGATAACTCTTTTTCACATGCTATTTCCTCTATCTCATTCTGCGTGTGGGTTAACATCAATAATAATAATAATAATAATAATATATAATAATAATAATAATAATAATAATAATAATAATAATAATAATAATAATAATAATAATAACCACAAGTGAAAATACTGAAACAAAACCATTTTATCGTTTAATTTGCTCCTGAAATCCGCTTCTACGCCAACGGCCGCGCCGTACCGCAGTATTTGGCAGAGGAAGCTGGGCCTTCAGGCACGCGACTGATGCGGTTTGTGTTGACTGATTGGGCAGGATATAAAGACTGAGTGTACGCCACTATGCTGTACGTCAACCGCGTACAGCACCTAAGATTCAAGACAAGCTCTACACTTTTCAAAGCTATAAAGCGGACAAATTTGTGCAGTAGTGGGAGTGCGCTTGCAACAGCCGCTAGGTGTGACACCCGTCGGTTTAGCTCAACAGTGCGAACCTAGGCATTTGAATATGATATGTGAGTGCAATGTCACCATCTCTAGCACGAACAAGAGGTGAAAAGAACATAGCAAAAGCAGACACCTTTCTGGTTATGCTCCCCCTCTATGCCCTTATTTTGAAGCACTACATTTAAAATCACAGAAGCGGGTCCAACTCGATCAAAGCCCACAGGGCATGCTCAAAGAACTAACTGCTTGATCTAAGTGCTTCCATTGAAGTTGAATAATTTCTATTTTTGTATTTCTTTCTGCGTTTACCTCAAGAAAACAAAAACAAAAATTTCTTATTCATATGTTTGGGGAAATATTAACAAGGCCACTGAAGTTTATTACAAAGGGTCTTTCAGTTAATTTGCCTCAGATTGTAATAAAAAAATAATAAAAAAAAAAGTTCCGCAGGCGCGTTACAACGATGCAATCATATTAGTATTTACTGTCGTATAGACCATCTGACATTTTTTTTTCAATTAACTCAGGCAAATAACTATGGCTTATTGTTTACCCTACATTTAGGCTGTTCTTTTAAGCGAAAAATATTCATTCGAGAAGTTGAAAGCATTCGAACTAGTGTACGGGCAACGTACTTTAATAGTGCATCGGTTTCAATTTTTCCGGGATTTAAAAGGGGCCTTACAAGTTACAACACTTTTGAATATAGTCAGAGAACGGCGCAGGTCTATGGAGGATGCTCCTGTGAACATGTCAGGGAAATATTAATGCACTGCACGCACCACTCAATTCGCAATTTGGTTTTAAACTCAGCTGGAAAGCGCCTGCTCTTAGTTTCAGTAAGTGACGGCACCGAGGCTACGACTACGCCACTTGCTTTTTTTCAGTCCTTTAAGAGATACACGCCCATTTCCTTCATTTGTTTAATTTAAAACGAACAAATAAAGCATAGCAGATTATCTCCCGTTCTCATGAAATCAGCCAACACTGATCTTTTTTTTTTTTTTTTCAAGCGAATTAGCCGGCGCCTCCACTGATGTCATTTGTTGAAAGAAGAGCGGGCGCTTTCCAGCTGTGCTCGAAACAATATCTTGGATTCCCTGGAGTGTGCAGTGCAATAATATTTGGCCCAAATGTTCACAGCAGCCCTTCACGACTGATCGGCACCTCTTTGACTCTACCCAGAAAAAAAAGAAAAGAAAAAGAATAGAGGGCTTCAAGCTTGCACTAAGCCACGAGAAGCTCATGCACAGCGAAGCTAATCGGTGACATGATTATTGCTGTGACGAGGTTGAACTTGACCACGTATTCCAGATCTGCTCCGCGCCGTCGATTTCGTTCTCGCGTAGCGGCAAGCCTTCGATTTTCGGATCGCGGTTTCTTCCTCGCGAGTGCGATTTAGCTTCGGGCTACCCATGGCTGCGTGCGTTTGTGCATAGCCTCGCGCCGTGAGAGGACGCATGCTCTCGCAGAGCTTCGCGAGACACTGTGCACCAGGCATATCAACGCATACAGGATTTTTCTTTCACCTGCTTGCGGCCGCCAGCCGCCGTTTTGCCAGTGTGTAGTAGTGGGCTTCGGCCATGTGCGCAGGAGAAGAAAGAAGCGCGCATGTCCTAGCGTCGTATGTGTTCGGGAACATCATCATCATCACCACTGTGCATTTGGCATTGCATAGTTCGCCCGGTCTCTTGGGGACATGAACTAAAGGTGATGACATTCTCTTTTTTTTTTTTTTTTTTGGTTCTCCGGACACGGAACGATTTGTTAAAAAAGCTTTGCTAAACTGTTTAAAGTGCTGTCGGACCCCTTAAAGAAAGTGCGCAAGGTTCGAATATACGACGGGACTGGGCACTTGCGTGCAGTGACATCAGCTCCTTCGAACATATACCAACAAGCAATCGATGATGCACATAGACCGTACGCATCAAGAAGCCGAGAGGGCGTAAAGTGTGGCCACGTCTTGTCAATACATCACCGATCATCCTGTTGTAGCATGTTTGAGAGTGCTGATGACAAGTCTTGGAAACGCTTCGTCGCGTGGTACATTTTCGAATCTCCCAGACCTTTTTAGGAGCCCAAAAACGTCAAGCCACTGAACCTATTACCATGATTTTACATTATCAGGACAATAATTTACATGCTGCAAAATTCCCAATTGAGCAATTTGTGTTTAACGCAACTGCTTGAAGCTTAGATAACTATAATGTTAATTACCTCAGTTCATTGAAACAATAGCCTGAGATGGACAAGATAACAGTCAACAATACCAATATGGTATCGTCCTTGAAGTTCACTCGTGAATTTTTATAAGCCCTGGCGTAATTGTTAACTGACGCACCCTGCGTGTTACCGTGTTTTGGACAACCTCTTTCTGCTTCCGGTCGACAAATCACGAAGCTAACAAAGCTACCTGCTTCATTTAACGGTTAAAGGGCTGTTCATCCTACTGGAGCTGTTGTCATGAAACTCCTTTTTTAAAACACAACACCGGCTGGGCTGTGCGATATATTTCTGCGCACACATTGAAACATTTCAGTAGAGTTTTAGCAATAGCGAAATCAAAACCGATATACAGGGCGTCCCACTTAAACGTAATGTAATTTTTAAAACGTAATGTTAGTTAGTTTTTAAAAATGAGTTGCAACAAACTCGGCCGTGTAAAGGATCAAGTCTCCTAGTATTACGAGTTTTTTTCATTCTTCATGGTCAATTAATTAGAATAAACTAATTACCGAACTTTCTATTTGTTCGCTTCAGTAAGAATTGTCGATACCACAAATTCATATTTGCGTGCGCCCAATTCCTTCACAATGCCAATGCCCCGAAAGTTGTAGATCAAATAAAAAAAAATTCCTTTAAGCAGCATTGATAGGTATTTTGATACGTACATTTAAAGAAAGCCCACGAAATGTAAAAGTAACCACGTGACAGCGCCACTAATTCCGCGAAAATAAAACTATACATGCGCTTGTACCTGCAGCGCTGTAGCAATCAGACGCACAGTGCGAGTGACGACGAAAGTGCATTATTACGCTCCGTAGTGACGTTGCATAAAGATGTGTTTTTTATTAAATGTGGGAACATGGGAATGTAGGCTGCATAAAGATATTATTCTCTTCGATTCGTCGAATGAAGCCCGCGCACGCACAGACACGCATCTTGTGGCCACCACAAACGCCAAAGATTGTCTCGGACAGCGCTGCAGAGACAAGCGACGTTCTTCCCTGATCGGCTGCCTCGAAGCGCTAATTTAGTGGCGCTATCAAACGGTTATTGTATATCGCAGGCTTTCTTTCACGGCACATACAAGCAGACCATTCCACATTTCAATTTGATCTACAAGTATCTCAGCGACAATGTCTTGCTGAAGCGAATAGTTAAACAAGTTGTCTCATTAGTTTCGGCCAATTTATTGATTTTGGAAAACGAAAAAAAGAAATCGTAACACTAGGGCACTTGATCCTCAACATGTATGAGTTTTTTGCAAATCACTAAGACGCTCCATCATTTTTGAAAACCTGGTTACACTTAGGTGGGACATCCTGTATGTGTCGGGGCAACCAAAGAGAGAAAAATGTATGGTACTCAGCTCATAAGACAGAACTATATCTTGCATACTCATGCCACACCAAATACAATAAGGAGATTTAAAGCACATAACAAAATAACACACTGCAATCTAAAGTTCGGCAGCAATAAAGGTATCACAGTACACCTTTGCTTTTGTTAGATTATGACTAAATGTGCAAAGAAATGGCAACTAGGGTCGTTATCGGCCGCTACACGAGAAAAGCAACTTTGCACTGCTGGCAAGTAGCAGTTTCAGATTAGCTTATACCACGATATAAGCCGCCCTTGATTGCTACATAACCAGCCAAAAGCGAAAATAGACATTTTCTTCTTACTTCGCACTTCATGACTGTGCGAAAAAAAAAAAAACATTCCTGAAAACTTATACAAAGAGTGAAGGGAGACTCATAACAAAGTAAACTACGTCCCAAAGCATTTAAACGGCGAAAGTAAATGTGTAATACACGACAAAAGAACAAGAAATGAGCAAATTGTAATAAGTCAGAGTCGCATATGCATGTCACAGTTCCTAGAATGCGCGAAACTTCCTTACAGAACATGTTGAGGCAAGAGAAATTGTTTTTATCAGGATGACACTACAACAGCCATGTCTGCCTTGAAAATAAAAAACTTCACAATTTAATACGAAAACGTACTTAACAGTTGCCGTCTGCAACAAGCCATATTCCCGGAACACACGCCTAGGCCAAGGATCGGGAGCGCGGTCGAATCTTGCACTTGGATGGAAGAGGGGAGAAGAAAGTCCCAAACCAACTTCTCGACGCAAATTACGTCAGCTGGCTTGGTGGCAGTGCACTTTCCTTCTTTTTCTTTGCAGCGGCCCTCCTGTCGCGCCTGTCTTCTCCTCGGACATACATGAGAAAGAAGGGCACCGTACCATGAGAAAAAAAAAATAGAATAGACGGAGAGGACGGTAAATTCTTACAACATTTGTAGGTACACCGATTGTTAGCTATCAGGATGGCAGTAAACGAAAGAAAAATAAACGCACAGTTGAAGAGAGCAAAGATGAAAACTATTTACTAGGGTAATTAAACGGACTGAATAAAGCATAACCACACACTTCGCACAGCCGCCGACTTCGCTCGCATGACGGACATCGCGCTCCCTTTCGCGGTCAGTCAGGTGACTTTCATTCAGTTCGTTTTCCCTCGCTTTTATTTTCGTTTTGCCTTTTTTTTTATTTTTGCATGTGACGACTTCTCCGGCAGCTCCGGGCACTTGCGCTCATGCGCATTGTCACGAACGCACAAACACATGCGCCCACGAACACTTCTCAACGGGTTTTCAACAAGGCAGAGTGGCCCCCAGACCGAGAAAGCTTTCTTCTAGGCCGTCCAAGGAGAGATTCTTGTAAACACGGAAATATGAAAGGGGGGGGAGTGTACGATAACTGTCTCTCCGGAGAGGACACCTCAACCGCTACACTCAAGGGGAAGGGGATATGAAAGAAAAGGAACGAAAGAGGGAGTTCGAAGCACACGCACACACAAACACACAAGTCCCACCGAGTCAATCCGCAGCGAATCTAGGCCGTCTAACATTCACGCAGTGAAAGAGGGGAGGGGGAAGAGTGACAGGGAAAGGAATAAATATAAAATAACTAAAAGGGTTTGCCAGACGTCACGTACACGGTTCTGATAAATGCTTAAATAGCATTTCCTGCAGCGTTTGTGCCCCTTCCAACACAGTCGGTATCCCCACCGCTTCCAAGCGGCGCGTGTGCGAGGAGCCAGGACGGACGACAGGGCGAGAAAAAAAGAAAAAAAAAAAGAAAAAGAAAACTGCTAGATTTTTCACATTCTGCACGGCCGTGACAAAGTGAAGAGATCGCGGTATGGCCATGGCTGCCTGAACAGCTCGCGGTGCCCACCTTTCCCACAAAGAGGCCTGGGTGCAACAGCCCGAGCCCGCAGTGGCGCCAGTCGGATATACAGCGTTCATTGTTCGCGTCGACCTGCGAGGTTGCTTTGCCGCTGCAATATGTCAACGGCTGATGCACACACACATTCCTGGAATGCACGCAGTGGACGGAGCTCTCGGTTTGAGAGCAAGTGCTGGCAAGGGGATTCGAGGCACAACAGCGTGGAGCGAGGAATTATCCGCAAGCACAGGGACAAAAAAGGTCTACGCGAATGTCGCGGCTCGTTAAGTGTGTCAACCTTCGAACCAGCAGAAGAAAGAGCGGTTTTCGACGTGCGGTGGATCGCCGAAGTATATTGTGGAAAGTTCACTTTCCATACGGCCTCATCTAGCGAGTCTCTCCGGCCCTGTTCATCGCCACAAGAAGTTTCGAAAGCTCTTCTGAGCTACCCCCTGATGGGACTGTTCTACGAACATGTTGGACACTCGCCCCTTTTTTTCGTTTTCCCATGCATTCTTTCCTCAAGGAGCCCAAAAATTGACGTCACTGCCTCGCCTGTGCTATTTTGGGAGTCACGCATATTTGCATGCAGAGAATATTGTGGTGGCATCACGGGACGTCTGGGACGGCCACGGCCCCTGCATCGACGTGGTTCAACATCGACCCCCCTCCCCCCTTCTTGCTCTGACCCCCTCGTGCCACCCTCTTCCCTCTGTCTGGTCACTGCGCGTGCTTAGACACGTTAATGCACCTGCAGCTACACTCTGTTTGAGTAGTTCCGTGCAGCGCAGCCAAGGCCATGCGACCATGACCGGAGTAGCGGCTGGAAATAAACGTTGCGGGAAGGCCTACCTACAATTTTTTTAATCGGTCGACTGATATCTCCACTTCTACAGACCCTATTTAAACACGTCACTAGAATGAGCGCATAGATGCATTCTCAAAGGCAATACAAAAAGAATTGTTTAGCTCGATTCGTTACCCATTTTTTTTTTAGAGAAAAGGCATATGATCCATTTTAGTTATTAGGCCAGTTTACAAGACAGATCCAAATAATTTGCAGGTGATAATATACAATGACGCAGCGTTTATTATACTGATTGTACAGAAAGATAACTTGATGGATACGTGACCTATAACAGAAAAACACATTTTAATACTAATATCTTTATAACGTCATTATGAATATAGCTACGGCCATAGTTTTGTGAGACTGCATGTATCTCCATAAAGACATTCTACGGGCTAAATCTCACACCCCTACGTGCAAATTTGTAGAAGCTATTCTCATCTAGCTTTAAAAACACGTGTTTCAAACAATGGCAATTCGGCCGGATATCTTACTCCTATATCTTTCTGTAACAGACCCGATTCTTCTAGTACTACTCAATTCTACATAACCGATATTGTTATTTGTTAAATCGTACAAAAATTTACTTGATTTTGACAAAAATAACACACGCACTTCAAAAAGTATACTGGTTCACTCACCGACGCAGTCGTTGTGCCTGGTATCCGTGGCTGACATTCGATCACTCCCCAACACTCGTACGACGTAGATTCCAGCGACGCTCTGCTGTTGTCGACCACAGATCCCTTGGTGTTCATCGCTGCTTGTAACGTTTACAAGATGCACGAAACGATTTGATTTTTTCCTGATGCGGCCGTAGGCCTGCCACTTCGCGTAAGCAACGCAACGGTTCGACTGTGCAGCTAGGACCGGCGCCATGTTAGGTTTGAGAGGCCTTGTCGGGCTGCGACGTCACTCCTCCAGCAGCCAATGAGAGCTGCCGGGCGCGGTAGGCGGTGGTACCGGAGGATTTGCGGGTAGCTACCGGAGGGTCCGGTCGTTGTTCGCCGGAGGACAATCATGGAAAGCGCCCCGTTTCCCTCCGTGCTTCACGCGCCGGATTGAAACCGCGGCGAGGCCTCGCACGTACTCCGGCACATCCCGATGCGTCGGGAATATGGCGACGTCAGAGGAGGTTAGCGGGAGTATTATCGTGCAAGACCTCCCAGCTGGGTATATTTTCGTTTACAGTGTAGGATCACGCGTCGTGTGCTGCTGCTCGCTTGCGGGGATAGGTTTTGCCGGTACAAGCGTTTTGCTTACTTCATTCTTCTGCAGACCACTTTTATGACGCAGTATACTTAACATATTCCACAAAAACTCATAACTGCGCCGTAACCGTGAACCTGTCCCATGCCATATTGCCGACACCACGCACGTAAACACACGTCGAGCCCATGCACGTACATACTGATAATGTACTGCATATTTTTACACTTACAAAAAACACTCCACTTGCTCCTAATTACATTCTATTGTCGTATTTACCAGTACTTTCCTAATTATTTCCCTCAAACTTCCCCCAAAGGATCGCTTACAACCGCGGCGCCATCCTGCGTTTAGCTGAACGTACGACGGCAGCCAAGTGCCTTCTCAACTAGCTTCATCTACACATCTACAGAGCAAACGAGAGAGGAGGAAGTCTCCACACTGACGCGAATGGCGCTACTGTAGTTATTAAAGACGATAGTCTTTCTTGGGATGTGTGTGTGCGTGCGTGCGTGCGTGTGCCCTGCTTTTCACCCGATTCAGTAGCATGTCGAAAGTTTAACCCCTTCCTCAACGATCACCCATCTTGATCTGGTTTCTGCGTTCATACGCAGAAATCATTATATCAAAAAGCGAATATTACGCATATCTCAGGCCCAACATCAATGTGTGAGTATTGAGCGGTGTATTCCTTTATTTGAGAAAATGCATAGATATGTAATTCTAAAGACCGCAGTGTTTTTACGCTGCGTTGATGAACGAAAAAGCGGACGTTTCCTACGCTTCGGTAAAACGACACGGTGCTGCCACCTACCAGTAGCTCTGCGTACTGCGCAAGCTTCTTGCGTTTCCCGATATCATGGCCAGGTGGTGTCCATATCTCACGCAGCGTAGAGTTACTCTATATGCTACCGTACAGTAACTCTAACGCAGCGCTGCCTCCATTTCATCAATGCCAGCCACATGCGGCCGATTCAACATAGACGGGGCGCTGTCTGAGGCAAGGCAAAACATAAATGGCCGTTTGATGATATAGAACGCACTCTACAAGACATGCCCAGACAACGCAGGGAAAAGACCGACGAGCAGATTGCAGCGGAGAAGCGCCGGCGTGACGATGCCCGTCGCCTCAAGGGTGCCCAGGTAACGTCAGAGCAACGATTCCAGCGGCTAGCGAAAGATCGTGAATCTAGGCGCGCCCGGAGGCAACAGGAAACAGACGAGGTGCGCGATGCGCGAATTGTCACTGACCGAGAGGCTAAGCGAGCGTACCCGGCGGCTGAACAGACGCCCGAAGCTCGTGCCGAACCGCAGATGAACCGGGACTCGTGTAGTACGGCCGGTAGATCTTTCGACGACATTTGCAGCGAAGCACGGAGATACGCGGCCAACTTTAGGGGCGAAGCTCCTTAAGGTTTGGGTCTGTCAGTCCGTTTTTCCTAGTAGCGCGTTACCTTGAAAGAAATGATTGATTAGTTGTGGTTTGGTTAGGAAAGGATGCTAATTTTTGCAGCCCATGTAGGGAGCACGGCTAAGCGTCCGTGGGGGTGGGGGAAAGGGAGTGAAAGAGATAGAGAAGAGAGAAAGGCCGTAGTGGAGGGCTCCGGAAATTTAGACCACCTGGGGTTCTTTAACGTGCACTGACAACGCACAGTACACAGGCCTCTGGCATTTTCGCCTCCATCGAAAATGCGACCGCCGCGGCCGGGATCGAACCCGCGTTTTTTGGGTGGCAGCCGAGTACCGTAACCACTACACCACCGCGGCGGACTTGAAAGAAATGAATCATGCTACTACGTGTGGGAGGCGCGCGCGCGAGCTCTCTCACTCTTCCATCTGCTGTCTTGTGAAAGATAGAGATGATGATGATTGTGGTTCGGTTGGGAAAGGACGCTAATTTCTGCAGCCCATGTAGGGAGCACGGCTAAGTGTCCGTGGGGGTGGGGGAAAGGGAATGAAAGATATAGAGAGGAGAGAAAGGCCGTAGTGGAGGGCTCCGGAAGTTTAGACCACCTGGGGTTCTTTAACGTGCACTGACAACGCACAGTACACGGGCCTCTGGCATTTTCGCCTCCATCGAAAATGCGACCGCCATAGATGGCGCTACTTGTACTATATAACGAATGCATATACGCTGAGAAATGCAAAATCGCCCCACACTAGAGGGCGTTTTGTAGCAAAAGTTAATAATAAAAAGTGAGTTTTATGAAAACACAGGATTTACGTCACACGTAGGGAAGGAGAGAGAGACGATCGCGCCACTGCGATCGCGTGTTCTTCGGCGGCGTTTTGGCGCGCGCGCCAACAGAGGCTCGTCGATGGAGGATGGACAAGGCTGCCGAGCGGCGTGCGCGCAGGGCGGCGGCGGCTCGCGCTCGAAGAAGCGACCCCGCCGTGCGGGCGCGGGAGGCCGAAGCTAGCCGTGATTCTGCGCGGCGGCGCCGCGAGGACCCTGCAGTACGAGCGCTCACGTTACTCACGAGTTTCATTGAGGTGTGTGGCGAGGTATCTTTAATACATAAGAGCTTCGCCCACTCTCCATCATTCACCCCGTGGATATGCTGTCATTTTTTTTCGCTTATATGCCAGTGTAGACCACAAAGCTTTCGCCTATTGTTACAAAAAACGATATACAAGGCCACATCAGGAACAGGGAAAATCGGGATTTATATGGCACGGATCCGTGAAGGCCGCATTTGCCCATTTAGTGATAGAGCCATTATGTGGACTCTCGTATAGATGTATTTCCGTATCACGATATGGGTAATATTGTCATATATGGACACATGCCCAATATGCCCAATTCCTTATATGACCATACGTGCATATATCTTCCATGTGCGACACCTCTCCATAGAGGGGCATATTTTTCCGAACTGCTTTCCAAATATGGCCATATTTTCCCAACGGCACTACTCTGCATAAGCCTTTCAGTGTCATATATGGCTCCAACGAAAATTGGGCGAATATGGTCATATACGCACACGTGTCATATATGGCCAGATGTGCTTAATGCCTCATATGGCCATACATAACATTCTTCTAAGACTTATTTGCTAATCTCAAAATTGGAATAAACTGTATAAATTTAGCAAAAAATGTGCAGCTAGCCAAACTTGAGAGCACAAGTTCTAGGTTCATCTGCGGAGATAGCAAAGAATTTTCGGTGCGATACACTTACCGACCGGACTCTGGACACCGCCTCCCTCTGAAATGAACACAAACCGTCAAATAAATTAAGAAACGCGCGATCAGGCGAGACTGCCGCGCAGAAATAGATCATCCTTTACAGGCTTCGACGCCGCAAGATTATGTTCACCAAAGAGAACCGTTACTCACCGAGGCACAGGGAAAGCGGGGCCCACATCAACAAAAAAGACTTACGCTAAAATGTTCTTAAGAAAATATTTCTGTCAATTACTACGAGCGGAGTCGCGGAACACGTCGCCATAGTAGTCGCCATGACCGACCATTTGCGCGACAATTCCAGACTCACGAACGGCCATCAAAGCTTTCGAATCAGGTAGCCTAGCACTAGAGGCTGCCGTCAGTCTGGAAAAAAAAAAGCAAACCGTGGCACTCACTTCATATTTCGGTTTCCCGCCTATTTGGGTACGAACGTTTATCAGAACATACCTACACCCTAAACGAGCTTGCCGATGACTGTGCGCGAGATCTGACGCGGCGCGGCGGCATGAAGACCTTATGGGGACAAGATGCAATAAAGCATAACGATCGGCTCCTTGCTTTTCACGAAATAACCTCTCACTATAGGCTCAGTAGAAGGGCCTGTCATGTCGCTAACCCTAAGTTAGACAGACCTCGGCCGGTTACACTTAGAATGCTCCAGACGGGCTCGTTCCCTTCGCGTGGCTACCTCAGCCGTATCTCCACAGACATCGATTAACTTATCCGGACCGATTTGTGCTGTGGCAGAGCCCCACGTTACCTAACGGCCGTCTACCTAGGAGTTTTACGCCCTGAAACTACAGTATGATTATAAGGGACGCCGTAGAGTGTGGCTCCGGAAATTTTAGACCACCTGGGGTTCTTTAACGCACGCTGACGTCGCACCGCACACAGTCCTCAACATTTCGCTTCCATCGAAATGTAGCCGCTTAGGCTGGGATGCGATCACGCTACTTTCGGTACAGCAGCCGAGTGCGTCATATCCACTTAAACTGATCACCATGGCGAGGCGTGGAAGAGCGAGGGGGATGCCACGTGTTCGACATGCCCGGTGTGCCACATCCTTGCTAAAAGCGAACTTGGCGACTGGGTAAGCCGAAATAGGCGTCGATCAGAAGATGTACACGGTTATGTTAAGACCGCACAAAGAGATGACGGCATGGATGCTCACCGGCCATGCTGCTGAGATAGGCTTGTTGGTTTGCTCCCCAGTGAACTTGACCAACACGGCCTGGTGCATCAGCCATGGAGTACGTTTTCTTCTTCTTGTTCTTCTTCGTTTGAGCAGCAGAGGCGATGATGGTGATGATGATGATGATGACGTACCAGATGATAGCTCGTACCTTAAAGGATTGGTCATGACCCGTAATTTTCTTCAACTGTTAGATGCTATCTAGAAGTAACTTATACAATAACACAAAAAATGTGGCTGATCCCTCCGCAAAGGAATCGGTATAACACGAAAGTAAAATATCTCTTCGCGTAAGCATTTGAATGCTTATAGTCACATCGAGGCGAACTTGTCCATTGCTATCGGTGCTTCGCTGGTACGGCACCATTTGACGTGCATGAAGCAACGTTTACACATCGCCTCCACAACATCAAAGGCCAGCCCTTTGTGGTAATTGAAACAGTTTACCCAAGAACTGGGCCGCGCGACAAAGACATCAATCACATTTACTTGCGCCACACGAACTTGTCAACGTCGTTGCCGTGCTCTGGCGCCCGACGCAGCAGTTTTCTTGTTCACATGACTCTAGAAGAGCGGTCGGCGGGGAAACGCGACCCACGAAGAAAGGTAACCGGCGCCCTACCACTGCGCTATCGGCGCATATACGCGCGGCGGTCACATTTTCGATGGAGGCGAAAATGCCAGAGGCCCGTGTACTGTGCGTTGTCAGTGCACGTTAAAGAACACCAGGTGGTCTAAATTTCCGGAGCCCTTCACTACGGCTTTTCTCTCCTCTCTATCCCTTTCACTCCCTATCCCCCACCCCCACGGACGCTTAGCCGTGCTCCCTACATGGGCTGCAGAAATAAGCGTTCTTTCCTAACCAAACCACAATCATCATCATCATCATCATCATCATCGGCGCTAGCGCAGTGGTAGCGTACCGGGCACCAGTTGTCGTGGCGCGGCGGGCTTTGAGTTCGATCGCCAGCGCATCAACAGAAGTTTTTCTGAGTGTTTCTTTCTATTATTATTACATATTTACTGCATCATATCCGTTACGTTAGTGACGTATGGGGTCGTGGTGGACCGCGGCATTAAACACTTTCGTGTTAAAATATGTGGATGACACGTACATAGTAATTCCTTTTGGTATGGCGCGGACCTACTATGGAGGACAGACCGCGAGCCTATAGTGGTGCTCGAAATAACGGTGATATGAATAACAGACATGCAAGTCATAGTATTAAGGAAGTATTATTAAACCGAATAGTACGCTATGCAAGACATCCTTCTCCCTTGCCGCTGGTTCACTCTGCCAAGTGTTCTTAAATACCACTATTTGATGAACTGCGATTACCTTTAAAGGGTCCCTGAAACGTTTTTTTGACATTGCGTCACTGATTAGGCAACACAATTGCGAAATCATTCACACCATAAATAAAGCGAAGCACAATGCGCTAAGGCAGCTATGGGCTTATTTCTGTCGCCTTCCTCCTTACCACTGCTGTTCCTCCTCAACTCGATCTGCTGCGGAGTGCGCGCTAGCGACGACAGCGCCTCCCGCGTCAGCCGCTCTGCCGAGCCTCCCGTAGTGACATAGCGCCCCGATATCCTCACTGAGGTCGCCCGCCTCGGCAGTGCTAGCCTCTGTAATAGAGCGCCGGCGACTCGTGTGACGCCGCCAGATGCCGCGATGATACCGTTGGCTGAAACGAAGGAGTACGTTGTAGAAGCACGTTGTTCGCAGCTAGGTTTTGAAAATTACGTGCACGTCACTTGGGTCGGGGCCAATCAGCGACCTCTCATTCGATCGCTCGATGACGGGGGCGTTTGAAAACGCTTTTTGGCGAGCCGCTGCGACCTTTTGCGATACGCGTGTTCAAAACCTTATTGTAAATTACACACTTTACGCACAGCGCTAAAATCTGTCCTGTAATGGTCCTAGTGACCCGCTCTACCGGATCACCATGTTTGCACAAAATCGTCAAAACCGTTTCAGGGTCCCTTTAAAAATACTAAATGTTTGACCCTTTGTTGCCTCTCACGATGATACAAGCCATAATGCTATTCTGTCATCTTTACATAAATTTATCGAAGCCTTCGGAAGATTACACTGCTAGGCTGTCGATCACAGGGCTTATTTCCCAATATTTTATTATCTTTTTTTAGTCAAATGAAGACGGTCTAGCAGTAGAAGGTATGGGTTGTCGTTGGTTTGTGGGGTGTAACGCCCCAAGACCAGTCCTGACTATGAGAGACGCCTTAGTGCTCGTTCACACAGCCGTCAAACGGCCCGTCGGGTCACCGTCACGGCGCCGGTTTTCGTCAGGGGAGAGGATTTCCGAGTCGTTTTCTCCTCGAAAACGGGTTGACGGGAACGTAGAGCAATGCTCTACGTCGCCGTCAACCCGTTTTTGAGGAGAAAACGGCTGGAAAATCCTCTCCCTTGACGAAAACCGCTGCCGTGACGGTGACGCGACGGGCCGTCTGACGGCTGTGTGAACGAGCACTTAGTGGACGGTTCCGGAAATTTCGACCACCTGGCCTTCTTTAACATAGGAAATATGGGAGTAAATTTATTTAATATACATATCACATGCCACGCAAGTAAGACAAACGCCACGAGGGCAACACACGCAACACAGGCGACTGTTCCGAACACCGCTTCTTCGTCCTTCTCTTCTTCAGCCGCTGGCCACGCGAAGACACCGCTTCCCACAGAGGGCGCTAGCAATTCGCCAACAATTTTATTTTCGAAAACTTTTGTGTTTTTTAGTGAACGAGAACTCCATTCTTTCTTTTTTTCACTTAGATTATGCTTAGGTTTTCTTCCATTCCGATATATCATTACGTTTACATACCCACGAGGGGGATTGGCTGTGGCCAATCCCCCTCGTGGGTATGTACCGATTATAGAGGCCACAACAACACCATAAGACTGATGGAGAAAAATGGGAGAAGACAGGAAAATCTAGCTTACGCTGCCACTGTGCTCTGTCCTCTGTGCAGACCTGGGAATTCCTGAAGATCATTTCCGTTACCAGCCCGCCTTTTCCCGATATCCACTACTGTGATCGCCTGCCTCAAGAGAGATTCACTGTATCACTGTAACGATACTTTCTTTAAGTGCTTAGTGCTTTAGGGTGTCGCTTTGTCGACGACCGTCTCCTTCTGTCGCGTGCTCCTGTTGCCAGCCGATAGCCGCGACGCGCCAGGAGAGGGCACCACCGCCTTGTCAAGCACGCGATTTCCGCTGCCTCACCGATCGAGCAGTTTCTCCTCCCACGGCACTTCTCCGGCGCACTGCGTGAGTCGCTGGGTTGCGTGTGCTGCGCACTTTCTCAGGTTCCACAACACTGGAGCTGTTTACGCTGTCGTCGCGTCAGTTTTCTCTGGTGTATGACGAAAGGTATCGGAGGCCTGCGGTGAGCGTTGGTCTTTCAGGCTGTGTGCTTTTTTTTTTACAGTTACAAAGGTTGGCTAGAAATGTAACACAAATTTCACGATCACCCATTTTCAGCACTAGGCCAGCAGGAAAGCCATACAATTTTGTGTAAAAGCTTCGTAATTGGCGTTAAACTCTCCCTGGTCCCAGGACAGAATCTGAGACCAATAAGTTTGCGGGAAGGTAGCTCTTCCATGTGAGCTAACCAGGGGGGAAGCAACTGAAAGCCGGCGAAAACACGGAAATAAAAAAGTACGGAAGCCTCTGAGATGGGCGTATCATACAGCGACGATACTTGCTACAGCGACCTTATGAAAAAGCGTGAATGCATAACGCGGTAGGCTTTCATTCGTGCATCACAGCTGTTTAAGTCTCCCATGGGAGAAAATGGTATTTCGAAATTGTATTCAGAATAATAAGAATTCAACCGGGTATCCAAACTATACTTCATTCGAGATTGTTCCTTGCAGTGCAGCAACAAGGACATTTGCATGGCACTCCTGGAATTGCTGCTTTACACAACGAGGGTACCTCGTTGATTATGTAGAACCAATGCACACCTTATTCCGAAAAAAGTATAAATTCTTGGTCGTCTATCCTCAATTACGGTGTTTCCGCTAAAATTGATTACATTGACCGAAATACTTTCAACAACCTGCACTCTCCAACAAAATTTATTTCCAAATGTTATACATTTTCTTTCCTCTTCATGTCTAAAATTACCGACGAGATGGCAAAGTTATCTCTAAAAAGCAATAGTAATGACATTGCATTGCTATTATTGTTGAAAACTTATCAAATTGCTTTGAAATTAGTTTAACATAGGTTCATCATTCGTGCGCTGACACTGGTAAACTTTATTTACAAAACGTATGCATTGCAATTACCACAAAAAGCGTCGCAGCGGCAACTCGTTCCTGTCCTAATTAATGTCACTAAATTTCTCGCCTTTTTAATAGTCGAAAAAAATATCTAGCGACTTTAGTCCTAATGACGCGTCCTCCTTGGTCCCTGTATCCCCTCTCGGAGCTGGCGCAGCCATGACAAAAGAACAGTGAGAGAAGGGGATAGCCAGCTCTGAAGTACCCTACCCCCTTCCCATGTTTTTTCGCATCTAAATAAAAAAGAAAGAGGGGGGGGGGTTGATGGCAGCCACAGAACGTATCGCAGTTTTGCATGAAAGAAATCCTTTCTCTCGATAGAACACGGTTTCACGATTGAAACGTCGGTATCGTGTTGCTTAGCTGTCCGACAGTCAGGAAAGCGTGGAGTCGTCGTCGACCCCTCTCGTCTGGTGGTCTGTGCTCTCCGGACAACGTTATTCCGGTCTCCGAGCGCGGATGCTATGCGTATTTTCTGGATATCAGCGGACCCGTGGCTAAGGATAACTTCTCTGTGTTATTGTAACAGCGGAGCTGCTTAGGCTGGCCGTAAAATGCTTGGTTCGTAAAAGCCGCCTCCGAGATTGCTCAGGATAGGATGCGTCCGCGCGGATGACGACACTCTACGTCACAGACATTATTTAAGCTGGGATAATGCTGCTCTGACTGGGGAAGGACAGTGAACGAATCAAATATACACAGCATAGTTCCAAAACACGCTACAAAAGGAAGTAACCGCCAATTAACAAAAACAAAAATGAATAATAAGTAACTCGCAAAGCAATAAATATAAGCAAATTCAAGTGACAGCTAAAGGATCACAAATGCAACCATGGAGCTTTTTCTTTTACTGTGACTCTACCACAACGCCAAACCCAAGCATTGAAAGCGCTCTTGCCAGCTCCTCGAAACTGACTGAGAATGCACTAACTGCAACTACCCCAGAGCTCCAAACTCACCCGAAATTATAAGAACTTGAGCTAATGGCATCGCACCTACCGGGGGCCACTCTGACGCCCTGCATAATTCCTCCTAAATAAGTTGTTTCTATCTTTACCACAGTTTTTAGTCCCTTATAGAATGGCGCATACCCAACACAGGGCATTGGCCAATACAGCAGTCACGCGCACCTCGCAGTTCTTTTTCTTCACGCGCTTGGGCCCGCTGGAGTGAAACGTATCTTTCGGCCTCAACCGTCTCAACATCTCTCCCCAGCGAGAACGCAGCTGAAGAAAGCGCCGCCTCTAAAGATGTCTGGAATGGGCGATAGCTCGTCGGCGACGACTCGGGACGCATTCACGAAGCTTCTCAGGTACCTTGAGCCAATACAATGTCAGCCCACGATAGATGAGAACGACCTCATCGAGCCCACTGCTCGCCAAGCTGAATTAGCAAGACGCGTCTGCACTCAAGACTGCGTCGTGGCGCTTGGCACTGCAGAAATGCGAAGGCAGCTCATCATCACGTTCCTCCTGACCCTCAAGCCCTCTCGCGCCGTCATCGTTGGTGAGAAAATTTGCCAAGACGTCGATTTTCTCGATCACCTCCGACTTTTTCTCCCTCAGCAAGTCTGCCTTGCGTCCTCTACGACCTCCCGTTCCCTGGAAGGCTTCCCAGGCGCGTACGTAATCGCTGAAACCGAGATGCTCTGGACTCTTCTGAAGGACGGCGTCCTCCGAGCCTCCGACATTGACGCCTTGGTTCTCAGAGACTTCGATCGCTACCTAGGCACGGGGCACGCCTTCCGCGAGGTCGTCTCTTTCCTCAAACCGACGTCGGCAGCTATGTACCCAATGCGAGTTCTAGCGCTCGCGGACGAACTGCAGGTAGACAGCATCGACGACCTCGAATGGGACTTGCGACGCCTCAGGACGCCATTGAGATTGAACTGCTGTCTCGGCACTCCCGCTGCGCCATACGCCAAGGAAGTCGCCGTCGAGCACTGCCCTCTCGAGGTGTATTGGACGGGGAACGAAAACTGGCAGCGGGCTATTCACACCGTGTCCTGTTCAAAGGACCCCAAAGTCCAAGACGTCGGTACTGCCCTGACCGAATGGGGAGTTTCCGTAGCGTCTGGTGAGGCCCTCAAAATTTTCGAGAAAACAGCAAGAAGCGAGCTCGCGGAATTTCTGCTATTGAGCCGCATGGCACTGACGCCCCTGAAGGGGTACGCCGTTCTAAACTACGTTCAGGGTAGAACGTTAGCCCTTACGAACACGGCGACTTCAATGCACGACCTGGACGAATGGCTTCGCCAAGAGGGTTCCGCGACGGTCATCGGTCAGCCCGACGAGGTCGCTTTAGCGTTGTCGGTCGTCTTTGTCGCGACGATGGCAGACATGCCCACTCTACGGCGGTACTGCTGGGACGCCGTCGTCCTGTGCGACCTGCCTTTTGCCGTCTCGTGCGATGCGCTCTTCGCCAACGCCGACCGCAAGGTGGCGCTAGCCACGGAAAGCGAGTGGAAGCGCTGGACAGACCTTCTCGAGCTGCACGACGAACTGGACAGCCTCCTCGTTCGCGTGAACGATACGTCCGTGCCAGAATATTAAAGTGAACGCGAGGCTCGCAGATTCTAACATCTTGATATTCCTGCGTTTAGGGCCTTTCCTGCGCGTCACGTGCAGCGGAAGGGCTATACAATTTATTTTGCGTGTTTTACAGAAACGCTTTTTCTCTGCTTGAGTTCATTTATGTATATCCTCTTAGACCATACTTATCGACTTGTGTACCGTAATATAGCAGTAGTAAGCAGTAAAAACACCAGGCCTGTGCGAAATCGCAGGAGAAGCGACCTTCTTAGAGGCCATTGTAAACGCTTGGGGATCTTTCCAAGTGATCGGGCCAAGATGTATATCCAAGAGCCAAGTCAGGTTGCTGTCGGAGTTGCGCACGAACAGTGTACGTAACCAGATAGGCACGCTTTAGCTGGCGAATAGCCTCTTTTTTTCTTCTTGACCCTCCGCCTTTCGCTACGGCCAAATTATTATGCATTTACGTCTGAGCATTTTTAAAAGAACGAATAAATATGCTGAACCGTGAAGAGACCTATGTTAAGTATACACGTAATTACAAGATCGCCATTTACTCAGCCACAAGCTGCGGAATGGCGGTGTTTGCATGCGCTTTCGAGGACCATTTTGCAAAATCTAAACGGAGATCATAACGCGATGGCTACTTGGTCCCAGTATAGCGCACCCAGGATCTCTGCCAGGGGGGGAGGGGGGGTTCAACTTTTCACGAAGGGCCGGGCATGCAATTACACAGTTGTTACGTGTGTAAAAAAAAAGTAAATAAAGTGCCAAATAGAGGTAACATCAATGATGATGATGATTTTATTAATTTTTCGGCGTTTTATAGATACATTAGCGCCACATTCTTCTAGGACATAGGAGCAGTTACAGAGGGGGAGGGGGGTTAGGTCGGTCTCAGGCTGAACACACTATACAGATCAAATAGTGAAGTTATTTCCCACACTTACTCTTTCTAAACATAAACGAAAATACAGCTACAACTATGTTTTGCTGAATTTCAGTCTAATTATACTTGCGGCCTCTCGTTCTTCTTATAGTTTATTTGCGTGTTTCCCTTCTTATTATACATATTTCCAAAAACTATTTTCATCGTTTTCCTTACGCTACTTGCCGACTACCAACTATTTCTCCGTAATGAGAAATTTCCCATTTAAGATCAAGTCACCAAGCACGCGGTGAAGAAAAACCAAGAAATCGAAGCAGAAGAAGAAGCTGCTCGCCCGAGCCGGTTAGTCACGCGGTCGCGAGCGAGCGAGCCCATATCATCCGACAGGAACGTTGCTGCTACTTTCGTGCTGCCAAACTTCTACTCGATGGAATCTACGAAGAAGGAGCCCGACGCCTCCAAACATGCGAGGCACTCGAGAAGGTCCAAGTCGGTGACGAAATCTCCGCCCAAGGGACACGATGGTGACGAGCGCTTGACCCCGGCGAAGTCCAGGAAGAGGAAGAAGTCGGCCGCGCACAAGCGCAGCTCGGGATCCCTTTCTGCCGCAAGAAGCCCGTCAGCCATCGACAGAGCGCCGCACGAAACCGCCGGCTCCCCAGTGACGCAGGCTGTCCCCATCAAAGAACAGTCGGGGCACGACGACAGCGTTCATCCGGGCAGTGAGAAGCGGCACAGCGTCGGTAGTGCCCAGCACAACCAGGAGCAAGCCGTATCTCGTACTTCCGGACAAGCCCCGCAATCGTCGTCAGCCGCCGTCAGTAAGTCTACACCACCGGACGTTCCACTGTCCCTTTCGAGCAGCCCCGAGGAACCCCGGCTGCTCTCGCCACCTGGCGGACAAGCGGTCCATCCTCCTGCAGTCGTCAGCTGCATCTGCAGCGCCGCTACCGATGCGGAAGGCATGTCGCACCCCGCTCCGGGTGCCGCAGACAGGGCCCTGTGGTCTCTGGTTAGCGGAGGCGAGGCCATCTCGACGTGCAAGTCGTTCGTGACGCCTGTCGCGCACTCGGACGCAGCGACGCCTTTCGCTCCTGGTCTGGGAGAGAGCAGGATTTCGGTCGCCACGGAGGCCAGCAGTGCAGGCGTGTCCGCGCAGAGGTCGAGGGGGTCGATCAACACGACACGCAGCGCGTACAGGCGCTCGTTGCAGATGCAGGGACTGAACGAAGCCATCAAAGAGCGTGCGGCGATCGACAGGCGGGAATCGACCTACGTTGTACAGGTATGTTACCCTGGAAAACTTCTATGCCTTATACTGGAAGGGGAGGGGTGCTGGGCTATTTGTTACTCGGGCTGCTGGGCTACCAGGTTGACGTTCGAAAAGAAACGCTAAGCGCAACTTCAAAACTGAAGCGGGAAGGACATGTAGAGCACGGCATCTGGGCCCTCACTGGTGGTCAGTTTTAAAGTTTAGCGAATGATAACGAAGCGCAGCAAGCAACAAACAAACCAACCGTAAATTTGATTAGATTAGTGCTTTATATTTTTTTTAATGGCGTGATCAGTATCTGAAATTTTCCTTTCGCCGATAATACAACTGCTACATATTCCCTGTATAAATCCTTTACAATCTTCTATTAGGTTTGAGCGGCTGGCTGGCCGGGTTTAACAGTTAACAAGGCTATAAGGCGAAATTTTCCCAATATCCGCCGCTGTGTGCTACTCTTATTATGGTACTCAGCTCCTCACCTGAAGGGCGCGGGTTGCGCAAGTGTAATTGTTTAGCAGTAGCACACGTACAACTTGGCTTTGTAGCCTTCGCTTTATTGCCAAGAAGAGTTGTGCTCCAGTATGCGGGCCCATGTACTGCGCGCTCTGTTCGCATTAAGGAACACCAGGTGGTGAAAACTGTCAGTGGCCTACACTGCGACACGGCCCCACGATTAGATCGACGTTTTGTGCAACCAGTTATTAAATGCGAGGCCAATTATTTGTTGCGCGCCGTATTCTTGGTATCACGAAACTATCATCATCATTAGTAATGGTTCATAAGGGAGTGCGCGCACTTCTATTCAAAGTCCACAGCGCGGCGTTCTCATGTGTCATATAGTGTCATATATGTATAGCAAAGGGGTGGAACTGCGTCAAACCGATGGCACGTGTGCCGCGTCTGCCACCATCTGTGGTTAGAAGGGAGTCCACCGCGGTGGTGTAGGGGTTACAGTACTCGACTGCCACCTGTAAAACGCAGGTTCGATCCGCGGCGTGGCGGTCGCATTTTCGATGGAGGCGAAAATGCCAGAGGCCCGAGTACTGTGCGATTGTCAGTGCACGTTAAAGAACCCCACTTGGTCTCAATTTCCGGAGCCCTCCACGACGGCTTTTCTCTCCTTTCTATCTCTTTCACTCCCTTTCCTCCCACCTCCAGGGACGTTTAGCCGTACTCCCTACATGGGCTGCAGAAATTAGCGTCCTTTCCCAACCGAACCAGAATCATAAGACGGGAACAACTTTACTCCCAGCTCGGTGCGAAACCTTGAGAAGCGTTAGGTGCGCATCGCAGTGCTTTGTGAGGCGCTTCGCGATGCCTGGGACAACGACGAAATGCGGGTGTTCCGGAGACAAACCCGGAGCAGCCAAGTGCCCATCAGCTTCGCTATCCTCGCGGCACAATGCAAGCTCGGCTAATTTTTAGGGGCGAAGCTCCTTATGGTGTGGGTCGTTCCCTCCTCCGTACATAGTATGTAGCCACCTATAGTTTTATGAAGTGCTCACTAGATGGCGTGATGGCGCCGCGGTGCTCGCTTCATTCAGGTGTATGGGAACGCGTAGCATGGGAGTCTGTCTGTCTGTCTGTCTGTCTGTCTGTCTGTCTGTCTGTCTGTCTGTCTGTCTGTCTGTCTGTCTGTCCGTCCGTCCGTCCGTCCGTCCGTCCTTCCGAGCGCTGCAGTGCTGCTTAGCTAGTACGTGAATTGATCAATAGATGGCGCGGAGGCGCTCGCTGCGTGCTCTAGTGTGATAGGAGAGCGCTAGATGGCGACACACAGTGTTTGTCACGTCTTTGATGATGTACTGGGCAAGATCCACGGAAGATTCACGGTTTTTACCGATGAACCTTCGGAGCTTCGCCCACTCATCATCATTCACTCCGTGGATATGCGTGGATTTTTTTTTTCATTGTGCGTGGCCCGAAATAAGAAATGAGAAGAGCACGCTCGCTCCTGCGTTTTTTCGATGGACTCGGTGCAGCCTGCCAGCTTGACGGGCCCTCAAGATGTTGTGCAACTATTGCCGAGTGGTACACTTATGACCGCATTTGTGCCCTGACATATCCTGCTGCTGCCCTGTCCATTAAATAAACGTAAGACAAATAGCATACTGTCACGCACGCTTCATAGCACTGTTTAATTAGGCAGGTTAAAGTAGGCGAACTTGTGCCTTAGACAAAAGATTAACCTGGAAGCGTCTAAGTAGGCCTGAGCGAACGCTGTTCAACTCCCTCAAGATGCACACCTCCTCTTCTTCTCCTTCTGCCCTGCGCGGTTCGCGTGCACCTCCGTTGACCGAGAGGAGCAGGCACGTGCTGCTCGCCTCTCATTCGCGCGAAGTCCGTCAAACATCGGGAGGGCGCAGGAAACAGCCGCCGCGCGTAACTTGAACATAGCTTGCTGCAATACTAATTAATGTGCAATAAAAGCCGAAAGGGAGGAGGAGGGCACCTTGACGGGAAGTACACCTTGTATCGTCAGTAAAAATTAGAGACAAAGAATTAGTTTTTCCCCTACCGATGAACAAATCGCAAGGTACTATTTAAAACAGGGAATGTCGCGGGAGCCAACGTTTCGACAAGCGGACTTGTCTTCGTCAGGGCGAAGACAAGTCTGCTTGTCGAAACGTTGGCTCCCGCGACATTCCCTGTTTTAAATCGTACCTTGCGATTTGTTCATCGATTCAAGCATCCATCTTCCCCTGAGCTTCTCTTCTAGTTTTTTCCCCTACCGTAACATAGGGGCAAAAGAAGCTTCTCGTGTGCGTGCCTTTATTACTTTTTTTCTATATGTAACTGCCTATATCTATGTTTATCTCTTCCATTTCTTCCTTCATTTCTTGCTTGTTGTCTTCCTTTTCCGCTATTTCTTTTCTTTGCACCATTCCTTCCGTCGTACCTTCCTAACTTCCTTGTTTTTTCCTTCCTTCTTTACACGTTTATTTTTCGTCTTTCTTTGACATAAAATCTGAAGGATTTATATGGCTCAGTTATATGTTCACATGTTAGTTTGCTGAGCGTGCACTCAAATTAAGAGCCCGCACGTGTTAGAGGCGCGCACCGCGCGCTTGAATACTCGAAGCGCATGAGAAGAAGCGCGCGACCACGACGATTATTTTTGCGTATGGACAAGCAACGTCTACGACACCAACAACAGTGGGGGAATACAAGCTTCCCTTGAAAAGTGAGCACGTCCACAAATATACAAAATTAGGCGGCACGCCCTCTTGTATTCCTTCCCTCGTCGATTTTTCTAACCCCTTCCTATATACTCGGCCGACTATCGGTACGTTCAAATGCCACGTTACTCCTCCATTCGTCAGAAGTTTTGGGCAGTGCTTTAACGGTTAGCTCTTATATTTATTTTCATCCTGATCTATACATTCATTTGACAGCAACCAGAGCCGTGGAGGCGAACGGTGAGCAAATCCTGCGTCGCCATGGCCGTGGTCGCCTGGGTCGGTGGAGTGCTGCTCCTGCTAATCGCTGTTTATGTCAGCCGACGGAGCCACGATTCCAGACCCTGCAGCACGTCCGGCTGCGTGGAGTTCGCGAGGAGCCTGCGCGAGTCGATAAACACCTCTGTGCAGCCGTGCGAGAACTTCGGTCGCTTCGTGTGCGACGGCTGGACCGCCAAGTACCGGCTGACGGTGCACGAGCAGGCGTTCGTCAAGGTGATGGAGAGCATCGGCCCGATGCTGCTCAGTGTCCCTGTGTCCGCGGACCAACAGCAGCAGGACACGAAGCAGAAGGCGGCGCTCTTCTACAAAAGCTGCGATGCAGTGAGGCGCGGCGAGACGAACGAGCTGCCGAATGTAGTGGACGCGTTGCATAACGAAGGCATTGTCTGGCCTCATCGTTCCACGAAGCCCGACGTTCTGCACGCGGCCCTCCGGTCGTCCCTGGTGCTTCACTGGGGAGCCCCATTCGACGTGACCCTGAAAACGAGAGGCAGGCAAGTGATGGTCCACCTGGAAGCTTTCGAAATGTTCGCCTCGCTACGGGACAAGTTTGTCACATCTGCCAGATCGTCCGAGAGAAAGGCCTACTTCGACACACTCTGCTCTCACTTCAAAGCGAACGAAGATAACCTGCTGAACTTCGACGAGGTCAACGACTTGGACGTGGCTGCCTATACTACGCTACCGAAGAGCGTTCGCGCCACCCGCCACGCGGTAACGCTAGATGAGGAGTTCGTCTTCGCCGGAAACAACATCGAGTCGCGGGACCATTGGCACGAAGTACTGCGCCCTCTCGTGCCTCTGAACGAGACCGAACGCATGGTGTTCTCAACACGAACCGAGAGTTTCGTCCGTGCCGTATGGGAGTTCTGGTCGGTCCAAGGCGAAGAGAGCATGCACGTCTTCGTGTCCTGGTGCGTGGTGCAGGTCGCCGCTCTGTTCGCAAACCAACAGCTCCAGGCCAACTTCTACGGGAGCAAAGAAGAGGCCCAGTTCCACCAAGGTGCCTCGTGCTTAGCCAAGGCGTTTCTTATCTCTGGAACTGCTGTATTCTCGGACTACAACAAGCTGCTGTTCAAAGGCAAGGCATTAGTACGCGCTCACATACTCGTCCACTCGCTGCGCAGCAGGTTCCTTCACCGACTGAGAAAGTGGAAGCACTTTGACGCGGGCGTCAAAATAATGATGGACAGGGATGCCACGGAGAAGCCGGTAAACGTGGTTCAGGAGGACTCGGTGGTGGAATTAAATGACGAAACAGCCGACATGCGTGGCTCGTTGGTCCACAAGTGGCAGAACACCCCCACGCCCGACACAACAAGCATTTCTTTGCGATCGAGCATGTACTCCGCAATCGAGGCCGCCAAGATGCTGGTGTTGGTGGACAAGGACTTCCACATCATGCCGTACGCGTTCGCGTTCCCGTACTTCCACAGAAGCGCCACGGACGCGCTCAACTACGCCGGCGCCGGCGGGACCACGGCGTTCGCGCTCGCCAAGCTATTCTTAGAGGCGTACGGCACTTCGGCAGCAGGAAACACTTCTCTCGAGGCCAGCCTACGCTGCTTCGAGAACTCGTCTAACTACATGGCCAGAGACCACAGCGAAGTGGTGATGCTGCGCGCAATAGCCGCCAGCCTTTCGTTCGAGGCTTACGACAGCGAGTGGGTCTCTTGGGGCGCCGCTGTCCAGAATCTGGAGGACTATTCTGGCGCGCAACTGTTCTTCATGGCGTCCTGTTACGCGCTCTGTCCAGGAAGCGCCATGGGGCACAACGATGGAGAGCAGTGCAATGCTCATTTGCAAAACTTGGAGGGGTTCGCGCGCGCTTTTGCTTGTGCTCCGGACGCCAAGATGAGCCCGCCAGCGAAGTGCAGCGTCATGCGAAAATGACCTGCGAGAACCTGTCAGCATACTACTGGAAAGGCCTCGGTCCCTCCCTTCCGAACCTAGGACCGTGAGCGAAGTGAAAATGCCGTCAGGCTCGTCTTCCTTTGATAGTCTTTATTACTGCGAGTTAATCTTTTATGCTTGCCGTTTATGCATTGGAATAACAGTTTCGTTTATTCAAACTCGACCTCGCATTAATTCAATTGCTGCACAGGCATGGACTGCACGCTTCATTGTTTTCACGCAGTTTAGCGCTTGCTTTCGGGAGGAATGTAGCAAAACTGGCTCGACGATATTCTAAAATTTTTTTTCGCGATCTGCTCGTTGAAGCGTTTATATGTATGTTATATAACCTCTACATGGACAGCGAATAGTGATCTGTTTAGGCGTTAACCACATGCGGCAGCATATACGGTCAAGGAGAGAGGTACTTGGTCATGGTCGCGTGTCACGCGCAGTTATGTGTATGGAGAGTGTTCCGATATATGGCCCTGCTTTCCGACAACTCATGGCCGGCTATAGACAGCCCGAGAAATGTGGACATCGAGCGGTACCCACTCGCGTTTCTTTTGTACCTCTTGCAGAGTCCCGGGTAAAAGATCGTGAACCGAGGCGGACAATTCTGATCATCTACGTAGTCGCAGGCTCGCTTCGACGTTCACGAGTAACAGGTTCAGAGCTTTTTAAATCGTGACATTTCCTGTGCACGTGCTCATTTGTGAGCTGGACGCCAACATTCCAGCGAATGCCAGAACGTCGTGCAATCTCATCATCGGCTCGTGTTACGATGACATTTTTCGAAGGGAGTATTTGCCACAGGTTATGCCCGCCTTGGCTGAAACTTCTTCGTGGTGTACATCTTCGTTTTCCCGACACCCCGAGACATAAATTGCACACTGATGAGGCTCTCGCTGCATTAAATTTCAGCAGTTTCGGAATGGTATCTACAGGCTGGTGCTGCGTGCTCGCTGGGCGTCTCGGTGGCCGGAGCAAAGTTCACCGTTGCCGAAGAGCCAAGTGTACGAACGCGAAGCCTCATTCGGCTCCGATGCACGGATGACACGAGTCACGTTTAAGCGAATCACCATAAAAAGAAATAACTATAAGTGTGGCCCCAGTGTCTCTCACACGAACCGGCTCTCATTTTCTGACACTCCGTTTGTAGTAGCCACCTCTAGTTCGTGAAGTGCTCACTAGATGGCGTGATGGCGCTGCGGTGCTCGCTTCATTCAGATGTATGGGAACGCGTAGTATGGGAGTCTGTCTGTCTGTCTGTCTGTCCGTCCGTCCGTCCGTCCGTCCGTCTGTCTGTCCGCCCGTCTGTCTGTCTGTCTGTCTGTCTGTCCGTCCGTCTATCTATCTGTCTGTCTGTCTTTCTGTCTGTCCGTCCGTCCGTCCGTCCGTCCTAGCGCTGCGGTGCTGCTTAGCTAGTACGTGAATTGATCAATAGATGGCGCGGAGGCGCTCATTGCGTGCTCTAGTGTGATAGGAGAGCGCTAGATGGCGACACACAGTGTTCGTCACGTCTTTGATGATATACTGGGCAAGATTCACGGTTTTTACCGATGAACATGCGGAGCTTCGCCCACTCATCATCATTCACTCCGTGGATATGCGTGGATTTTTTTACCCTTTTCCAAAGGGACCGTCTACCGTCCTTCATCGCTCTCCTGTTTTTTGGCTCAACAGAAAGCGTACCTTTCGAAGTGTCCCAGTGTGCAGTGGTTTCTCCAGAAACTGAATAGAAATTAGTAAAACACAATTTTTTATCTACGAAGTCGCTCCTTTCCTAGTGTAGGCATGCCAGCAACACTGGGTACCGCGCATGATGCGTCGTCGTCTCCCTGGAAACCCTTTCGGGCGCGGGAGGCATCTCAACGCGAACCGCCTTCAAGGTCGACATTCCAGAGGCGACGCCGAGGAGGAGAGGCGAGGGAAAGTCGGCGCGCGGGGGTGCGTCACGGACGTGCAGCGGCGCATGCATGACAAGCGCAGTACTACGCGCCTCCGCAGGCAGACGAATTCGAAGGCAGCGCCACCCCGAAAGCAGCGAAAAAAAAAGAACAAATTGCTCTTGCACGCTATAACAAGGTGTCTCATAGGGTGAAGTACGCTTTTAATACATACATAACTGTTTTTCAGCAGAGTATGCATACCTGCGTGGGCTGGTTCTCGTACACTTGGAAAATGACGAACACGCTGTTGGGTGTCGCTAGCGGCGTTTTTTGCACCACTTTCAGTGCGAAATTAAAAACGTAATTCCTTTTTTGTGGGGTGAAAGCGTGCTTGTTCCCGTAAATGTGGCGCACGATCTGCCCAATTTTACCACAATCTTAAAAAATTTTCTGAGCGGTAGACAGTCCCTTTAACTCCAGCGATTTTTCAGTGTCCACTCATCTCAATGTCAGTGTATGTTCTCCTCGGTGCTGTAATAATATATGCCATGCCAGGCATTTGCAAGTCGTTTAGTTTTCCTGAATATGAATTTTAAATATTTTAGCGGATTCCCATGCGGGCCACCCTGTGTTTTTGACGCCATTACCTACAACGCTGCCTTACCCCAGCAGGCGGGCGTTCAGGGGAAAAACGCGCCATATTCCAGCGCTTCAATCGCAGCTGTCAAGCCCAGAAAAACTGACATATAGCTCAATGTATCGTAGGAAAGCATGGCTGCTTTCATTTTTCTGGCACCAGCAGCATGTTTCTGATCCCGAGGAGGCTGTGACGTCACCGCATACTCTACACGAAGGATCTACTTCTCTCGGTTTGAACACATGCTTAACTCTGTTATTTAATATTATTGGCGAGTTTCTGAGGAAATTGAACAGCACTGCATGCTACAGGGCTATCGGTGTGATTGGAAAATAGCGATATCACAGTATGGTGAAAAAAAAAACGCCGCAGTTCCCTTTTAGGATTTATTCGCTTGACACCTCGTAAAGCGCAGAAAGCAATACACACGATTTTATTAACTGATTTGTGAAGTTTAAGTCCCATAACCAATGTATGATAATAAACAATCTAATTTATTTTTTCAGCTGTTGTGTGAAAAGCTGTGAAGCAAACACCTGTCCCTCGCGAACTTGCTATACATACAAGGTCCTTCTCATGTTGTCACATTTAAATAATAAAAAAGCCATCTGTGTCTATTTGAAAGTAGTGAAGTATGGGATAAAAGTAATATTAAATCGGTGCGATGCATAATTTTTATTCATTTCCTTTTTATTCACGCAGCTCGATTTTAGTCACCACAGATTCTTCAATGTTCAGAAACAGACGCTTTCCCAATATTACTGCAGTGCTTTGATTTTCGCTTGGGTTAACGCACATTCGCACCAGTCAAGCGTACATCCGCGTTAATAACGAAAGATGCGTGTTAGCCACATTAAGCGTACCACTA
The DNA here is from genome assembly GCA_013339685.2 of Hyalomma asiaticum. Taxonomy (NCBI): domain Eukaryota; kingdom Metazoa; phylum Arthropoda; class Arachnida; order Ixodida; family Ixodidae; genus Hyalomma; species Hyalomma asiaticum. The sequence continues at coordinate 76,787,734 of CM023483.1, forward strand.
GTGCGCGCGATAATCCAGGAACAAATGCTGTCGAGCGCGCGCTGCGAAATAACTCGCGGCCGTTCGCTCGACAATTCGCATGCATGCGTAGTGCTCTGAACAGTGAAGTGTTGGGCAAGTTGGTTTTAGGGGCGACGCTCCTTACGCCGTGGGTCGTTCCATCCTCTGTTGTCCCTCGTAGCCACCTCGTCTAGTTCGTGAAGTGCACACTAGATGGCGTGATGGCGCTGCGGTGCACACCATATGTGTCCACCCGCTACAAAGGGCAAAGCCACAAATCATCATCATCATCATCAGCTCGCTTCATTCAGATGTATGGGAACGCGTAGTATAGGAGCGCATGGCGCACGAGACCGCTACGTTTCGTGCTCGCTCTTGAATGCGCTCGCTCTTGAATGATCTCAGAATGATCACGAGATGGCGCTGCGGTGCTGCTTAGCTAGTACGTGAATTGATCAATAGATGACGCTGCGGCACTCGCTGTTTCGTTGTAGCGTCGTAGCCACGCTCACGCTCGCCCTCGGCGCGTGCCTCCCGGCGCGCGAGCTCTCTCACTCTTCCGTCTGCTGTCTTGTGATAGAGAGAGAGAGAGACAGAGAGAGAGCAAAAGGCGCGCGTTGACTATGGAAACGCTCTTTCTTCGATGAACGCTCTACCAACTCGCAAAGGAGAACGCGCCCTCACCCGCGAGAGACAACGTTGACGCAGGCAGCGTCTTCTAGCGAGTTTCTTGATTGAAAAATACCGACTGCTCGCGCTGGAGAACCGTTCACCGGCCACCCCGATGAAGTGCCGGTGGGAGATTTCACTTGTGCGTAGTTGAACCATAAGGATTCGTAGCGTGCGCGTTAACTAAATTAATCCGGAACTCGGCACCATCTACGATGAACTCCGGAGCTTCGCCCACTCATCATCATTCACTCCATGGATATGCGTGGATTCTTTTTTTTTTCATACTTGCGGAGGAGAGCGCTCAAAAATTGAGGGAGAGTAGGTGTGGACAGTAAACTCAGTTGCAAGTGAACGTCTTTCCCGTTCACACCTACTGGTCCTCGATTTTTCAGCGCTCTCATCCGCAAGTACGTAGTGATAACATGAACGGCCAGCTGTAAGCCAGCACGCGAAGTCCATATAGCGTTCGTAAAATTCTACACCTACAGAGCATACTAAAGGTGATCGCATTTGGTGCGCACGATTCTCACACTCTAGCATGTAGTAAAATCGTGACTATACAATCTCGTGTTTTATTTTTTCTCAAAATTTCACCTTGTACTCGTGATCACTTTGAAAACACTGACGATATGGTAACCGCTAAGCTGGCTCAATGTGTCAGAGAAGCCATCGCGGCTAAACAAACACGACGTCGATGATTAATTTACGCAGTGATATGTTCCACCTTGCGAAATTTACTTAAGCGGGGAAGTACTGGCACAACGCTGCAGAAAACTAAAGCGCGAGTATGGTAGCTAGAATGGAGCCACTATAGCGCGAGGCCTGTGCAGCCCGTCCTGACGGTGCGACGGCGTACTTACATGGATGAATGTTATGTGCGTCCCCTTGTAACGGGGTGGTAGCCCGCGGGCCACCAAGCTCTACTTCTATTTTATAATCTACAAACACTTCTTTCCCCGAACCACACATATTTCCCCAGCGATTTTTAGATGCGAAGCAGCTTATGGTCGGGGCTATGTGACTCCCTCCCTCCATCCATCCATCTGCCATGTGGCGTACACACCCGCACTGCGCATGCGCGTCCTACTCCCTCTCCTCCTCCTCCCTTCTTCCTCCTCTCCGAACGGCGCGCGTTGACTATGGAAACGCTCTTCCTTCGATGAACGCTTTACCAGCTCGCAAAGAACGAGAACGCGCCCTCGCCCGCGAGAGACAACGCTGACGCAGGCAGCGTCTGCTAGCGTCAAACCGATGCAAACGCGGTGTGCACCCCCCGTGCTGCTTCGTATCGCCTCATGGTCCCCTTTAGCGGGAGATGGTGTAATTATTTTCTCTGCAGCTACCTATGTTGTCTATTAGTGTTATGAAGTACCGTGTGCTTCTCTTTGCTCCATATACCTTTCCGCCACCAACACTCTAAGCGCCTTTTACTTATCTCTATCGCCGACATGTTCAGCTTTCCCGTGCTGTCCCTGATACCCATGGCCTCCTGCGGGGTAGTGCCCACACCTACACCTGGGTGGACATCTGAACACAGTCTTCCCATGATTTCTTTCGCGGTCGTAGGTGGCATTCGCGTGCTTGAAGATGGCCTGAATTCCTCGTCTAATTCATCATTTACGATTCCGTCGTAGTCGGGGTGTTGAATGTTTTGGCATGCTTTAAGGGGGTATGGTAGCGTAAATGGTATGTCAGTTTTAACGAAATATTTTGGAAACACCTGCAGGTATTAGCGTAAAATTTCACGCGCTCACAAAAGGTGTCACTGAGTATCACGAGACGCCATTTTTATATGCCTACGTTGTTTATGCTTTATGTGGCTCACTCTCAGATTTTAAGGTGTGTTTATTTATTAGTGTACATTTTCTCAGCAAGCACCATAAGTAGTGGAATGATACAAAGCCGCTCATTTTTAAATATCTATAAGGTATATCTATCTGAATTTAAAGGTCCCATGACACCAAAATTTCAAACGCGAGATGCTTGCGTTAATTGGTTTACCTGCATACGAAGGCAATCTTGACCAAGTATTAGCGGCGAACGTCGCCTCTAAGTAATTTTAATATGGTTTCAAAGTAAGCGGGAAAGCTCATCCGAGCTTGCAGCACCTCGCGACATCGCCACTAGTGTGACGTAGTTTGTGGGCTATCTGTGACGTTTCACTTTTGTAAGTTGATATCGTGACGTCACAGAGAGACACGGGCGCGCCGCGCTATGGCCTCCGAGCGTAGCCTCCAAGATCGGCTCCCGCAGCCGATCGCGGAGGCCACGCCAAAAGCCGTATTTTTCTGCTTCCTCTCCGTGTTGGTCGCTCAAGCGTACATTGTACACACGCTATCATGCAAAGCGAGTGTGGCGAGCTGGTCTGGCGCTCGCGCTCTCCGCAACGTCACCGAATCTTGAGCTCAAGTGATCAGTGCATGCGCTCACTTCCGACAGCCGCCGCGCTAGCCCCGCGGCGCTAGTTTCTTGCAGTTTTTGGCGCGCGTTTCGAAGCTTCATTAAAACTGAACAAAATTAACGATGCTGTGACTAATTAGACTTCGCGCTGGAGAATCTGCACCTCCATGCCGTGATTACAAGACACTGTTCTACTCATTAGAACATAAAAGTCTCCAACAAAAAAATAGCTGTCATGGGCCCTTTAAAAAATAGAACATCCTTTTAGGAGTTCTTGTGCAACAAAAAAATAAAATTACTGCATGCACAGGGTCACAGGGAGTGCGTATTGCTGTGTTTTTTTTTAGCTTTATCCTTCGAACAATAAGCAGTTCTTTTTGTTCAGATCATTTTCAACGTATAGAACCATGCGCTTGCAAAGTTTCATTAGAATAAATTTCTTACCTTTTGGGAAAAGGTGCATTGAATTTAAAAAATTGATAAAAAACGCAATTTGAGAAAACCGAAGTTTTATGTGTGCATACTGCTTATGGCTGCTCAAAATACCGCAGGAGAATATAAATCAGCGCTGACATTTTTGGCGTTCTCTCCCAAACCCTTCTTCGTGTTCCTTCTTTTCCGTTGCTTTTCCTTGCTGTCGACAGAGTCATAGAACTGTGCCATGTAGACGCGCTCTTTGTCCATCCTGTTGCGGGTAACATCACAAAATACACCTAGAACAATTCTGAGGGCCTCCAGAACAGCTTTTCATGCTTAATACCGTCATTGTAGTAGGCTATAGCATCATTAGTAGGTGTCTTCAGGGTGTCAGCACTGACAAATATCATGAACGCCGCACTCGTTGCAAGTGGCGTCTATGGAGCATGCCAAACTACTTCGCCTGTCTGTAGCTTCTTCCAAAAGTATTTCTCCTTTGTTGCACTTTTTACACAGAACGATATCTTGCAAGAAGCTGCGGAGAAGATCGAAGTCGGTTAGACGGCAGCCAGTCGTACTCGCGTCGTCTACATGGAAGGTTTTTAGCGCCGATTCCCCCACCAAGTTTTGTGCGGATAGCGCTTCGCCAAGCCATCTCCTCATTGCTATTTTTTGCAGTGAAGCGATTACCTTTGAATTTTCTTTTTTTGCTCCATTTGCTGAACGATCGCGCCATCTCCTGGCTAAACAACACGTTTGAAAAGCGCGGCTGAGGCGACAGCAATCGGGTTGGTGAGAACGAAAGCAAGGAGGTTTTGAACCTCCTTGAACGAAAGCAAACACTACAAGAGCGACACTATAGCGGTAGATATGTTACAAAAGTATTTTCAATTATAATTAGTGTAATAATATGCATACTCACTTGTAGCACCGACAAAATAAAGAGAAACACACAAAAATAAAGAAAACTGCGAATAACCTCCGACCACCTTCCGCCATTTTTAAACGCCAGGGCGCGAAGCGCACTCTGGCGCGGCATTTAAACCGCTTCCCGCGGCCGCTCGATGTCGCGCTTCGGCAGGTTTGTTCCTCATAGTGCAGTGCATTTTTAGGTGTCAAAATTGCAAACTCGATTTTTTGAAGCGTTTAGCCTACCCGTATACCCCCTTAAAGTAACGGTCACGTATTGCATCGGAGAAGCTATCCGCTTTATAATCTCTTATTATAGCCTGCGAATATTGTGGCCTTGAGCGGACCGAGTCTCCTCCGGGCGCCAAGCGGGCGCCGCTCATCAACCTCTCGAGGCCGTTGCATATGTATTCCCACTGCGCCCTACACACTTGGAGCGCGTGTTCTTCGATATCTCTAATTGCGCTATGCGTTTACGCAGCGCCCTGTTATGTCTCTGGCATTACCTCTGTAGGAGTGCGCGTTTTGCCTCCCACCAGTGCCTTCTATAGATGGAGGAGGCACTGCTGCTGCCGATTACTTCGAGGTTCGCCTAGGGCGGCACATCGCACGTTGTCGCGGCATTAACGTCCTTTTTGAGCATCTCGGTCCATTCTTCGATGTCCGTCATCGGCTCGCCGCCTCGGCCTCCTCTTCGCTTTTTGCGGAACGTTGCCCTTGGCTGCTTCTCGCTTGCAGCCCCAGCTTCGTAGTGTAGTGGTTACGGTACTCGGCTGCCACCCGAAAAACGCGGGTTCGATCCCGGCCGCGGCGGTCGCCTTTTCGATGGAGGCGAAAATGCCAGAGGCCCGTGTGCGTTGTCAGGGCACGTTAAAGAACCCCAGGTGGTCTAAATTTCCGGAGCCCTCCACTACGGCCTTTCTATCTCTTTCACTCCCTTTCCTCCACCCCCACGGACGCTTAGCCGTGCTCCCTACATGGGCTGCAGAAATTAGCGTCCTTTCCGAACCACAATCAATCAATAAATCAATCAATCAATCAATCACCATAAAAGTCGCCCGCACGCAGCAGAGGCTCATCGCCGGCGGCCGTGTACCCCCCCCTTCCGCCCCCCCCCCTCCTCCTCACGCCCCCGGAGTAGCTGCGAATTCTTTCCCTCAAAATGCGGTATTATTGTAGTTTGTTGACGTTAACCCCCCAGGCAACACGCAAGCCACCACAGCGCTTGTCTTGCACATGGCCGTCACATCTCTCTTTTATGGCACTGTTGCATGCAGAGCGATGCGTGGGGTTCTGCAATAAGTGGCTCAGAACGTTCATTACAGCAGCCCCCTTCGCCCTTCAACTGAGGGCCTTCCGGCCGAAAAGTCAGCGTGGTGTAAGGGGCATATTTAATACCCCTGTCACACGGGACAACTTAAGTGCACTTTGCGAGAGTGCACTTCGCCGCTAGTGTCATTCGCACGCTTTCGCACGGGAACGTTGAGTGACACTCGCTGTAAAGCAGTATTTCAAAGCTATACACATATCATGTAACAACATGTAACAACGTATTCTAATAACATAGTACTGTTTTTAATAGCAGTATTTCTAATAACGAAAACAATGTTTTAAAAATCCTGCAGGTTCCGCGTTGTGCATTAGCGTATTTGGTTGCAAGCCACTCCTACCAAGGCTACACACTCCGTCGCCGCGAAGTGAACACACTCGCCTGCAGGTGCGCTTTGCAGAGAATGTCACTTAACATTCCCGTGGGACAGCGTGCGAATGACACTAGCGGTGAAGTGCACTCTCTCAAAGTGCACCTCGTGTGACTAGGGGTATCACTTCGCGGCGACGGAGTGTGTAGCCTCGGTAGCAGTGGCTAATGCGCAACGCGACACCCGCAGTATTTTTAAAACATTGTTTTCGTTATTAGAAATACTGCTATGTATTAAAACAAATCATATTTCAACAGAAAGCCTCGCTGTTCTCGCCCTTGGGAAGTTTGCGGCCACATCCGCTAGGGGTATGCACATTTATAAAGCACACTTCTCTTTCTCGTGTAGCAGCGCGTGAGCCTAAAGGCCAAACCCCATATGCGCGAAAATGCACGCGGCAGCGACGGGCGACGCGAAGCAGGCTACCGTCGCGCGAGCTGTCGTTTGCATAACCAAACCTCATTCACGCGAGAACTTCGGCGAGCGATATCCAGTGTTGCTGGCATGAAGGCGTCGATTTTGTAGCGAAACTGGTGCTTTGACCACGGCTTGAAAAGTAGAGTAGCATGTTTTACTACGCAAAGTACACAAAATGTTTTTTATAGCCTTGTAATGATGTTTTTCCTGCGTACGTGCATGAATATCAAGCACATGGCGGCAACCGGCAGTGCGTCATTGATGTACATTCTGTCCCGGCTTTCTCCTATTGGCTAGATGAGCATGGCACTTCCGGGCGACGGGCGACCGATTCTAGATTTCCAAAACCGAGTGTTCGCGCGATTTTGACTACGCGACACGTCGCGCGAACGGCCCGTTTCGTCGCTCGATCGCATCGCCCGTCGCTTTCGCGTGCATTTTCGCACGTATGAGGTTTGGCCTTAAGTGCACTCTGTGAGCTAGTCACTCGCTCAAAGTGCTCTTAAGTTGCCTCGTCTGACAGGGGCATCATGACACCCCCGCAGATTATTAGAGGGAGGGGGGCGCCACCATTCCCACCCTCCCGTCTGCGCAGTAAACTGTCGCGTGAGATCACGCATACTTTCTATGCTCAAAGCATCTTTTTACCACAACAAATATTCTCAACAAAAATTCTATGGCAGTTATATATATATTCTCCTCACTAAAATTACGTTCATGTGACAACTAAGAAAAGTGCTAATGAATTTCTTTTAATTATCATGAAGACAGCTTATTGACAAAGGCGTGGGACGTCAGAATGTGCGACGCAATCGTTTCTTTTAGAAATCCGAAAAGTTGCATGCGATTCGAGGCGATTCATGGCGGCGATACTAAAACTGAGCGCGCAGGAAATACGCCACGTAAATAGTTACAGAAAATCATGTCTGCTATGTTCGGCAATAATGATTGTTCACAGATATTGAATGCATATGTCCAGGTACATCGTACTTAGACAAGACCGTTCCTCGCCTCTGCTGTTATAAGTGGTCTTTTTTTTTCTTTCCTCCTCACCCGTTAATGGTTGCACACACTTCGAGTCTGCAGTGAAACCAATCCCACGCCCGTATAACTACCAACCAGTGTTCCTCCACGAGGCTGCAAATAGTTCATACTTCGAACTTTGGTGTAAGCAAAAGCGATAACTGCAGAAATGAAATTAGAAGTGAATGTATTTATCTCATTCTATTATTAGAGTGGGACACAGAAAGCCTAATTCCTACACCTTTATCGAACCGACTCCAAAATGACCAACGATGTCATCTTGAAAACTCTGTGCGACAGCGATTCCATTTGCTTCCGCCATTGGCTGGTGGAGCAACAACTAACCGAGAGCTGTTTCTTTTTAAAGTTGTATCCTACTTCCTGTTATAGCAATACAGGCTAGTCAATACAGGCTTTCAAAAGGTACCATACGCAAATAAGACAGCACACAGGGAAAAGCTGAGGTTTACTCAAACTTGCAACTCTTTATTCACATTGCAGGCAAGTGAACATACAGAACACATATCAAAGCCAGACAGGAGCTAGGAACCACACAGGCGCTCTAGCAGGCCACAGAAAGGACTAACAATGCTACATATAACGAGTGTCGCAACACTTTACACCTAAAGAAGCGCTTTCATTCTTGGCGAACAGTTGAAGCGGGACACTTACGCATGCACTCCCACTTCTCACAAATTGGAAATCCTCAATGAGTACATGGGCTGTCTTGTCCACCGCTCTTCATGACGATCTTTGTTTCTCTAAGTGTTACTTGACATAATTTTGGTTTCCCTCGGCTAGCTTTACGTTTGTGTGGTGCGAGCACCCGTGACATTTAGCAAAGCAGAATTATGATCAGCAAGACAATCATTAATGCTTCAACCAGTTTAGAAAAATGTATGATTTGCCATGTGTCAAGAGGAACTCTGAAAAACAAAGATTTTAGATGGGAGCAAGCACAAGACCGTCCATGAGCTGATCAAGGTGTTCCACACAACCGCTTCTAGCTGCATCAAGTTTTATAGCGCAAAAGCAACAAAGAGCCATGTTGCATCAGCCACAGTGTGATTCACTTTCCTTTCCAGGACCCCGCACTGCACACTTACAGAACTTGGGCAGAAAAGGCAATATTTACCTATATTTTTCAGCCAACTGCTGCCCTGACCTTTGCTATCTTCACAAATTAAATATGGAATATTTCCAGCAGTTTTGTCTAACACACTCTCTGTCTATCAAATCTGCATCTGGCTGTCCTAATTCTTTGTGCATCTGGGAAGCCATACTCTCAACCCACTTCACAGTCTCACAATAATGGGCCCATCATGTAATAACAAGTTCATCCACCAACAAATACACCACTTCAAGCCTCCCCATCTACAAAGGCAAGTGAAGCTGATCTTTTTCATCATCTTTTTTTTTTTTGCAAGCACACCTTCACTTCCAACAGTCTTAAAAGGAAGCAATGTGCATATTCCGTCTAACAAACAATGTCACATGATCCAACACCTGAAGAATCTGCATTTATTTTCTTTAGCAAGTCCCGTATAAGTCCAAGCAAAGCATATCAGGGTTCGTACAGGTTTCAAGACCACAATTCACGATTTTTCAAGTCCTTGCGATAGGTGTTGCAATTACACTGAGGGTGACCCCCAAGAAACAGCATTGATGCCATAACAATGTTTTCATAACATTCATTTAATTCAGTTTTGTTTCACTAGAAATGCACAAAATTAGGTAAGAAATTTAAGTCATGATGCAAGTTTTTAACACATACAAAAGTTCACAACATTAATGCAGATGTGGCGACATCCTCTGTACTACCTAGCTGTGTTCAGCTCTCTAGTTTTACTTTTTCAGGCTTCTACAAACTTTTTGACTTATGTGATGGTGTCAAGTGGCACTTCAGTTCTGACTACTGATCTGCTGAAGCAGTGTAAGCGGCAAAGACTGTTTCCAATTTTTGTATTTCTTACTTCACCATGAGGGAACTATTTTTTTTTTGAATACTTTTTTGACAGCTATAGTTAAAAAGCGTTAGATTCCCAGCTCTGAACAAAATTCAGTTTGATACAAATTCAACTCATCATCATGGCGAAGTTCCCCTTGGCTTTAGGTGATGTGTTGAAAGCTCCATCACCAGCGGGTAATTATGTTATGCGAGATGAACATCAAACTTCTTTGCAGTTGCAGTGTGAAGGTTTTTGAATACATTACTTGCTTCAATTAGTGCCATATAATTGTGCCTGCTCGTGTTAAACATTATGGTGATCATACTCTCATACCACATCTTGCCTAACCTAATTTGTCAACCTCAAACTTGTGCTGTCAAAGTTGTAACAGGTCTCTACCCTGTTCTCGCATGTCTAACCAACTCGCATAATATTAAAATGCACTGCAAGAACTGCATAAATGTATCATCATTCATTAATAGTACTGAGCAGTGTAATTTGTCCTTAACAAACTGAAATAATGCAGACATTGAGTATTAGCAATCTATCTACCATCACATATGCAGTTAAAGACATCTCATCATTGGTATCAATGAAAGCAGTATGTTGGCCCATTTCAATTTGCGATTCACATCTAATATTTCGAGATGTCCAAGGAAAAAGGACAGCTTATACAACTGACATTATTTGCAAATCTACAAAGGCATCAGAAAACTTAAACATTAGGAAAATCACTTGAGAGAAATTAAGCACAGAAAATAAGACAATCTTGTAGCGAAGCCACATAGCATTCACACAACACTGGACAAGTGTAAACTGCTTTCTTGGCAGAACTACTACAGATTCAAAGATGAACTCGATTCACTTGGGAAACCACTGCCATTGAAAGCCCCACCTGATATCGCAAATGCTTTCGACGACTCATTCAGCACTGCTATACTAAGCAGGCCCGCAACTACCACATTTTTCTTTATCCGGCTACATTATATGAAGCTCAAAGTCAATAAAGTTTATAAGCAACTGCTTTCAATTGTTATGCTCCCAAAATGAAAATGATTCTGCAATGTACTTAGCAGCATTGCCAACCTTGTGTGGTAAACTCAGTTCTTCCCGATAAAGCTGAAAATGCAAAACAAGTTATTCCTGTTTTAATACGAAAGTGTTTCACGTGGGGTCCACCAAGAATGCACTGATGTGCTTCTGTCAGTAAGTGGATGTCTGAAAAAATGGACACATCTGAAAATGAAAGAATAGACACGTGCTAGGATTCCACCCAGCAACTACCTGGAATGCTGCGATAGGAGCTGGAAGCACTACCAGTCACACCGACATATTGAATATACAGGGAACAAAAGGGCCTTATTTCTTCACTACACCGCTTCACAATTTGCATCTAACTGATGTCCCAGGGTGTCTACCAAGTTGACATTGCTAAATTCCCTGAGATTTCCAGGTTTTCCCTGAGTATTTTTGCGAAATTCCCTGAGTGGCACATAACTTTCTTCATGTCGATGCGGGTATAGCACCATGTCACCCAATGTCATCACTAATAAGGATTTTGAGCTCTTTCACGGTCAAATAAAGAAAACAAAAAAAACCCAAACAAACAAAAAGAAATAAGCTTTCCCAGACTGTCAATTTGTGAAATTGCGGATTTTGAATGTACGAAATGCCTAAGGTCCGAAAAATATTTTTTTTAAAAGAATCAGGAGCTATATTTTCGTGTCAGCATCACTTAAACCGTATTTACTCTAATCTAATGCACACTTCTTTTTCTATAAAACGGGTCCAAAAATCATGCGAACGAGTGCGAACGAACGACGCCGTTACCATACCGAGGCGCGTAGGGAAATGGGCGCCTCCTACGCGCTTCGGGCGCTGCCGAACGGTTACTGCCGAAAGAACAAACTAGCGGCGCGGCGGTCTTTGGCGCGCATAGTTTCTGTAGTTTCTATGTCGCCGCCGGTCCCCCACGCAACGTTGCACGACGCACATTACGCGTAGGCCGTTGATAATCGCCGCGCCAGCTTGGCCATTTTGCGGCCAAGCTGGCGCGGCTCTCAGACAGAAGTCTGAGATGCCCAGCGGCGCGAACTTTCAATAGCGTTTGCGGGTGGCCGTAACGGGAGAATAGATGTTTCCCATCGCCATACGCAAAACGGCTCATCATCGCATTTCTCCCTCGTATCCGTGCTGAGGCAGAGCCTCTCAGCCGTGCGCGCTGCTTGACGTCCGAGATTGCCGCGATGCAATCTCAGAGATCACGCCCCGACCATGCTTAGGCTTAGCTGCGCCAGCTTCCGCAGCACGCATGGCAGCATGCGGTAGCAGGCTCACGTGAGGGAACTGCGATTGCACGGAGGAATGCACCACTGCGAGCTTGCACGCGGCTGCGCCCGGCAACGTGCGGAAGTTTCATCGAGACGCAGGAGCTATGAATCGGCGCGCCGAACGTCTTCGAGACGCCGCGGATCAACTACTGCAGTAGTTTAAAGTTAGCGGTGCTTTTATTATGTGAGTGCGTTCATTACACGAGTACGGCATCTGGTTTTATTAATGTGAAAAGGTTGATTACTAAGCTCTCCCTTTTTCCTGTGTCCCGAAAAATAGGTGTGCACTACAATCGATGTTTGACTTTCTTTTTGTCGCGGGAAACTGGTGCGTGTTACAATCAAGGGCTCGGTAAAATCGAGCAAATACTGAAAATTGTTCAATAGTATTTTAGAACGTGGTATTCCTTGAAAAACGGGTCTACGCACAGCGCCTTATCGCAGTTGCGCACATAAAACACATCTCTGTTCTCATCTTGGAGCAACCAGCAGCTGTGTTGGCACACACAAGGTATCTTCTCAGCGTGTGGCTGCCTTGGGCAGAGTAAACTCGGTAATTAAGAACAGCAAGAATCCCTCGTAAGCGCAGATAATTGATTGATTTGTAGGGTTTTACGTCACAAAACCAGCTATGATTATGAGAGGCCGCAGTGGAGAACTCCGTAAATTTTGACCTCCCGAGGTTTCTTAACTGACGTCGTACAGTACACGGTCCTAAAACATTTCGCCTCCATCGAGATGCATCCGCCGCGGCTGGGATTCGATCCAGCGACCCTCGGATCATAAGCGTCGATAATAAACAAGCTGAAAGCTACGCCAATAAAGATGAAAATCAACTTCCGTCGCCTCTAGAAAGGGGTGCCGTGCCGACGAAGATAAACATCAAGTTTCACGCGCCTCCTGCAATCAAGCTGAGAAACCGAAACCACGAAGTGGCGTTGCCCAGTGGCGTTGCTACAGACCGCACGACGCGTCACGCGTCACCGCATGGCGTGTAGAGTCGGCGCCGCGTCTCCTCCCTATGGAGAGCGCGCACAGCTTCGTGTAGCCGCGCGTCCTCTACCTCCACACAGTCTTTTCCGCAATATTTGTGGAAAAGACTGCTTGCAAGCAAACGCACAATAATATAACAACGCTCGGCGTACACACGGGATGTGTGTGCGCCGTAGCGCATCCAGACACATACAGCGGACTTTACATAGAACAAGACGCGACAAGCAAAGCCAATAATTAAAAAAGCAGCCGATTCACGCGACGAAGAGCGATGAGAAAAAAGGGGGGGTGGCACTCTTCCCTTCAATTACTGTGAGTTGCGCTATAAACTCAATCGCAAGGTGCATTGTTAGAGCCAGCGTTACCGCGACTTTCGTACTTGAGCTGATTTTCCCTGAGAGAAGCCCGAATTCCCTGAGTTTTCCCTGAGATTTTCCAGACTGATCATATTCCCTGAGATTTCCCGGTTTTCCCGGTTGGTAGACACGCTGTGTCCACTTAGAGAAAGAGCACCAAGCACAATTACTCCTAAATTAACATCACCTCCATTTCGCTGCACTCTTGGTTTGCAGCGGTAGTGCTGCAATCTGGAAATAATGGTGCAAAGCAGCAAGTTGTCACAAGCCAGCAGTGAGCGCTTCCGTAGTCCGAGAGCCTCAATTGCAGCAGAGGTTAGTGGCGTGCTGGCACCATGCCAGCGAATTGCTTGGGCAATCTACAACCATGACCACTAGAAAACTTCTGGTGTGGCCAGTTGTGTCGCAATGTGCTCTGCTCCAGAAATGCAAAGAGAGCTGTCAAAAAAGAAATGACGTGCCTTTTGCTGCAGCTGACTGTGTGTCACAAAATGATCCGCTAACAGCCCATTAGGTTTCGCTTGCAAAGGTTTCCCCATTTGTACACGCTCCTGGTTGATGGCAAGCTTGCGTAGAGCTCTGGCACGTGTGGTGCAGTGTCTCCGGAGAAATGTGAATCGTTCCAAGAACTTTCACTTGTGTACAACCGTCAAGGATCCCTGTGCGGTACTGATGCCCCACTGATGTTCACATGCAACAGGTTCTCAGCCTATCCCCGTCATTGGGAAAGAAATTTTGGAGGTCACACTACTAGGGGCAACTGAACTTGGCTGCCTCAATCGCCATCATCAGCATAGTATTGTTTACATGGAAAATGGTACATGTGGGGCGGCCACGTGTCGCATTTTCATAGTTTTGCGAATCTAGCAAAGGGAAACTCTGGCGGTTTTGTCACCGTGTTCTGAATCTATGTTTTCGAATGGTACCGATAATCCTTTAGCAGCCGGGGTGATCAGAAACGCACCAACTGAACCGAAACTGCCTGAAAGGCGTGTGCAAACCGAAACCGAAACAAATAGACAGGTTCTGCAGCTTATGCGATGACATCACAGCCTCCCCGCCATCAGAAATATGGAGCTGGTGCCAGAAAAATGACAGTGGCGAGGCCATCTGACGATGTATTGAGTTATGACAGCTCTCCTGAACTTGACAGCAATGATTTGAGCACTGAAGTATTGCCATTGTGCTTTTGAAGGCCCGCAGGCCTTCGTAGGCAGCGTTGAATGTGACGTCAAAAACACAGGGTGGCCCACAGAGAATCCGCTAAAAATCTTTAAAATTGATTTCCTGGTAAACTAAATGACTTGCAACTGCCTGGTTTGGTGTATATTATTAGAGTATCGAGGAGAAAACAGATTAAGATCTTAAGATCTTCATTTCTTAAGAACAGTGGACACTGAAAAATCGCCAAAGTTGCCCTTGAACGGGCACCTCGCCACAGGCCACATGGCGAGTTTCAGTTACGAAGTAGAGGTTCTTATGTGTGCAATGGGGTGCACTTTCTTTATTGCAAGAATTTTTCAATTTTGTCTATTATTAGGAAGTTTGAAGCAGTGCAAAACTAGGATTTCAGGAGGCCACAGTCACAGCCAGTACGACAGCCGTACAACATGCTAATGCTGCAGGTCGAAGGAACAAAAAAACAAAAGAGCAAAGCAGTTATTCCCACAGCTGGCCGGAGCCAGCCTCTGGGCGCTGTCAACAAGCGTCGCATGTCATGGCTTGTAGTGATGCATTGGCATCGTGACACCGCTTGCTGTGCATAATGCGGAGCATCATCCTCTCATCTTGGCGCATGATGCTGCGAGGGATGAGAGGGAGTGCAGGTGGGTTGGGTGTGGATCTCCAGGGCTGTGTGTGGTTGACAGCGGAGGAACGATATGGCGCGGGTGTCACGTGAACAGTGAAAGGGCGCGCAGGAAGCAGGACGCGAGCAGTCGGGATGTGGCACAGAGAATAAATGGTTGTGTGAACGTGGTTGCCTGTATATCGTCGTGTGTGACAAGTGGGGGGCCCGTCTGGGATTGACATGGCAACAGAAATGGACAGTGTGAATGTGCTGGAACAGCTTCTGCAGCACCTGCTTGGACAAACGGCTCCGCCATAGAGCACGAGCAAATCGCGGCTGCCGTTAGACAAAGACTCACGACGGCTGAGCCCATGGCTGAAGGCGTCATGGCGATTGACTGCGCTCTGCACTCCTCGGGAAGTCAGCCCCCAATGTTCGCGGGATTCGGCGACGCGCAGTCACCCGAGGAATTTCTGGACTGGCTGGAAACCTTTTGCCTGGTGACTGGTGTCGCCGCCGACAAAAGGCTTACACATACCATACCCGCTGCGCTGGAGGGGAGCGCTAAGCTGTGGCTGCGCTTCATCAAATCATTTGCATCCTGGGAGGACTTTAAGGTGGTGTTCATCACGGAGTTTTCTTCTACTGATGCGAAGCGGCACCTGAAGCAGGAACTGGAGCTCCACACTCAGCACCCTGAAGAAAACTTAAAAGAATTCATCTACACGCAGGAACTGGAGCTCCACACTCAGCACCCTGAAGAAAACTTAAAAGAATTCATCTACACGATCGCGGCGTATTATGACCGGATCGGCAGCGAAGTGTCAGAATCTGGAAAGCTTGACCATGTGTTGTGGCAGATGCACCCGTAACTCCAAGATTTGGTGGAGGGTAAACAGTTTGCCAATCTCGTGGAGCTGGCAAAGGCCGCTGACGGCCTCATGGAGCGTTATTGGATCACTCCATGAGGCTGACGGCCTCATGGAGCGATGAAAATCCTCCATTTTTCAATTTATTTTTTTTTTCCTTATCCTTGGACCTTCTATCTTGCGGTGCAATATTATAATGAAATACACAATAGAAATACAGAAATTGCCACTTTGTGTGTTGTCATCCAAAATCGCAAGAAAATCGAACCTGAGGATAGCCACACCACTGTTTCTCCAACGAAAGATAAAAAGAGAGAGAAAAGAGGAGAAAGGCAGGGAGGTTAACCAGATATTAGACTCCGGTTTGCTACCCTGCACTGGGGAGAAGGGGAGGGGGTTAGAAAGATAAAACCTGCAAGAGTGAGAAAGAGCTTAGCTGCTCAAAGTTAGTATTTAACTGTTTTCATGAAATAAAGCTTTGAGCTCCGTTTTCTCAGCTTCCATATTTAGAGCAGTCCCTGTCAGTCATCGGAGTGCCATTTCATGACTAATTAAGCTAAATTCATTGTCTTTTTCACTTACATCCTGAAACGTTGGCGAGTGCCGTAAAGCTATTAATTTCTACCTGCACGTCACACAAACTTTTATAATTGCATTTTTGCTAATGTTGTTAGTAAGAAAATATGTTCAGGACATTTCAACAATTTCTTCTGTACTCATTTGGACATAAAAGAATCAACGAACAGCTTTACAGCACGCAGTGGGCCTTAGTGTATATGCTTAAGTAAAAATGGTACTGAAATATTGTCTAATTGACCGATTAATTAGGGGGTGACTGTAAGGGTGTATAAGGTGATGTAACTCAAAAACTATAACAGCTTAAAACTGATTTCATTTCGGATTTCAGCATAACAAACTACATCAGTGTGTCAAATTTCATCACTTTATACCCATAAATAACAAAGATAGTTTTCATTGCCACGTCCCCCCTTAAAAGGAAGCCTATTTTGGACGCAGAGACCATGACAAATTCCAGCAAAGGCCGGCACTTCAGCATCACAGAGGGCAGTGTTTGAGGAAGCAAAACAAGGCAACTTTTCCCACGCAGCATCGTGGAAGCATCTTGAAGCCGAAGAACGAAATCTTTCCCGAGACTCGCGATGCTGGCAACGATTCTTGGATTCTTGGAATGACAAATGGGATCGCCAGGAAACAGTCAATGTGGTAAACGACAATGAGACTGCAGGAGTGGCCAACAAAAATGCCACAACCCTGATCACTACAATGCCAGACACTATGGATACTCTCCCAACATTCTCCAGAACAGACAAACGAAGACCGGATCAGTTGTGGAGAACATGCGCGAGATGCTCAAGCAACGACATGGCAGTGCTGAACGCCACAATTTTGAGACTACGGGGACGCGCAGCAGCTTGGCATCACACCGATGGTGTAAATCTCGGGGACAAACACTTCGGCAGCGGCACTGTGAAAGGAGTTCAACAAACAGCCACTGTTTTGCGAATGGATGGACAGGGTTCATAGCATTTAAAGGGCCCCTAAGCAACCCCGAGGTCCAAAATTTGTTTTAAAGAAATAACTGCGCTCCTGTGTGATGTGAACATGCTACCGCAAGAATTTAGCGAATAGGTGTAATAATAAAAAAGTTACACGGGTTTAAGTGGCCGCTTGCGTCGGTTTCGTTTTCTCTGTCTGCCTCCCCACCCTTCTCTGCTGAGGAGAGGGTAGGCGCGGCGCGCTGTCGTAACTCCGCCCACTTTTGACATGCGACATGACGCGAGCAATAGACGTCATTGACGCTTGCGCTGTAGTTCCGGTTGCTCCAGCCAGCGCTGCTCCGGCGCTCATGCCGGTGGGATGGCCACAGGATCTGACAGACCTAGTTTTGACCAATCAACGAGCTGCAACTGCACAAAGTTGTTTGCGGTAGAACGTGACGACACCTAGGATGAGAGCGCGACTGGTCAATCGCAGGAAAGAGGCACCGGAATTGTTTTTCGAAATACGGTGTCTGTGTGGCGCATAGCGCTCTCATATTCGCAGAATGAGAACACCGTAACCTTCTCTACGATTGAGTTAGCTTGTTTGGGCGGCTTAAAAAAAAAAGTAGGAGCCTGTTTAGTGGCCCTTTAAAGGGAAGAAAATTCAATGGTTTTCAGACTTTCTAGGGCCTGACAGTAATTCCAAGGTGTAAAGGTCGTTGTAAAGGGACTAGAATTGCGGTAGTCCAATGCTCAGGAGCCGGTTTGATGGGTGTCTGACAGCCCCGGTGAAACGTACGATCCTTGGCAAGCGTTTTGGGGAGTCTTTCTAGTTACCTGCTGAACGTGCTGCAAGGCAACCCTCAACTGGTTTGTGTGAGCATCGATTCTCCCTGGGGTGTTCCTTTGTATAGGAGCACATGCGAGCAAGGTGCCGGGATGAGGCCAACACTGTTGACAGGTTGGCCTCGTCGTGGATGTTTGTTTTTTTAACTTGCAGCGCCTTCGGCACTGACCCCTCTCGTCTCCCACTAAGTGTGCAGTAAATGAGATACGGGAGGGGGAGGTAGGAGTGCCAAGTGTTAAAACGGTTGCAATTTGCTGTCAGGGATTTTGGGGCGGAGCAACCAAGAGGTTAAAAGGTGGCCTCCATCCCCCGTCAGGAGGTAGGAAGGTGCTAGAGAGGACATCTAGCGCTACTCCAAGCAATGATTCTGGTCGCATGAGAGTGCTATGCACTGGTCGGCTTTGCTGAATCAAAGCGATCATTCCACCCAAGTCCTACGAACAGAGCTATTGTCTTTAAATATATATGTACATCTTGTATATAAAGTCAAGTTGTGTTTGTGTGAGGGAAAGGCTGGTCTCCATCCTTCAAGTAGAGACAATGCAACGAGAGACAGGCAGTAGGGAAACTACTTCCACCCAGTCCTACTTCACACTGGCAACATCAGCTGGGGGAGCTCCACTCCACGAGGAAGAAAGAATTAGGAGGAAGGAAAAGGTGTGAACCCAGAACAAGTTCACCACCGCCTCCTTCTATAAAATTACTCAAGGACTTCGAAGATTGTGCCTACTAGCTTGGAAAGAATTTCTTGAACAAAAATGAGGTTCATAGCAGCCCTAAATGAAAAAATTCAAGGGTTTTCAAGCACTATCAAGGGCTCAGCAGTAAATCCAAGTACCTGAAAAAAGGTACTCAGTAGCTTGCAAAGAAATATTCTTTGCACAAAAACAGTTACATTTATAGCAAAAAAAGAAAATGGGCATACACAGATTTGAAACACTTGTGGTTTGCTTTGAGTCGTACACTACCAAATGCACAGAGCGCCCTAACACACACGTAAGTGCAACCATTTAATTGGACCGTGTGCATCTTTTCTTTTGCAGATTTTTGATGACTGATTTCAGTGTATCTGACGTCATTAGCTGCCTCAACTTTTTCGGCACAATTGTCTGCAGCTGCCATCATGTCGGCAGTTGCCTTATTGTCATGGGAGAAGTGCGCACTTGTTGCGTTTGGTGTCCCTGTGACGGCGCCAGAGAAAAATCGGCCACGAAGAAGTGCCGGCTCAGCACGTGAGGCGGTGAAGAGGACGACGACAGGCGTACAAATCCGGCCGCTAGGAGAAAAGATGGAGCGTGGCACGTGGAGCAGGCGCGCGAGGCGCCGTATTGAGAGAAGCGAGGCGGCGTTCCACCAGCGCGGACGTGGCAGGGGAGCTCTCCACTAGAACCACGGTCGAGGCGTAGTACCGAGTGCCTGGCGGGTGCCAAGAGCGAGTGTATGGCTCCACTTGGCACCGAGCTCCTGACATCGTCTCCTTCCGACGCCTGACGAGCCGCTCGAACATCGGACAGCACCATCAGGTGTGGGCCCGAGTGCTGCCCCGCCGAACAAGAACCTGGCGAGGAGGTCCACGACTCTGCGGGTCCTCCGTCTACTTCTTCCTGGAGGACCTAAGAAAACAGCACCGTCGGGTGTAGGCCCAAGTGCTGTTCCGTCTTGAGTCGCGAGTGGGAGTGTGAGGCTTCCCGTGACTCCGGTGCTCGTCGTCTGCGCGCCTGACCGGAATCACACAGACGCCATTGTCGACGTAGCTCCATCCACCGACGAGGTAAAGAGACGACCTCCAGCCCACGACGACGCTTCCCCTACTCGGACTTCTCCCGCGCCAGTTGACAGCCTCGGTGACTCTTTCGAACTGCGACTTTGCTCGCGTTTCTTTGTGTTTTCTTGTACTTCTGTTCTGAAGTCTTGCCTTTTTTTCGTTAAGTTGGTGCGTCTATGTCTGTTTGTTATTGGTTTTGTCAAATTCTTCACAGAGAGCAGCCTCACCGTATTCTTGAACGTGTTGCCGTCGTCAGATGCAACGTGCGTTCTTCTAAATTCCAAAGAACCCCATCACACTCATCTTGTGTCTTGTGTCTGCTGCTCTCAATTCCCTCTTCCAGTGGCGCACCAGGGGGGGGGGGGGGGGTTCGGGTGTTGTAACCCCCACCCCCCTGAGGCCCACCTAACCCCTCCCCCTCTGTAACTGCTCCTATAGCCTAGAAGAATGTGGCACTAATGTCTCTGCAAAATGCCGAAAACAATAAAAATAATGACGATCATTCATGTCACTATTATTCGGCATTTTATTTGCTTTAAGATTCCTCCAGCTGAAGCAAGGAAATGATGTATTGCGCAAAGTGCGCAAGTCGCATGCCCTTCGTGAAAATTTGAGCCCCCCCCCCACAGAAATCCTGGGTGCGCTACCGCCCTCTTCAATATGGCTTCCCCTTGGAACGGCTCATCTGTTGAGTTTCCTGCTTCTGCAAGTACACTTGCTAGCAGTTTTATGCAGCTAGAACTGGCTTCCACAGCTCCTTTGCAATTTTATCCTCTTTACAGTATCGCAGACAATTCTCTGCATCACACTAAGGTTCAGTCATATTCTCAACGAATATTTCGGTATTAAAGCTAGATCCGCTTGAAACACTAGCTTGCCCATGGCTTAAAACAAGGAAGGCTTTGACAACACTCCAGAGGTTCAAGCAAAAAGTATGGAATTTTAAATTGCAAAAAACCTGCAAGGTTGGAAATAAAGAAAATGCTCAGCAAGATCGGATAAGCCTAGTCGAACGCAGAAATTCAGAACTTTCCAGGATTTCTAAAATTCAAGGGTTTTCATGACCTTGATGGCATTCAAGAAACAGGTTTCAAAGACCGCTATGAACCTTGGTGGAGAATGTGCACGCATGCCGAGCACACGGTTGACCTCAGTGACATGACACTCGTCCGCATGCATTCATATGCGACAAGTGACAACAAGAGAAACTTCTTTAGAAACTAAACCGGACTGGCTGAAAAGAGGCATTAATCCCAAGTCGAAGTCTGCATATGCCTCACCTTTTGTTGTGGACCAGCCTCATCACAAATCAAGACCAAAAAGAATGCGTGTTGACCATCCTTTCCCGAGTGCAAAGACTATCAAACATGCTTACCCAATGACACGAATTGGCACACTACGTCAAATGTCAAGAACTTTTCACGAAACGTGACATGGAAACAGCCTTTCTCAATGTCCCAACATGGGAAAGTGACATCGAGAAAGCAGCATTTGCGACTGAAGACAGGCACTACAAGCCTACATGCATGGTCTTTGGATTGTGCACGGCACCGTCAACCATGCAGAGCATTACGGATGATGGCCTGAAACTGCTCATCGACAGCAGACACGTCACTGTACACAGATGATACCTGCATATTGTCACGTGGTCATGACACACGCAGCGCTCATGACAATGTCAGGCGAACCGTTTACTGGGTATGGTGAAGTGCCTCATCACGGCGTCGAGGACGACGAAACGGCGCTAGAAACGCGCAAGCATGCGTTCTGGAGTAGGGACGTTGGGCCGCCATTCGAACGCCTCTCTGCATGTGCCCGTGGGGCGTGTGAATGATGAAAGGAAAACAATGAAAAGGAGCAAGCTACGTCAACTAGCAGACGAAGGAAGACATCGGAGCTAAGAAGATGCGCTTTCCTGGCCGGGTGTCAATGCCCGGGAGGCCAACATTTTTCGGAGGGACCCTGTCGAGCGCCAATGCCCGAGGGACCTCGAGAACGAGATGCCTCCTGCTCCGGACCCCAAGCAGACGTCTGGGAGTCTTCGTCGACCCTTTGTCCGCAACACTTCTGGTGCCTGCCTCGTCGTTCCAAGAACTTTCGACGGACGCTGTCCCGACACCGTCTGTGAGCCGGAACGCGTGAGCCCTCCACTTGCTCTCTGTACAGTCACTGTATAGACGCTGTACATGTCATGTGATATTGTCTAGTTTTGTGTTTGATGTGTGCTTCTGTTGAACTGCGTTTTTGCATTTCCATGTTTTTATGCTGAAATGTCCCGTGTTTTGTGCCAGTTAGCGTCATGCGTCTGCCCTCTCCGACTCCTCTCAGCCTGCTCCACAGAGCCTTTATTATCGTAACACTGGGCGAACTTGTGCCCAGCAAAACAAAGCCAATCACAATGCACAGCAATAGTGGCGTGAACAGTCGGTCGATGGAAAGACTGACAAGTGGCAAAATGGGTCGGCTTTTTACACACGTCATAACGCGTTATCGCATTCTCTCAGATTCTAGAAAACACCCAAATGGGCGCGTCAGGCATGCAAAGTTTCAAGACTGGTCAACACGGTTCCCGATGCGACAGGAAAGACAAACGCGGCCTGCATTGCCTGCACTGTGTGTCTCAACAAAAAGTGATAACGGCATCCTTAAACGAAAAAAACCGCATGTTTCAATATTCAGGGACGACATCGAGCAGCACATCAAAACCATGAACAACCTCAACCTGTAAGTGGACATCCGGACATGCACTTTCGCTGCCGACTATCAGTTTCTTAGGGTACATAACTTCGAGAAACTGAGCTGCCAATGACCTAAGACTCACCAGTGCCATAAGGAACTATGGGCAACCATGCTCGACGACAGGTGTGATCACTGTTAGGGCAGACATCTCACCAAAGGAAGGATATCAAGGATTCCATGAAGTTTGCTCAGCCAGTAACAAAGCTTATGAAGCATGCACTTCTAACATCGACTGCCATATGCCAATGACCTATGAACACCGTTGAAAGAGCAACTGATTTTAACCCAGCACTCCCAAGACAAATCAAATTGCTGCATCATATAATGCACTTGGTGCTGTCCTCTCAGACATGCAGACGAAATGTGCATCATGGAATATGCAAGTAAAAAGGTGCCCAACTCAGGCAGGCACAAGCACTCAACAGATTTAGAGATGATTACAGCGCACTGGGCTGTCGCTGACAGATTCCACCAGCACCTCCAAGGGCTACGGCACTTTGCATATATATGTTGAAGGATTTGTAAAGGTGGTTCACCCTGATCGAGCTTCATTGATTCACAATTCGCCACACGTCAGGCAAGGCAAACGTAAACTCGGATGCGGTATCGCGAGTCGCAGAAAATGTGCAGAATGTTTTCATTCAGAAGGCTGAAGACAACAGAATTGACAGCACAGAAAGATGATCCTCACCTGATCGACGAAATGAAAGGCGCACCAAGAGCGACCCCATACAGGATGGTACAGGGCAGACATGTACACGTGACTACTGTCCAATATAGAAACACTGCATCATGGTGCCAGAAATGCTAAAATAATCTGTTCTGACATCCTACCATGACAAAGACAGTCACTGCAATACATCGCAAATACCCCAAAAAATCAAGCAATGCTATCTTTGGCAAAACATGAACCCTAAAATCAAAGCCTATGCATGTGGCCATCAAACGCATCAAAGACAACACCGAGACACGAGCGCAAGCTGGTGCACTAAACCCCCGTATGCCAATGCAGGCACCATTTGACACCATTGCTGTGGACCATGATTGCCCAATTCACATTGAGGACTCCTACAAGTACTTCATGACAGCAGTTGATGCCAGAACGAGATTCATAACGCGTGCTGAACCAGGCAAGTCGACTGAACACGTTCTGCGTTTCCTTGATGAAGACTGTTCACATTTGGAACACCACAAACTGTGGTGACAGAGGAGTTCACTTCATGAGCCGCAACATGTTACTTCACAGAAGAGCACCGATCAAGAGTACGCCACACACCTGAAATGAACAGTCTTGTAGAATGTGTGAATGCAAAAGCACTCTCAGTACTCTGCAAGAACTTTAAATGGCAACATGATCCACTGGAGTGAATACCTAAGGGAAACAACGTTTCAGGTTAACCAGCTGCATATTGCCCCCCATGTCACAGTTCAACTGCTGTACAACTGCGTTCCCCACCAACAAGCTATCGGTGCCAATGCAACCACAAGACCAAGCAGGGGTTAGATACAAAGAGGCGTGAAATACACTGACTACCTGTAAGAGCTCAAGCACAAGAATGACTCAAAAGAGACCACCACCTTTCAGCATGGGTGACGAAGTGTGGTACCACAAAGAGTCACGACCAACAAACTAGGGCCAACATACGATGGACCCTATACAACAGAAGTGGAGAAGGACGTACAAAATCACCTAAAAGGGCACTGAAGAGACTACTTGCAACAGCCACTTAAAGCCTTTCCTCATGCAACCCAGCAAACCAAATTTCAAGTTGACACAGCTATAGAAGTGTGAAGAAACATATGATATGAGCATGACAAACACATTCAGCTGCAAACTGATACACGCCTCAAACCACAGTTTCTTGCTGTTACACACTAGAGGGGAATCTAGTGCTAGTGTCAATGGAGACTCATTCAGTGGCGCTTCAACCACAAGGGGGATGATGAGAAGCACAAGCTTCAGGTCTGCGTCAGGGAGATTTCATTCTTGAGACTCTAGACTTGTTTTCGGGGCTGTTTCGACGGGAATATCTGCAATTAATATTTGCTTTTTTGTCTCGCACGTAAGAATTGATGTACAAGTTTGCTTAACTGAGGTTGAAGTAAAGACAAATCTCAGGGTATGCGTATTTTGATGAAGGTGCTCCAGATACGGCAACAGAAAGCAACTGTTTTTTCACATCAGTGAAAACAATGTGCACTTGCTTCTAAAACATACCCAGCATGTATTTACAGAAACAAATTTTATATTTAGTGAGAAGTGAAACACTGACGGAAACAAACAATCACCTGCTCTGGCGTCTTCGGTTCTGGTGATCCACGCCAAACTTCACATTCCTTTTTGGGTTCAACTTACAAATGTAAATTCACACATTGTAAATGTGCACACTGCAAATAAAAATTGGTGTGGTTTTTGAATTTGGTGGAAATCAGGTTTCACCTGATTCTCCTGAATTACATTCGGGGTGGAAATAAAATGGCTTTACCTGAAAATGAACAACCCGAGTTATTTTAGAATTGCTTACCTAGAGAAAGGGACTTTTAAGTGTTTAAATAGGCATAGATATTATACTTGTTAAACTCAAATACTTCACAACATTCAATAAAACTTGCTTATTCTATATTTGGGTGTAACAGGCATTACTTCTTGCACAACTAGCAACTATATACAATGTATTACATCTCTTCTGTAACAAAGACATTAAAATATCGAAACAGTCGCGGAAGTGCCAGTATGCATTTCGCTCTGTAGCAGGTTTGGGTTCTGCACAAGACGTACAAAGTGAGATATGCACGCTCACGCAGATGTTATTGTCTCCAAGATGGGCATTTTGCCAAATGAACTTTATCTACCACAGAAGGAGGGTCACATGTTCCACACTTGACACAATTTGTCAAGAAATTCAGAGGTTTTGAAGGGAAGAAAGCACCTCTTCAGAACTTTGAAGGGCCTTGAAAATGTATGCTTTAATTTCAAGGACCTGTACGCACCCTGCATGTTAAATGAAACCTTTTATTAGGCACTTGGGACTTGGCCGTATCACACATGAACAGAATTATGGCGAGCGACAATACAAGGCTCCAGAAGATGAACTATGAGTGAATGAATGAATGACATGAACGGGTGACTATGCCATGCATAGATCACTGCATTTGACAGCTCTCGTGCATGTGCAGGTGTTATCACATTCTGCAGGTTTTCTTGCAGTGACTACTAAAAATATGCTATGTAATGGATGACTGAGGTGCTTATCCTTTCCAACGATGTTTCCTGTTAAAAAACTTGGTGTGGGATGCCTGTATGTCATGTCTGCGCAGCCAGGTACAGTTCCTGCTGCCTGTCCACAGTGCTGGCCACAGTCATTGCTCGGGAAATCTTGATGTCTGAGGAATAAACCATACAGCACGCTCAAGAAGAGGGGCGACTCATGGCCTGAGGCACCTAACAACATCATGCCAAAAATTTCACTACATTTAGGTTGTTTGGTAAGAATACCAGCACCATTTGTCTATTAGTCAATCTTAAAGCAGTGTGGCATTGCATAAATCCATGATGAAACTTTAAAAAGTGAAATTTGGTGCAGGGGTCTGTTCTCACTCACCATACAGAGGGGCATGGGATTAATCGCAGGATAGCAATTACGATATGTACGGAAATGAACATGGTGGCCGTAAGAGAACTATACACCAATGAGGGTACAATTAAACCACCACATAATGAAATCATTAAAGGAAACCATCCAATGGGTTATATGAAAGCTTTGTTAAATCAAAATTAGGCCTTTTACACTACGTATTATGGCAAAAGGATCCTTATTTACACAGAAAGGCACTGTAAGAACATTTGAACAACAGCAGTAGAACAAATTTTCAAGAATGTTAAAAAGGAAGTGTTGCTCCGGGATCCAGCCCAGCGACCATGACTTAACACATCAGACGACATGTAACTCGCGACATGTAACTGCGAGCAACAAAAAGATATGTTCGCTACTTGAAGTGTTGCGTTGGTGCACTGCCGAAAAAACTCAATTACATTAAAAGCTGCCTCTTTCCAACCGCTTTTGCTGGGAGTATCAGATTGTTCTGAGACACCAGAACAGCTTTCAATTTGTGTATCTGAGTTCTGCGATACCTAGATTGACCATGCCCACTATTCTCACCAACAGAGATCGCCTGCAAGAAAAGCCTTGCTGCAAGACACCATCCATGGATCGGAATCGCTAACAGCATAAGCGAGATCTTGTTGCAATACTACAATAGAAGCTCATTAATTTGGATTTCATGGGACCGGACAAAATGGCCGAAGAACTGAACGTCTGAATTATCGAGGACACCAAGAAAAATGTATGCCACGCTGATGTACTTTCATTTTATGAATAGATAAGCACATCCTGTTCTTATTTTGCACAAGAGCTATGTAAACAATGCCATTTTCATCATTTTCCGGTTTTCGTGTCAGTGAATGCGGCAAAACAACACATCTGCTGCAGACAAACCCCGTCTAAACCATGGCTGCTAGCGATGCGATTAGGACTGCCTTCCATACAGCTCCGAAGGAACGCACGTGGCCTACACGCACCGAGTCATATCTGCTTCCTGCAGCCACTGTGGAAGATACAGCCTGCTGTTGCGCAATCACCAATGGCAAGCACACAGTTCTGAAAGCATCTGGCAGACGTGAAAGAGCCATTTGCGACAGCTGCCGCAAAACACAATGCAGCCCTGTAGCCGCTACTGGCAGCTACCAGATAGCCTCCACACGGTTCGCATGTGCCGAGTGAAAACGAAACTAGTTTGGCACAGACGCCACCTGTGAATCCTTCGTCACTGACCACACGATCATTACGGTGGCCATGCTTTTCTGAAAACGCACGACCAACTCTATCACAGGAGGTGGTAAACGTGACATTCATGAAGCCTGCTAGCTTTCCTGACTGCACTACCTCGTTTCAGTTGGACCCACAGTTTTCACTTTTTCATGTAATTTTGCAGCGATTTCGGCTCGGTGCGCTCAGACCATCGTCCGAGTAAATAGTGTAGCCACAGGAGGTCCCCCTGTCAGTTTCTCTGAAACTTTGGGACCTCCTTCTGTAATATGCTAACCATGTATTTCACTGAAGCATTTAATAAACTTGACTTGACTTAAATTGGAATGCGGCCGACCACGGAAGATTTACCGAGCCTTTGGTTCCATTGACTGACATTTTTGCGGGGACCAGACAACAAGTCCAGAGTTATCAGATTTTCCAAATTAATGCATTGAATTAACGTGCTTTTACTGCATTGGCTCTACAGCTACTCGTGTTTCTCACTTCCAATATGGTAAGTTGGCTGCTCATGCAAGGCACGCGTGATGGTGCAAAGTACAGAATTGTGCTGACTGTTTAGTGCTCAGAGGACAGGTTATGATAATGCGCACGTGCTAGCATGCATGGTATCCGTAGCCCCCGCTCCGGAGGTTACATGGAGACTGACCACGATGTCATTATGAAATGACACTGGAGGGCTCTGAAAATTTCAACCACCTGGGGTTCTTTTAGCATGCAGTGACATCGCTCAAATTTTTCTTGCATAGAGATGCCGGCCACCGCGGCAGGGATTCGATCCCGCAACCTGAAGGTTGCGGGATCGAATCAGGTTGCTTCTTTCCCACGGTGCTGTTGGCACAGGCGACAATCTACTTTAGCGGCTGTTTTCTCATGCAGCACACAATTCAAAAAAGCTGCCTCTGTCTTTATTTGTCAGAGCAGAAAAAATCTGCTAGAGGCAACCAACGTCTGCTTTCTGAGAACCCCAAAGGGACCTCCATCTGGCAGGCAGAGATATAAAGTGGTGCATCTACAAGGGTAGCAAGAAAACTGAAAGGGTTCCTGCTGCACATGTAACAATTCCACAGTGAAGCTGCTTTTTGCCAGGTTCTGAAAGATCAAGTCCGCAGACAAAACAACGCATAGAACAATTTTACAGCAGCAGGTTGATTCCGAGCACAGTGCAGAGCGTGACGTGGCTCGTGTAGAAAATAAAATATGAATTCAGTGAACCAAGTGAGAATTAAATTGAATCAAAGGCTCAATAAGTGGGCTAGGCTAAAGGTGACTCGATGTTAAGCAAATGCAAACTAACAAGACTGCCTAACATCCTGCCTATCGTTGACAGAGTTCTTGTTTTTTATCTATAGAAAGTGGGGTACACTCAATACAGAGAACGATCAACTGGCACAAGCTCACTGGAAAGAGCAGAAATTCTTGTCAATCTTTGTGGCAGCCCCTCCTGCACGTGCAGAAAGGCCAGTAACAATGGTTACCAGGTTTCTGCAATATTAATTTTGAAAGAAGATTACTCTTCATTGTGAAGGAATGCCTTACCACACGTGTGTAAAATACAATTCTAAGTAATAACTTTGCGTTTTTAAGTAAGATAAGAGAATCTGTGTGGGTTTTTCTTGGTCTTTACACATGGAGTTTAACACTTAACACATCAAGGATGGCACCATCGGTCATATTGCTTCACGACTATCAAGGCCAAGTTAAACATTGCTTGTTTTTATGAGGTACAAGCATGGCTTGTTACCATCAATGTAAAAAATGATCTCATTTTCACCACAACCAAAAAAATTTTCTGAGCGCAAATGGTCCCTTTGAAGTGGATTTGAACAAGCCCTAAGGGAACCTAATGTGCAAATTATGCAGTGTTGATGAATACGTCAAATCTTCACGGAACTTCTGTGGCACTCCATATCCTACTGCTGATAATTTCTGGAGTAATATCATGAGGGACACCGTGGTGGAAGGCTCTGGAAATTTCGACTACCTGGGGTTCTTTAAAGGTCCCATGACACCAAAATTTCAAACGCAAGATGCTTGCGTTAATTGGTTTTCCTGCATACGAAGGCAATCTTGACCGAGTGTTAGCGGCGAACGTCGCCTCTAAGTAATTTTAATATGGTTTCAAAGTAAGCGGGAATACTCATCCGAGCTTGCAGCACCTCGCGACATCGCCACTAGTATGACGCGGTTAGTGGGCCATCTGTGACGTTTCACTTCTGTAAGTTGATATCGTGACGTCACAGAGAGACACGGGCGCGCCGCGCTATGGCCTCCGAGCGTGGCCTCAGAGATCGACTGCCGCAGCCGATCGCGGAGGCCACACCAAAAGCCGTATTTTTTTTGCTTCCTCTCCGTGTTGGTCGCTCAAGCATACATTGTACACACGCTATGATGCAAAGCGGGTGCGGCGAGCAGACTAATTCAGCAACTGGTCTGGCGCTCGCGCTAGCCCCGCGGCACTAGTTTCTTGCAGTTTTTGGCGCGCGTTTCGAAGCTTCATTAAAACTGAACAAAATTAACGATGCTGTGACTAATTAGGCTTCACACTGGAGAATTTGCCACTCCATGCCGTGATTACAAGACACTGTTCTACTCACTAGAACATAAAAGTCCCCAACAAAAAAATCGCTGTCATGGGCCCTTTAACTTGCACCGCCATCGCACAGTGCATAGGCCTTTGTCATTTCGCCTCTACTGAAATGCGGCCCCCGAGGCCAAGCGCAAATTATATGGCAGGAAAACAGCTATACCTTGAATCATGTTCTACAGTAATTGTAATTACAGCATAGTTAAATAAATCTATCATGAAGTCAGTCATCCTTTATTTTGTAACAAGAGGAATTAGAGGTCAGGTATGGAATGCAGCTGCAGTTTTTATTGGCTGTGTTCACTACAAGGCAACAAAAATATTTTTTACGTCCCCCAGAACAGACCACATCCATCCACTAGTGAAGTGTGGCAGTGCCTTAAAAATTATCTGCAGGGAGATGTTGGCCGATGTAGTAAAGTGACGACACAGCGGATACAATGAGGGTTCCGTTAACTCTAAGCTCAGCGTTTCTTGTGCTTTCGTGGCCACCTTGTCCACTGAACTGCTTTAATATGTCGCGTACACAATTGTGTACACACCGCCGCAGAAGGGGTTGAATAAGCTGCACATGAATAGGTTCTGCTGAACAGTGTGTGCGTGTATCAACTCACACAGACCAAACGTCACAGTGGTGAACTGATCCCACCATCGTAGGTTCACCGGACGTCCTTAAAAGAGCGGAAGCGCGCTGACTTTTCTTGCTTACTCACCGCTTTTTAGTTGCGTTGGATGGGCTTGCCACGTCCAAGGCCCATAAGCTTCATCCGAGCACGCACTTCTGCTTCAGAGTCATCCTCACTGTTCTGGTCAGCTCCTGTGACAGAGGCAAACATGGAGGCATCATTAGATTTTTTTTTTTCCTTTCTTACCTAGCTGTACTTAGACGATCCTGCGACATCAATGTATGATCAAGTAGAGAAATATCCATAGTGCAGCCAAACCTCACTTATGTGATTTTTGTCAGGTATTTAAAAAAATACACCACATCTGGTTTGAAAAGAAACTATAACATAATTTCAATTTCCTAATAATTACATAAAGTAGACTGGTTCAAACTCCGTTAACTCAAACATGTCAAATTACCATGATTGGTTAATTGATTTGTTGGGTTTTACGTCCCAAAACCAGCTCTGATTATGAGAGACGCCGCAGTGGAGGGCTCTGGAAATTTTGACCACCTGGGGTTATCTAACGTGCACTGACATCGCACAGCACACGGGCCTCGACATTTCGCCTCCATCGAAATGCAGCCGCCGCAGTCCAGTACTGCTGCAAAATCTGCAAAAGTGCTGGCATCCTCATCGGTAGGCTTCTCAGCCGTGGGAGCGCCTGCTGCTGGGCGAGCCTTCGGCTTTGATTTGACCGGCATCCTTGCAACTTGTTTGTCGAGCGATGCTTCACAGCAGTGCGATTACCTCCTACAGTTTTCTTAATACATCACGAAAGCAAATATGTGAAAAGATCGTTGTTCAGACAGCTGTGCAACAGTGAATGGTGATCCCTAATTCATACCACGCGGTTGAAAAGTGGGCTGTGGCGCACGAAAAACGTACCAAGCCAGGGCAAGTGCACGCTCTTGTTATTTTTTGCATAGCAGCAGCCCAGGCAACCACGGCTATAGAAAGAACGAGGCCTGGCCGACTCCTCATGCAATCCACAATGATGAGCAGCCGCCCGTTGATGGAGGCGAGATGCTTGACAACGGCGCATTTTTGGACATTTAACATCCACCTTATGCTCTATAAACAATTTTAACCCATTTACAGATTTCACACACGAGTTTTGACATTTTTTTCATAACAGTACAGATAATAAACTTACAAAAAAAAAGCGAGAAAACGATGTCAGAGAAAGCTCACATTTTTCAACCAGCATATCCCCTTAAAATGTTCTGCTCACCTAGAAAAAGTTTTCGCGAAATTTACCCTGTGTAATAAATGCACCTGTCAGCTTTGCTCGTTTTCCTTTTAGAAAAAAGTGTGTTCATTATGCGAGTAAATACACTGCTCTGTCAAAAAGGAACACTACCAGATGTGCATAGAATTAAATTTTAGGTAATAAACTTTTTCTTTTAAGTTAGGTGAACCTGCAGGGTACTTATAGGTTTTCATCCATTTAAGCTTGAAGTTTGACACACCACAAAGGATGGTGCCACGGATCATTTCTTACTTTAAGGGGGCAAGTTAGATATCACTGTTATATGGGGTACAAACATCCATGTTTCTCCGTGTAAGAAACCCCCCCAACCATCTAAAATATTTCATATTCACCACAACTGAAAGAAGGTTTCCAAGAGGTGGACAGCCCCTTCAATTTTTTTTTGCAATGTTTGCAGTTTTGCAATGAATTAGATGTTCATATTTACAGAAAATGTAGGTAAGACATACTGCTGAAATATGTGGCCTTTCACAACTTTCATTTTTTTTTAAAGGGCCACTAAACAGGTTCCTACTTTTTTTCTCAGCCGCCCAAACAAGCTAACTCAATCATAGAGAAGGTTGCAGCGATCACATTCTGCAAATATGACAGCGCTGCGCGCCATAAGCGGTGTTCACACAGGGGATTTCTCCCCACCGTGGAAGGGGGGATTGCGTATCACGTGACAACAACATCACGGTTTTGCGAGCTTACGCGGCCTCCCCGCTCATCCCCGGGGAGACGGGGACCTTTTGACCGAGCGGAACAAACGCTCCCCGCTTGGCGGGGGAGACGGTGGAATTTTTGAGCTGGCGCTTGGCAACAATAGGCTCGCGGACACGCTGGCCGTATTTGCAGCAGTGGACACGGTCACGGCGACGTTTCCAAATATGCGTTCCGCTTGCGGGCACCGCGTTGACGAAACTGACCGATGATGGATATATTTTTTTTTTACTCGTGGAAGAGTACACCACCTCCGATTACGGAGCCATACCACGACTAGTGATGTTTAACTGCCCCATTTATTTATTTATTTATTTATTTATTTCGAAATGATGAATTCGATAAGCACCTGGTCCTCGCCCGTTTTGTTTGAAGGATTTAAAGGAATCATCGAGTGCTTTTTGTACCGTATTGATGGTAAAAAGCAATAAAAAATCTCTCCGAAAGAATTGGGTATATGCCTGCTAGAGTGCCGTTTTCTCCCCCAAACTGCACGACTCTCATTTAGAAAGATCCCCTCGTGATACGCAACTTCAGCGTTGTGAAGAAGAAATATTTTGCTGCTAAAGGCGAGAAAAATGATCGGCATTGAACACAAACTTAGTATATATACACTAGTGCCGACTCGCCGACGTTATGCATATATTTTATATTTTAAAAAGGTGTTTACACGGACTGCAAGAACCTTTTTATTATTATTTTTTGATGCCTCAGTTTTCTTTGCGGCTGAGAGAACGGCGTATTCCTTTTTTTTTTTCAAGGGGGTGGGGAGGCGGGGGATGGCTAAACTGGTGATTGATCCTGCCTGATGAAGACAGCAGCGGTCTGCATTAAATTCTTCGCACTCCAAAATTTCAATGGACGGCTGTCCGATATCAAGCAGCCAGATTGCTTCAATGCTCAGCCGAGGCACGTGAAACAAAAAGCAAAAACAAAATACTGTACTTGCAGTTGACCGAAGTCCGACCAACATGGAGGAATACTTAATTGAATTTTCTAAAAGCAGTGTACAATTTTGAAAGAGCGGGTGCCAACAACTTCGCCATAAATGTCTGCACGAAGACGTCTGTGAAGCTAGAAAAACACGGGAACTTCTGCTGGCGAGAGCCGCGTCTACATTTGTTGCGCAAAACTTGTAAATGAGACATTCTGCGAAAGGCAGCAGTGCACGTGTTAAAAGCCTGTTTACACGATTGGCCGTTCCTCTTAGGCCCAATAGACAAAATCCGAGTGTTTATGCCCACTTCCGTTTTGTTTACCGCACAGTACGCACTGATTTCCGCACGCTCGAAGCGCGTTGTTGCTTTCGTGGTGCCGTGAGTACCGGCACAGTAGTAGTCTGGTAACACTGGCCTCCCCCGCCGGTTGCTTTGCCCGTGTGAGCGAGAGACTTGTTCGGGGACTTCTCCCCGCCGGCTGACGTCACTTGGCTCCGCCTTTATCCCCGACGGAGAAATCCCCCGTGTGAACACCGCTATACAGACGCTGTATTTCAAAAAACAATTCCCGCGCCTCTTTCCTGCGGTTGACCAGTCTCCCTCGCATCCTAGGTGTCGTCAGGTTCTACCGCGAACAACTTTGCACAGCTGTGGCTCGTTAATTGGTTGAAATCAGGTCTATTGTCAGATCCTGTGGCCATCCCACCGGCGTGAGCGCAGGAGCAACCGGAACTGCAGCACGAGCGTCAATGACGTCAATTGTCACGTCATGTCACATGTCAAAAGTGGGCGGAGTCTCGACAGCACGCCGCGCCTACCCTCTCCTTTGCAGAGAAGGGTGGGGAGGCCGACCGAGAAAATGAAATCGACGCAAGCGGCCACTTAAACCCGTGTAACTTCTTTATTACTGCCCCTATTCGCAAAATTCTTGCGGGAGCATGTTCACATCGCACAGGAGCGCAGTTTTATCTTTAAAACAAAGTTTGCACCTCGGAGTTGTTTAGGGGCCCTTTAAGGGGGGGAGAGGCGCTTTGACATCAAACATCCTTTTATTTAAGTTAGGATGATGAAAACTTCAATGATCATGTATTTACATGTGTACATATCAAATATGAACTCAGTTTTTAGGTACCCCTTACCATAAATTTTTTAATGAATAACTAATTAAAATTTCATTTTGTCACCTTTTCAATAAATTGGCTGTACGGATCTCGCTGAATGAAACATCATTGCATTCTACAGTTATCAGAGAGTGCAAAAAGCAAATCTTATGGTTCTAGGTTTCCTACAATAAAAGTTATGGAGCTTCAAAGTTCACTATTCGATTACAGAGAAATAATATTTTTCGTATTTTATCTTTTGTAAATATTTACACTTTCTTACAGTAACATATGATACCTTCTTGTGAGACATTGTCTCACAAGTTTGCCTTTGTCTTTGTTTGTCTTTGTCTGTTTGCTCATTAAGTTGTTTCTAACAAATATAAGAACGAGCCCTTGAACCCTTCCCTTTCGTTACTTCTTGCACTCGGGAAACATTCAGCTCTTCAGCAACACAAAAATGATAAAAATTGAGTGTGCCAAAGCTGAGAAACCCTTGTCAGAAGAATGAAAAGCGGCCAAAAAATTGAAACCGAGAAAATAGCAAAAAACAAAACTTTGTATATTCACGGAGTTCTACACAAATAAAAATGCTTTGGTTTGCACGCAAATGTCTCGCAAGGCACCGGGAGTGTAGTCATGCAGACCTTTTTCGATAGAAACGGCCCCATTGCACCTCCGGCACTTTGTAGTGCTTCCAAGCAGCTTATTCATCGCAATCCCGTAGGTGGCCGCCGACTGGTCAGTCCTCAGGCGCTGCTGCGAACGTTCGCAGCCGGTGCGCGCGCGGGAGTTGCCGATAAGTGGGAGATCTTATCTGCGGTCCGTTTCTCCTGCTGCACACGATCGGCGCTCGTCAGGAACGTAGTCTTATTATTTTGGTTCTTTTACAGATAAGATCTCCCGCTTATCGGCAACTTCCACACGCGCTGCCGCGAACGTTCACAGATTGCATGCGCGCGCGGAAGTTGCCGATAAGCGAAAGATCTTATCTGCAGTCAGTTTCTCCTGCTGCACATGATCGGCACTCGTCAGGAACGTAGTGTCGACCCTTGTGCCACGCTGCCTATCGCCCGAGGCGGCCGCCGCAACAGGTGGAGAAGTCTGCATTTCGTCGCGTTGCGTCGCCCCGCCGTCCTGCGCTGGGTGCGCTTCTGATGCACCCGTGCTGTGATCCCGCTTTGCCCTGGTCCTTTCGCACTTTTTCCCAAATATATGCGCGCTTCGGAACTTTCTATATGGCTTCACCGTGATGAAAGGATCAAAATGTGGCCGAGAGCGTAGGCCTAGCTCACTCCTGGCGGCCGCGGCGCACTTCGTCTCGCTCTCATGGCGCCGTGCCGGTACACCACCGCAATGTGCAGTCTTCGGAGTGCACGGGTAGGGTAGGGTCAGTTTTTTTCCTTCCTCCATGGGTAGGGTAAACCGATGAGAGCAACACAGTCATACCACAGCGAGACGAGCTTGCCGCATGTGCGCGCTGAGCTGCTGCGCGTAGCAGACGGCGCGGGAGGCTCGGCGAATCGGAACGCGTGATTCAGTCACGTGTGCTCACTGCACCAATAAGCTCACTCGGTGGTACTATTCTTTAACGCGGATTTTCTAAGTGAATTCTGAGCGCACGGAAACGAGCACGGAGGGATATTCAAGAAAAAGAGCGGCTCTTTCAAATGACACCAAGATGGCTGCCGTAGGGAACATAGAACGGCAATGGCGCGGCGCCAAAAAAAGCCAGTTTTTCGCGCGGCAATCGCTGAAAATTTAGCTAGCTGATGCACATAAAATGCTTTCACGGCCAAAAAACTGATCTAGGACGTATGAAAATTGGTGGGGTTATGCATCAGTAACGGCAGAATCCAAAAATAGCATTTTCAAAAAATCAATTTTTTTCGCGATTTTCAGTCTCAAAGACCCGCTTTCCCCCTTAAGCTATGATGCTTAGATTGCTTAGACAGCTGCTTAGATTGCCTGATGTTTCTCGAGGCCAGTGCAAACCCTTCTTTTCAGGCGTCTGCCTGGCTCACTGAAAACGTGTTGCTCCTACCTCTCTACAGGGTTCCTCCTTTCCCTGGTGTCACGAAGGCCGTGAGCATATACCGAGGGCACTGTTCCAAGCGAACCAATCCATATTTCATCTATTTCATCGGAGTGTTCTGGATGTGCCACGACTCTAGCAAAAGCCACATCGCCTGTTAAGCAAATGCACTCACGGGCCCCGACAGCAGCTACAGAAGCGTAACCGCGGCCCAGTCCCATGCGGTGCACTTTGCTCTTGAACAGCTGGTCAGACTCGTCGCCGCTGTCACTGTCATCCTCGGTCGCTGCAGCTGCCAAAGGAAAGACAGTACTGGTGTCACACGGCAGAACCAGAGACGCATCAATGTGAGACACGGAAGAAAAAAAAGTGCAGAAAGAGGCAATGGTGATCGCGAATATGGCTAAAGATGAGCTGTAAGTTTATGGTACAACACCATACAAGTTTCTTACAGGCTTCGAAGGGGAAAATAAAAATCTGATGAAGGGTCCTCAAGGACCTTCAGTTGAAAAGATCTTCCCTGCCCTCTTCAAGAGGTTAATTTCTTTTTCCATGTTGATCTTTGCACAATGTGCTCAAAAGACCTGACACGTTTATTGCACAAAAAAGAAACAATGCAAACTTGGTTGTATTGCACAGAAAAAATAGCTTTACCAAATGTCACAATGCAATTTTGTTCGTATCACCATGGGCATCATTCAGGATAAGCGCATAATATCTGTGCACTCTAGGTGGATAAAAAGAGCCACGACAAACCACACAGCCATTATTAAGACACACCATATGAACTCAAATACTGTTGAACCCCGTAATCAAAAAACAAACACGAGGGAGTAGTTTCTCTCCCTTATATAGGAGTTCTTTTACGAGCAGGGTGCCATGGTTTCCTTGGTGGACTGTCACCCAGAAGACAGTGCTCCCTCAAACTCAACTCCATTACATTATTTTGCTATTGTTTCCCTTTTCTTCTGCAACAAACTAACTGCACTTAACGACCAGCAGTGCTTCATTTGTTGCAAGCAAGAAAGTTGACCTCAACTAAAGGATCTTTTGTCCTTTGTAATCAGCTGTCTTCAAAAGCGTGCCTGTTACAACAGAGGTCTGAACAAATGGGAGAGATAGGGCAGCCAATTATGTAAGTGACATCTCTTATACCGGACTGCCTCGTTAGCTAACACTGGCGCACCACGGCGAGGCCAATTCTCGCGCACTGCGGCGGGACTAAACTTCACCAATGCTTCATTTCAAGTGAATTCATTACTTCAGTTCTAGCTTGCTCTTTTGCTCATTCTTCTGTTTGTGTGTGTGCTTTTCTTCACTAGGTGTGATCTAACAAACTCGTAGCCCACTCCTTCTCGTGGCCTGAAATACAGGCTGGCAGTAAGGAACAGCCAGTGCCTCAGAAGGCTCATAAGAGAAATTATCTTGGTGGGGCTTTCCTTTCTGCCTCTGCTCGACAGTTGCTGCTGGAGTGTTCTGTGCACAGAGAGCGTGCCAATGGTCCTTTTGATTTGCCCTCTTCACCTACCCCCTTGGAGCTTTTCTTTACCTGCAGCTCTCAGAATGTGCTACAGCTGACAAGGCTCAGAATGAGTGCAAATGGAGCGTTTCAGTTTTTAGGAGCAAGGCTCCAAATGGCTGCAGTACTTCATTAGCATTCTGGGTGTCCTCACTGGCAGCTGTCCACATGTCAGCCGGGCGCAAACGCAAGTTGCATCTGCTTTGTTTGCCAGCAGTTCATTCACTGCCATGGCCACGTGTTATCTACAAAATGAGTCTGGACCACCTGGGCAACATGACTCGGCTTCCGATCCGAAGTAATCTGGCAGAATGGTGATCGTACTGAGCTGCGTGTTTTATGAACGTCTCCAGCAAATGACTCCGAGGACCCAAAGCATAGAACATAGCTGGAGGTCTTTGTAATCAAGTCTGTAGGTCAACTGTTTTACTGCTAGTGCAGTGTGCAAGATCAGACCTGGCTTCTGCACATTACAAATACCCGATTTGTTGGGTTCAACATCCCAAAACCAGCTCAGATTATGAGAGACGCCGTAGTAGAGGTCTCCAGAAATTTCGACTGCCTGGGGTTCTTTCACGTGCACTGAAATCTCGCAGCACACGGGCCTCAACATTTCGCCTCCATCGAAATGCAGCTGCCGCAGCCGGGATTCGATCCCGCGACCTTTGGATCTGCAGCCGAGTGCCATAACCACTAGACCACCGTGGCGGGGCACATCACAAATACCTGGGTCCATTCGTTTCCGGGTATGATTGGCACCTCAACTCGTGTTCTCCCTTTTTTTTAATGAAAAAATGACTAACACTAGGTCACATTTCTCACCATACTAGTTCGACCCCGACATTTGTTAATAAACAGCCATCTCCTTTTCTTAGGAGCTGTTAATTCACGTATTTCACACCTCTGCTAAGATGACCTTGAATAACACTCACCCTTGCTCCTCTGAATGGCGCGCTGCATTGCCTTCACGTGCAGAAGGACCTGTTCACAAAAGGGGGGGGGGAAAGCAGTTTTAGCAAGTCCCATGAGAAACCATTCCAGTGCTCCCCCCTTCACAACAAAAAAAAAGCTACTGCCAATATCAGCAGCATAATTCACAACAGCGTGTCCTTCTACAAGTAACAGTTGACATCTATACAGAATTTTGATTATTACAGAATTTTTTCTTTTGTATTTTAAATGGATGTAAGGGAAACCTGCAGTATACAACAGGCACCTCTGGTTTTTTGTTAGAAATGGAGCAAGCGCAGCATGTTATCTCCACATTTTAGGTAGTTTTCTGTACACTACCACCCCTGTGCAGCAAAATGAGGCATATTGAGATGCTGGGTGAAAATTTTTAATAAGCTAAAAAGTGTGCACTGAAGACCTAATATCTTGTCCCAGCTGTTCTAACTCCAAGAACCATTACAGCTATAATAAAACTAATTGCAGTTTTTGAAATCAGCATCACAAAGCCTACTTATGCCAAAAAAATTCAGTTCTAGGCCAAGGATAAAAAAAAAAAACCTTCAAGGAGCATCTCCCCTTACACACCAGTGAAGTCAGCTGCTGTAGAGTCACCCTGGCTTCATCTAGAGGTACACAGAGATTTCAAAGACTGAATCGAATGCAAATCAAACAGAGGCAGAAGTTTAGATAACTCCAGAATGCTAAATAGCTGTTTATGCAATTAATGGGAAACAAACA
This sequence comes from Hyalomma asiaticum, assembly GCA_013339685.2. NCBI lineage: Eukaryota > Metazoa > Arthropoda > Arachnida > Ixodida > Ixodidae > Hyalomma > Hyalomma asiaticum. The sequence goes on from CM023483.1 coordinate 76,827,748, forward strand.
ATTCCGGCAATCATGTACAAATGCACTGCACCAATACAGCTCAACTGCTGATCATTACCAGGCCAATATGACTACCCACGCTTTGAAGTAATTTACACACAGGCTTTTCATATGCAGCTAAAGCGTTTTCAATCGCACCTGTCAATGAGCCACGCAATGGGCCTGCAACAAATGCCTTTAATGGCGGATGACATGAGCACCAAAAGGTGCCAACAGAAAGTACTACAAGCTCCTTGACCATGGCATTCATTTTGAAAACAAGCATGAATTGCCTCAATAGGTTCATCGTAGTGTTAGATGGACGGCAATTCTTGGTCTGGAACAGTGCTTTTTCACACCATTAGCCCAACTAACAGTGGTCCCTTATGAAAGGAAACATGTAGGCGCAATGCCTCGCACGGCAGCAACTACAGTAAAACCTCGCTATAACGAAGTTGAAGGGGGAGCGGTAATTACTTCGTTATAACCATTAGTTTGTTATAATCAATATCAATTTCATCTATAGGAATTTCAAGGGGAATTGCGATGACTTTGTTATGTCCGATAGTTCGTTATATCCGGGTTCATTATAACGAGGTTCTACTGTACTTACAGTGCCAGAAAGTCGCAACATGAGGAAATACGGAACACTTGTTAATTCAAATTTGGACGTGCACCCAGAAATTTGTTCGATTTATCAACTGGAGGCAGAAATATGGCTCGGTCAAACATACCGGGAAATTTATTCCAGGGCTTTATGCCCCAAAATCGCACTATATGAGGGACGCTGTAGAGGAGGGCTCCAGAAATTTTGAACGCCCCAGTTTAATGTGCACTGATATCGAACAGCACACGGACCTCAACACGTCGCCTCCATCAAAATGCACCTGCTGTGGATGGGATATGGTGCTTTTGGCACCATATGCTGCTGCTGCAGGGCAGGGGTTGTGCTCTTTCGTGTTCCCACTGATAAACGACCCCATGTGCATTTCCACTGCAACTTGGGCTAAGGAACGCCAGTGAAACCCGTGCTTTTCGTTTGGCACAAGATTTTGGGTATGTACCTTTGATTCTGTCTTCGGTATTGGTGGCATCTCGAGAAGCTGTGCTTCTTCCTCTTCCAGTGTCTTTGCCTCTGGTAGCACCCTTGGCTTCATGTCGGTCGGCAGCAGCTCGTCACTGGAGAAAAAAGGACCAGTGAGTGAGCAAACAAACAACCAGGCACAAAGATGCCATCGTTTCCTGCTCAAGCCTTCTGTTGCCACTGCAGAGAATTCGGGCTACCACACATGCCTGAGCCCTGTTTACCCAGGTATCCTCATTTTGCCTTACCAAGTCCCTCCCTGCCACTTGAGAGAACTCGAGAGACAGGTAATGCAGGTGTATCCCACCATCCATGGAGAGTAGAACAGAAGCTCAGGGGAAAATCTATGCTTGAACTGAACAGGTGGAGAACAGCACAGGGATCGGAACAGAGGGAGAACAGGGACTATCGCTGGCGCCAATGTTTCGACAAGTGGACTTGACTTCGTCAGGACAGCAAATGAGTATAATCTTTGTTGCCATCCTGACGGAAAAACGTTGGCTCCACCAACATTCCCTGTTCAATATTGTCTTTACTTACCTGTTCATGGATCCATTGAGAGAGAGAGGACTTATAAACAACTAACTCATACATTTTTTTACGACAGCTGGAGGGCATGTTTTTATATCCTACAACTGCATTGGCTTGTACCTTTTTGCGCGCGACTCAGAACAGCTGTACACAGCGACTAAACATGCCACGTGCGTGCTCTGTTTGATGGATAAAAATAAAGTTTGGCAGCTTGAATGCCACAATAGAAATAATAAGTTTTGTAGCGAGCAAAACTAACTATTTCATTAATTTGTCATTTCATAGTTTCCTTTCAGCAAGTGAATTTCTTTTAGTTGACGAGATAACCCTGAATAACAAAGTTCACATCCTGAAGAGCATCCTGCTAGCAGTGCTAGCAGGAAATTTCCACATACGCAAAAACGAAGAAAAAACCCAGCAGGGATTGTAGATCAGCAGCATAAGAACCTGGCAGTGAATGGTTTAATAACAAGAAGACTGATTTGCACAACTGAATTACACTCCTCTGCATTCGTGTTATGTTGAGGCACTGCAAATTAAGGTTTTCAATTAAACCTTTCATTCAGCGTTGCCAACAAAGGGCAGGCGTGGGGTACTGCGATGGCAATTATGTGGACAGTGTCAGTGGGTTTTTGTAGTCGCCGCTGTTCTATAGAAAGTCCAAATTGAATCAAGTTTGTGTTCTTGGAAAATGTCAGCACGAACTATGGACGAGGAGGGGTCTTTGTATGTCGCATCTGCAATCATTGTTACAGTGCTCATTGCTTGTGTCGCATGCTCCAAGGTTGCCCGGCTGTGCCACAATCCCCTCAGGAGTGTAAATAAATACAGTCGAACCTCGTTAATCCGAAGTCACATAATTCAAACCAATGGATAATTCGAACTGGCGCGTTGGCCCCGCAAAGTTTACATGTATTTGAATGGGGAAAAACTAATTCGAACCTGAAACACGCGCCACATTTAATTCGAACAAGATTGACCGCCTGCTAAGACTACACTTCGTGAAATCCCAAGCCAATCGCCAAATATTGATGTGTCAGCCGCCATAGCATCGCAAACCCGTACGCATCTGCTCGCTCCGCGGGCATTGGAAGGCGCCATCAGCTGGTAGAAATCATGCCTGAATCATGCTTTCAAGGGCGCCCGGCGCAGTCCTTCTGCAACGCGCGTGAGGAAAGAAGGTATAGCTACAGGCCACCGGGCGAGCGAAGCCATTGCAACTGTGCCACTCAGCTACGCCACACTTGCACAATGGCATCTCCGCTGGCCCGCAAGCATGCTGAAAGACAAGACTGGTGGTGGCAGCGCAGAAGTCACAGTCAGTAGCGCATATTTCTAATGTTGGTATTGTGCGCTAGTACCACCAATCAAAAGGACACTCGCTAGTTCAAACTCTGATTAATTCGAACAGATTTCCTGTCCCCTCTGAGTTCGAATTAACGAGGTTCGACCACCCACCCATAAATGCACTGCCAGGCGAGATTTCTCTGCCACTACTCCACCTACTCGGCAGGCTGTGTATTCTGACGCTATTGTCGCATCTTTTAAATCGTGCATTGAACTGAGCTAACCTTTTTTTAAGAGCTGTGCGAATAGCATAATCTTGAGTGCGAAGCGAATTCAGGTATTTATATGCAAGTGCAAATAGAATCGAAGATTTTTCTAATAATTTTCGAATGTTTCTTTGCTAATGCCATGTCAAATTATGGAGAAATGTTCTGCTAAACATGGGCAAAAAGATTTACTGCATGGCTATTGTACTGCCACAGTGTGATTGCAAGGTCCCGAGAAACAGTAACAGAATTGTGCTACAGAAAGCAGAGAGAACTGCTTCGCCGCAGTACATGGGAGTTAGCTTCGCCGCAGTACATGGGAGTTAGCTTCGCCGCAGTACATGGGAGTTAGCTTCGCCGCAGTACATGGGAGTTAGCTTCGCCGCAGTACATGGGAGTTAGCTTCGCCGCAGTACACAGGTGTTATGCGGCGAAGCGGACTAGATGCTAGAATGGGCCACTTGACACGCAACATAGCATATATTTTTCCACTTAATTACCAACTACAAATAGTTCAAATAGTAAAATTTAAGTGCAAATCGAATCGAATAGCAAACGCTATTTAAAAATTATTCGAAATTTCGAATATTCACGCGGCCTTTTTTTACCATCTGGTGGCACAACTTTGTCCATGTGGCCAGACAAAGCACCTGACGCGAATAGAAATTGGACAGAACTGAATTTCTGGGAGATTTTCCTGTAACCCGTACAACCGGGAGAAAGTCAAAATCCTGAAGTCTCCCGGTTTACAAACCAGGAGACCTGGCAGGCATGCACTGGTATTGTCAGAGCACTGGTGGCAAACTGTACGTGATTTCTGGCAAATCTTTAGTTACATTAGACCACATGCTCTAGCAGCAACCTTCATTGCAGGGGACTCAACGTACGACTGAAGAGGAATGGAGCCCATGCTCGAACCTTCTATATCAACTCAAGGCCGTACAGAGGGCCCGAAACATGGCGATGAGGCTCCACTCAACCAATAGCAGCTTTGAGGACTCGCATGCAGTAACAATACACTGTAACAATGCAGCCCACCTCCAGTTGTGGGCAATCTACGGTGTGTAAATGCCGTCCGGCATGAAATTTCTCGCCCTCAAATGATTCCATTATTCGAGCGACATTTTTCATGTACGTCGATAACTCGTTTCTTTTTACGTCGAACTGACGCATCACCTCTTCTCTGGAAGTACTGTCTGAGCACCTTTCATATTTTCACTTTAGCGGCCATGTGCTTGCTATGTACTTTGTGCATTTCGCCGGTTCAGACATCGCGGAAGGGGGATATCACACCGCCTATGTGGACCACCTTGCGCACAGACATTGCTGATAGGCTGATATGTCACAATGCACCGCAGAAGGAGAAAAGTACAGTGAACATCTGCAGGTTTGCATGCTATCTGAGGCCTCTCTCTTCTATACAGGCTCCGCCAATAACAGTAATGATGCGTGCTCCAAAATACCACTTTAATGTATACAATGTATAAATTTAGAAAAAAAAAATATAGCGCTTTTCCTAGCCCTTTGCGATTAACTTTGACTAGAACCCATCTTGGAGACCAAGAGTTTCCACATGTATGGCAAAAAAAGTAAGTGCTATGCAATACACTTGAAATTCAAAATTACGAACTGAAGGTTTTTCTCTTTCCTTGCAAGCAGCCGCTCCAAGATGCAGGGGATGATGCTACACAGCATACAGATTGTACGGATGTCGCGCAACATCACTAACACCACGACAACACTTGTCGAGAGTGTACAGCGGCCACCTTCTCCAAGGGGACGACCAGCTGTGAGCACAAGTGTGTGTTGCTTTTTTGTTTTGTTGCCTTGCCCCACAGCTTAGGGGTGTAGCAAGAGTGTCATATCGGCAGAGACTCGCTTCCTAGAATCCTGGTTTCACTTCAAACATCTATCTCTGCTAATAACGAAACAATTCGAAAGATTCTTGCTGTGGAACACTCCCTAATGGGCACCTAAGAACCCCTAGTGTATAATCAGAATTCACCATGTGCTAGGTGAGGGCCCCTTTACCATTCATCTTTCAACCCTTTGACAGCAAGCACACCTGTCCAGCATTGCAACCTGATGTTACCCCAGCAGATTACAAGAGCACAAGTGCATAAGCAGTGCCTTTGAAAGCGACGGCTAAGAAACGCACACCATACACATGCAAACTGCAGAGGTTTTCAGTACAAATGTGCAAATTTTCAAACTTTCTAACAGTGTACTGCAGTCAACCGTAGCACTCGAGTATTACAGCAAAGCTAACTCGTGCACATGCACATTTCTCTGTCGGGCTGTTCTCTTTAGACCTTTTTCTGTGCATGGCATTGTGGAATCACATTAGCCTGTGCAATAACTTTTGGTCTTATTGCCTAGGTGTACCTGTACATTTCTCCAATTCAACACTGGATCATTCAGGAAGAGTATTCAAACATTCAAATGATATTGCACTTGATTTGCACTCAAACAAATATTCAGATTCGCTTTGCACTAATGATCTTGCCATTTACACAGTCCTTGTTCTCAGTCAAGAAAATAAGTACTGGCAAAAAAATCAACATAAGCTCTAGTAAAACACTGTTCTTGGCCTAGTGTATACGACATGTTTGATACAAAGGTTGCACGAAGGAAACACATTCACAAGGGAGGCTACAGGAACAAGCGCAAACTCACACTGTTTTATTCATGGGCAGAGCCACCGAATAAATAGGAAGAAGTTGCCCCAACATAAGCTCCCACTCACGCTTTGCTATGGAGAGAGGCGTAGTAGTGCCGCCGCTGTGCCGGTGCCATCGCCTGGACATTCATGAACACGGGAGTCACGGCGGGCTTCGGAATTTTATCCTCAAGACTGGCCGACCCACTGATTTCTGCAAACAAGAAAAAACCCCAAAGTCCTAAATAAGCCTAAATTAGCAATGAAGCACTGCAGTCGACACGAGCCCCAGCTGGAACCATTCCTTTTTGCAACATGACCGGCTTTGTGATCACAAGCTGTTAGTAGCTTTTGGACCGAGCCTCGCTAATGTTTACATGGGTTCAGCAACCACCCACCAGGCCTTCCTGTACTTAGTGCAGTCGCACTTGCCCAATGAAAGTAGAACGTGTGCTACAGTTTATAAATTACCACTGTCGGCCGTAGCTGTGGCATGGAGTCTATATTTGGCGGCAGGTATTTAAAAAGGACTAAATCGTGCAGCTGAGCTACGTCCGCGATGACAAACACGTGGGCCTTGCACCCCCCTTCTCCCATTCGGTGTCTGGATATTATGGACTTCGGATAAAACATTTTTTCCCAGATTATGAGGATCCATTGTAGAGAGTCTACTGTATATGGTTTTTTCCTCATAGACATAATGCGTAAAAGTGACACTAAACTCGACCCACTGTTACGACCGACGCATTGTTATATGTGGTATCATTACGAGTGGACTGCATTGTAGAGCACTCTGGGAGCCGAATGGGTTAACGCAACTTCCCAAAATGCTTCCCACAGCTTGTTTAAAATCTGTGTGCTGGCAATTCAACCAGCCTCAGAAACCCCTTTTTACTACTTTGTGGCTGTTGCCGTGCCCCACAAGCTAAATGAACACAGATTGCATATAACAAAGTGGAATTTTACCATAGGCACTAAGTTCAAGTCTAAGACAATCTTGTGAGAGAAATTCACTCTTGCAGTTCTACAGCAGACCAGGGCTGTACATGCTGTGTCCTTTGTACGCTTTCCAAGTGTTGCCTTTGTAGAACAGCTGTCCACATGCTGTCGTTGCAATTTTTTAAGCCTGCCTCTATCTTTTCAAAGCTGCGGCACAAAGACTTCCTGCGCCGTAACCAAATTTTTGATATTTCAACATTACTTTTCATTCCACCTCGACTGAAGTGGCTGATGGCTTCAGCCACTGCTCTCAACACTACGCAGTGAAGCACAAGTAGTTTTGAACACTTGCTGCCAAATCACTGAGTGCAGGCTTTCACTGGGATTCTGAGTGACCTCATCACTGCATCTTTCCGACAAGGTTTCTTCACAAACCTGAAGACTGGCTCGAGTGCCTCGCACATGGAATCTGGCAGCCTGTCATGTGCTGGAGGCTGCTCATGACTCGCTACAGCCCTATTAAATTTGCTCCATGACTGTGCCTTCAGGGCAGAGGTCACGTTTAGAAGCCTTACTTGAGGACATCTGCCGTAGTGTTGCCAGCATGGCCTTTTGCATGCCTGGCACATTCTTATGGCTCTTCAAGGCATAGCCATAGTAAGGTGATTCTCTTTATTTTATCTTGAGTGAGCCTGCCTTTGTCGCTAAGTGGCTCACCTTGAGCGTTTTTTTCCTTTGAATAAGTGTACATAAGGCAAGGCAGCCCCCCTTCTTATGTGTACATGATTTATGTAGTCTTTCTTTCTCTACTTTAATGCACCCATAAACTTGATTTTCAGTGAGGGCATGAAATGTCCGGCTGTCCCTTTATGAAAGCATTGTCACGTAGCGAAGTTAACATTTTTCCAGTGATCGCTGAAACAAACGCAGGGCTGCTTCAACCTCCATCTGGCCAGCCTTGCAATTAACATTTTATTGGCACAGAGGCATATGGTCGATGAGCCAAGCAGCGTGTACTTCGCGTTCCTTGGGTCCAGTGGCACGGCCCAAGCAAAAGTTCAAAAGCACAATGTGGTCTATGATTAGACCACTATACATTTCAAAAATACACCTAACACAGATACGGGAAACCATGGGCGAGCCATGTGCTGTCATAGATGATGTCGATGTTACCTTGTAGGATGTCAAACTCCGCATACAGCTGTTTGACGCAAGCAACACTCGCGGCTTGGCATTCGGCGGCTTCACACTGCAAGCTTCCAACATGATCTTCGTGAGAGTTTGGCATGTCTTATGATGAAGCCCTCAATCTGAAATGTTCATCGCGGCAAAGAAGTCTGGCTTCTTTGAAGAGACGAAAATCGGTGACAATTACTGACTGGACCGTTTTTACACTGTTGATGTGTGTGAGACGCGAGCGGACTCCTTTGGGACTAGTTTATTATTATAGTTTCTTTTTTAATTTATTTTTATTATCTAAGCGAAAAGGGGTAGCCGTCACCAAAAATGGCGACAACTACTCCTTAATTTATTTTTACATCAATCATCAATCAATTATCATCAATCAATCATCAATATTATCATCAATCCATCAATTCATCACTCAAATTTTTACATCAGCTGCTGGCCTTTTGCCAATACCACACGTTGCTTTCATAGCATGTAAGTTTGCTTTTATAGCATGTAAGTTTGCTTTTATAGCATGTAAGTTTGCTTTTATAGCATGTAAGTTTGCTTTCATAGCATGTAAGTTTGCTTTCATAGCATGTAAGTTTGCTTTCATAGCATGTAAGTTTGCTTTCATAGCATGTAAGTTCACTTCAAAAGGCATTATTGTGGCCTCGGTTTTATCGGCTACTCTTGGTGATGAAAAACATTCTTCACAAAAGTCACAGCTGCATGCAAGCACAAGCTTAGAACACAGACCCTAGCCTTTCTTTCCCTTGGAAAACGTCATGCCTTGTGAGCTGCACTCGGCGCAGGTAATAAGTCCCATATAGTGTAACAGTTATGTCAACAATGAGAAATTGTGTACAGTTTCTCTGAAGCCATGCCCTACCTTCAGATTTAGTAATTTGAACTTTCGTTCTGTCGCGCACTACGATGCCAGGGTCCCTTTCAAATTCGCCACATTTTTGGCGCACTCTGCAAACTAGCCTGCTGAATAAAACTTATCGATGCGGCCTTGTATGCCGGAAGTGCCAGTGCCAGCTGACACTCCGATGGTCTGCCGATCCTATGAGGCATCGCAGCTAGTTCCAGCAGAGTGCACCGCTTCCTCAAAAACAGGCACTTGTGGCAGCTCGCCGTCATCGGAATGCACTGACTCTGCCTTATCAGGCAATCTCGGCAGCACGTCTGCATCGACTGCTTCCTTCGGACGCGTGTTCCACTGTCGCTTCCGCTTCTTGCCGCAAGCTTGATTTTTCTTTAGGCAAGCATCTCCAGTCATGACGACAAAATACACAGAAAGAGGCGCTTCAGTCCCGACCTTGCAACAAAGCAGCATGAACAGCCACCGATCACAAGCTGAAACGCAGACACTGACAACCTCGAGGCTGCAATGTGCAGATTCCTCGCACCATTACATTTTAAGACATTGTGAACATTGTGGCATGGTACAGTCACGTGCCCAACTGGATGATTATGAAATTGCACAAACTGTCAATGAGCGACTACTCAGAATATATGCAGTGTGCTTCGGTGCCCTTGCGTGTGGATCTGACATGCGTTTGCTGCCTATGTTGTAAACTGGTAGCGATACACATGAACTTGGTCACACAGCAAAGATGCATGCAGCAACTGACCGACCACACACTTCCTAGCCCATGATCCTCAAGACGAAAACAGAATGGTCTTGAACACTAATTTTTTCGCACATTCGATAATTCAGACTTTATGATCACTGTAGTGTCTGAATTATCACTCGTCGACTGCATTTGTGTTCTACATACTTGTTTTACAACAGACCAAAATCTTCACTTATCACGGTCTGTTGCAATGAGGCCGTGCTGCAAGCTTTTATCTCTCGAGTCCTCGCAACCGGCCCCTCACCCAGCCATGACCACCACCCTATATTGAAGTCAGTATAGTACTACTGCAAAGTGCAACATGAGTAGTACGTTTAGCCATTCATTCAAAAGGTAAAGTCTTCCAGATGTCTCCAGCGGACATGCATCAAGGCACCTACCTTCATCCCAGTTCTCCTCCAAGGGCACATCCTGGGCAGGCCGTGGCATGGCAACATCTCCTGACGGCTTGTCCTTTTCAGATACTGCAAGGGACAAAGTTTCAAGAACCAAAACAGGAAACTTGCAAACCTGCCGAGTAACACTTTCCTATCCACAGGAAAATAGCCCCTTTTTGGATAGGCTATAAGAAAAAGCTACAAGAAAAAAAAAAATATATGAAATGCGTGGCATCAATTTGTGATTTTACATCCCAAAACAGCAAGGTGACGAGGGATGCCGTAGTGGATGTTCTCTGGATGCTTCAACCACCTGGGGTTCTTTAAAATGGACTGGCATTGCACAATATACTAGCCTCTAGCATTCTACCTCTATTGAAATGTGGCCACTGCGACCAGGATAGCCGTCATTTTAGGAAATGTGCTTTTAATGATATTAACTCTTTCGCTACCGCGCCATTCAAAATCGATGAATTTGATGACTCATCTCAAGTTAAAGTTTTCACGTGAACCGAATTCTTCTGGCTCTTTCTCCACAGAACTTAATACAGTCTGTGAGAGTGCAAATAAGTATGCGCAGGATGCCTACTTTTTGAGAAGCAGCCGCATACGGAAAAGGATGAATAGCCGAGAAATTATGGATAGTGATGAAGCAACGACCGGAATATAAGTCGAGATATTTTAAAAAAAACAACGAGCTAAAGTCACCCCTCGTCTTATATAGCGGTGTTTAGCCGACAGTGCGTCGCCGTCTGGCAACATGTGGCGTGCATGAGTGTCAAAAGCCACACACGGCAGTATCCACATCCAGTAGCAGGTATTCCTTTTTTTTAGTCTCCCTGTTTTCTTTGTGTTCGCGCTGTGCTTCCGATCTGTTCGGCTCCGACTGACGTCGCGTATGATATTTAGTGTTCTTTTTTTTTTTGATCATTGAATATGAGCAGCGGCAAAGGAGGCAGTTCTCAGCTGCATTTAAACTAAATGTTGAGTTCGCTGAAGCGAACAGCAACATGGCCGCTCAGCGCCGCTTTGGCTTTTCGGAAAATAGCGTTTCGTGGGCGAAGGGTGGTTCATCCACAGGTGGAGGATACACTCGCGGACTTTGTGCGGGAAGTTCGTGCGCACTCGCTGCCAGTGACCGTGGATACCATTCGCAGCAAAGCCGTGGAGCTCGCTCAAGAAGCTGGGCTCACAATTAAGAGAACAGTTCCGTGCACCAAACTCATGGGTGCGTCGATTCATGAGACGCAAAGGATTTTCTCTCCGCCGGCGCACATCCATCTGCCAAAAGTTGCTGCGTCTTCGCAGCATGCTTGTGTTGGACGAGTTTCGTGGTCACCTGACTGATGCTGTGAAACACGCAAAACGCGGACTCTGCGATGGAAAAACGGACCTCGTCGTGATACCAGGTGGTATGACGTCCAACCTCCAGCTGCTTGACTGTTGTGCTGAACAAGCCATTCAAGGACAGTGTGGCTGGGGTACCAGGAGTATATATCCGGTGACAACCTGAAGACTCCGACGGGCTGCCTACAAGGCCTTCGCTTGCGACTGTCTGCGGCTGGGTGCTTTCCTGCCTGGCGTTCCTTGCCAGATTCCACGGTGGAAAATGCTTTTAAGAAATGTTGCATCAGCAACTCGCTGGATGGCATGGAAGACGACGCACTGTGGGAGGCAGCCAGCGACAAACTCTCGTCTTCAGAAGACAGTGATGCTTCGTCTGACGAATAGGTACAGCTGCGATGGTGGTTAAGGGGAGCTCCGACGATGGGTGGGCGGTGCACCCTATTCGCAAATAAATGTGTTTCGGCAATTTTGGGTTGTTTCCTTTTTTTTCTTTTTTGGTCACCTAAACTTGGGGGATCGACCTATATTCCCACTCTACCTATAGTCCGGTTTATACGGTAGTAATTGTGGAGCTGCCTCACGTTCATCTCTACTGGAACACCTCTAGCTATTTTCGGGCCCGATTTCTTCAAAGATTATGCCCAAGACAATTTTCTTCTCTCACGGCTGGACCCGGGCAAGAATGACCCTGTCCGCAATAGCAAGGTTGAAGCGGATGTGCGGCACGAGGTGCGCGATGGCCTCGAGATGCAAAACTGCGCACTCTCCAAAGAAAATGGAAGAGAGTTCCAAGTGATCCTTGCATTGCATACAAGCCATCTCTAATTCTTCGAAGAGGGGTGACGCGGCCATTTGAGGTCCCTTTGTGAGAGTTTAGTTCGAATCTCTGCTTGCGAATTTTTTCTTGTTGCATTTTGCTAAATATTTTATAATTGCTGTTTATTTTCTAAAATGTATGTTTCAGATGTACATTTCTTACTCGTATTAGTGTAAAAAATTGTGCTGAAATAATTTTTCTCGGAAAAAAAATGCTAACTGGGACCCACCCAAATGAATACTTGCGTATTTCACTACAGTCGAAACCTGCGATAATGAAATCCCGAGAGAACGACGTTCTCACTGCAACGGCGCACACCCATAGGAGTCTATGCATTTTCGGAGCACCGGTCCACACCTCTAGGAGTCTATGCATTTCGTAACTCGCGACTACGGAACATTTTTACTGCAGTCCCTCCTTAACAAGATTTTTGAAACGAGGGTGTGCAAATATAATCTACTCCTCGTAACGTTAATTGCGTTCCAAAACTGCTCAAATGAATTCGTGGTACCCTTATATGTGAAAAACTATTGCCACAGCGCACTTGAGCAGTAGCCATCATTGTTTACAAAAAGAAAGCTGGTGCCAATGATGATGATGGTTTGCACATCGGTACGGGTGACTGCACAGTGCCCCAACCAAAATGTATATTAGCAGCACCAAATAAAATTTTAAAAACAAACCACAAGAATCGGAGGAGACTTTGGCAAGTCTTCATAATTCAATGGGCTGCTGCTTTTTATGCTGACTCGTAATCACGCACTAGCCAAATCCACATTGAGTTTTGGTCGTTGGCTTTGTCTGCTTTGTGTGCCCGTTGCTGCCACATATGGTCGAGTGTGAGGAGCAGTAGCAGTCGCTGTGTGTGCTTGGTGCGATGTGAACTGTGTGTAGGAATCGTACCAGTCCGATTTGTCTGCCCACAAAGATGACTCCTCCAATGAAAAAGCTGAAGTTCATCACACTGGAAGACAGGGCTGCAATTATTGCCTGAGGTGGAAAAGGGCAGGAAAAAAATGGAGATGGCCAACAAATTTGGAGTTGCATGCAGCTCACTGTCCCCAGTTATCAAGAACAAGGCCCCCATTCTTCGTGTGCTTGAGAACGGCAGGAGCGCAAAAAACAAAACCGTCACGGCCAAGCATTCCCAGACGTGGACAAGGCAGTGTTCGCACGTGTTTGTGAACAGCGCACCAACAAGGTGCCTTTGTCTGGCAGGATTCTGCAACAAAAGGCTCTGGACATTGCTTGTATGCTTGGCCACGACAACTTTAAGGCGAGCTGTTTCAAAGCTCGCCAGGACGTCGTAACCAAAGTCACCTCTGGGGAGGCAGCATCTGTCGACTCGGTGACGTCATCATGGCTGCTGAGCAACAAAAGACTGCTCAGCCAGTACAAGCCCTCGGACATCTATAATGCCGATGAAACGGCACTATTTTGTGAAATGCTGCCATCCAAGCCCATGGTCTTGGATGGCAGCAGTGGCCAGAAATGCCACGGCAGCAAACACAGAAAGCGGTGCATGACGATTTTATTTTGTAGCCAACATGGACAAACGGTCGCTGCAAGGTATTGGCAGAAGCAAGAAGCCCCGCTGTTTCAAGTGAAATCGCAGGCTGCCTGTAAGCTACACGGCGAATTTGAAGCCGTGGATGATGCGGGCCATTTTTAGCAGCTGGCTCCAGTCCTTCGACACCAACATATGGAAGGCAAACAGGTCGGTCTGCCTTCCAGGCAATTGTAGCGCCCATCACGTCAACGTGCAGCTTGGAAACGTGCACCCGGTTTTATTTCCACCAAACTGCACTTTGGTACTGCAGCCCCTCTATCAGGGTGTTTTGCAGTGGAAAGTGCGCTTACAGAGACGGGCCGATTCAGTGTTTGCTGCTAAATCTACAGATGAAGCGGCGCCCTACTGACGTCGACATGTTCATGGCGCAAGAGATGACTGCCGCTGAATGGGTTGCGACGAGTCCAGCCATGATCACAAATTGCTTCACACACTACCACCCTGTCACTCTGCAAGCATTGTGCGCTGATCAAGCGGAGCCGGAAAAAGGATTGCCTGTAGGTGCACTCAATGACAGTACTGTTGACAATGCAGCGCCACCGTCACTGACCAGTGCATGGGACGAACTTTGTGAAATAGCAAACGAAATACCAGATGGCCTCAGCGTCGATGAGTTCATTTGCGCGGATGAAGACGTTATCGTGCACGAAAAAAATGACCGATGTAACCATCAGTAGCATGTGCGAGGCGGGCAATCCTGATGATCCAAGACCGGAACAGCCGGAGAAGAGAACGACCCCGCAGGATGTGTTGAATGCCCTAGACACAATTTGCTCATTTTTCAGTGAGCACGATGAAGTGGCAATGGACCACTTTTTACAATGCGAGTCAAGAGCTAAGAAATCGCTGCAAAGTAAGCTCACTGACCTTTGGGAATAAGATGTGCTTTTAGTCTATTCCCTGTCTTTTCTGCCGCATTCGCGTCAACAAAATTCCCACAAAAGCAAAATTTTTTGCTTTCCCCGCCTATTTCGTTATCGCGGGTTTTGACTGTATGTGTAATCTTGTGTAACTCAAAAGTCCCTCTAAGACTAATTCTTTATATAAAAAAAAACTGGAAGTAACATTGCAATGATGTGTATATTTCAAAATTTTCTACAAAAATATTTTGGCAGATATGATACTGTACGTCTAAATTTTTTAAAAACTGTTTACAATTTTTTTTGTTGAAAATGTTGTATAGTGTATTAAAACAAGCGCCATATGAAAGAACATTTCTTGTCCTCCGCCGATATATGGCATGTTGATAAAAACCCAGTAGCTGTTTAGAATTTCTTAACTCAAACATCTAAGGAACGGCCATTTTCCCATGGTAGCGAAAGATTTCAAGCTTGCAGCATGAAAATTTAATGGCTTGCAGCAAAAAAGAATGTGCACGCTTCCACAAAAGCTTCACATCAGGATATGAACAACCCCCCCCCCTACTGCATTCCCTTCAGAAACATTTCATTGGTTTTAGTCAAATAAGACCACCCATCATTGGAAGCTCGTAGGAAACGGACTGCCACTAGTACGGCGTCGCAGTCAACACATTACACACATTGCAATCAGATGCTCCGAAGCACAGTCTGGCACTGATATAGTGCATGACAATCAGTAGCAAATGAGCCCTACGGAAATCCGTAAGGTTTTGCAACGATTACAAACGAAAAAATTAGCATCCAACCAATTGTAGCACAAACGTACCGGGAAATCCATACAGATTCCTAGTTGATGAAAAATTAATGCTGGTCTGTTGGTTCAAACCAGGGACCAACGCCTGTCCGAAGTGCTCACTCTGCCAATTACTGGTCCAACATGATTACAATAACACATGTGCTGTACCTCCACCGTAACCTAAATGATAATTTTATTTGTCGTAAAGAGCCAGTTATTGGGGGCCATGTGTGTCGGCAATAATTTACTACACAATTTATATGGTGAAGTTTACGCTTTAAAAAACCGTGCCAAAAAAACTCTGGAGTGATGACAAGGTTCAAGTGACAGTCATGTGGACTACCAAACCTGGCAACAGCAGCCTAACGTGTCTGCTCCAAGTCTCATGTGCATTCGCATGTCCACGTTTTACGGCAAATCATTGCTGCTGTCATCATTCTAGGGCTCTGAAAGGACATTTACTTATGGCTATTGCAACGATCCCATCAAAGAGAGCTACACTTTATTTCTAGATTCCAAAATTAAAATAAATTATCTTTCAGCAGTCTGTTCACAGTAAAAGCTTGATAGAGCACTTGCAGTACAGTTACAGAGCTTATGCCAGTAGCTTCTGCCACCAGCAAGATATTCTCCTAACTTGGCACAGGTGTGTTTCAATCATCCCAAAAAGCAGCAGCTGGCAGAGTAAATGGGGCGGGCTACAATGTCAAAGAAACCGGTTTCTCCACAGCTGTTGACAACGGTGAAGAAAGCTAAACCCCATGTCCTCTGCTGCCTACTGTTCGCACAGCTCGCTGGACGATGGGCCAAGAATGAGGAAACAGCAAATATATGCCAAGAGGACCTGGTTAGGAGAGTCGTTTGGATAGCGCTATGGCATGTTGACCGCCATAATACGTTTTTCATCTGAACTAGACATCTTCGCATAACACTACAATGGCCTTTCTTGAATGGTATTTCAACAGTGCGGACCCAATATTTACCTTTAGTGTTCCTTCAAATGCAAAGATGTTCCCTAACACACAACGCGAGGGACAGGAAGGAAGGAGATTACACAAAATATGCATATATTACCTGTCAGAAACCGCTCCACAGTTGTATTGTTAGGGCACGTGTACATGTGGTGCATGATTTCATCGGCAGGAACCACATGTTCGGCAGAGAACGGACACTGCTTCATATCTTTTTCGAGATGGGCCTGCAGAAAGAGAAAGTGTGATGGCAACCTGTAGTCACATCAGCTTGGCAGAGTACACTACCCTTAAAGGTCCCTGAAACTTTTTTTTTTTTACATAGCACCAGGAATGACGCTGCAGCACTGTCAGATCGTTTGCACCATAAATTAGGCGAACCAAATTTTAACAAGGCAGCTACATGCAAAATGAGATTACCATGCTCCTTAAAAGTTCTTTTCCTCCTTAACCTGGCTGGTTGGCAGGGACCACACTAGTCAAGGCCGTGCCATCCACAGCCGTCGCAACTTAGACGCTGCATTGTTCTACGGCTCCTAGGAACTAGCGTGTACCATGTATAGCCAATTCTTGAAGGGTAACTGCAGCAATTTTTCAGGGTCCATGGATCGCAATGAAATTTTCAGTGTTTGGCTCAGTACTGTAATAATACATGCCGATTCAGGCAGTCCCAAGTCATTTAGCTTTCCTGAAAATAAATTTTACAAATTTTTTGCGGACTGCCATGTGAGCCACCCTGTGCTTTTGACATCACTACCTTCGACACAGCCCACCAAGCAGGCAGGCAGTCGAGAGCAGAACGGTAACACTATGGCATTCAGGTGACCACTTAAGTTCAGAAAAGCTCGCATAACTCAATATCTTGTTGGATAATATCGCCGCTTTCATTTTTCAGGCACCAGCTCCATATTTATGATGGCGGGGCAGCTGTGACACCATCGCATACATTGCACGAAGCACCTACCCATTTCGATTTTGGTTTCAACACATCGTTCATTCAGCTACTCAGTTACCCATCACTGGGGTCTATAGTGAATCAAATCAGTCACGAGCATGACAGTGCATTCCCACGGCGCGACACTGTGGGTGTTGGGGGCAGCTGAAAATTGCTTTGAATGGCTCGCTGCAGTCCTTAGAGATAAGCATATATAAAACCTTGTGGTTAGTTCACACTTAGTGAAGAGTGCTCATAGTGGTGTGCTAATTAACAGAGACTTGCGTTACCAGCTCAATGCAACTGCACAAAATCATAAACACAGTTTCAGCATCCCTTTACTTAAAGGTACCGCAAAAGCTTCCCCTTATCAGAGCCACACAATAAGTGACAGTTTTGCCACCTATGCCACCTGCATACGTCGCAAAATGTTTATGTTTTGTTATTTTTTACAGTTTATTAAACCAGTGATCGAAAACATTGAATATGAATTCCACTGGCTCTCTGAAAATGTTTTCACTCATTTTTGCAGTACATATGAGCAACACAGAACACTAACTAGCTGGCTTCCGCACAGCTACCGGAACTCTGAAAATACAGTGACGATAGTAGTCAGTTCCTGCGGTTTCACATCCCAAAGCCATACGATTATGAGAGACTGTAGCAGAAGGCTGACCACCTAGGTTTGTTTGATGTGCACTCGCACTGCACAGTGCACAGGCCAGAACATTTCTCTTCCACCAAAATGCAGCTGCCGCGGCCAGGATTCAATTCAGTGACCTTCGAATCGGCAGCCGAGTGGCACAACTACTAGACCACCGTTACGAGGTGCCAAGTGTCAACAGTCATTACAGAAGCTCGCCTCAACCACAAGCAAACAGATCCTGTACGTATTAAGCAGGTTTCTTTTAAATTGGGTTTAGGAAGAACCAGGCAAGTGTTCATACATTGTTCGGCATATCCAAGAATTCATCTTAACGGGGCTTGCCTTAGAAACTTCACTGCACCAAACTATTAGGCAATCTTAATTTGCGCTTCTCCAGACTAGGAGATAATAGGAGCGTAACTAAAGTATGATCAACCAAAACCCCAACATGATTATGGGGCATGGCTCTAGTGAATGGCTCCAGAATAACCTGACCATGGGGTTTATGCACCCTACGTACACAGCCGTTTCTTTGCATTTTGCCTTCACTGAAATGCAGCCGCCATGGCCAGGATTTGATCCTGTGACCTTCACAAGCCATCACACCAGTCGCTAAACTATGATGGTGGGTTCGACATCCAGATAAGACGCCAATGCAGTCCATGCCTTCCTTAACCTACACACGGTATTCACAGTAGGATCAGCTATGTACAAACTATTAACTAGCTCAGACTACTCGCACGTAGAGGAAAGCGACAATTTGTGGCTTCCTGCAGATAATGGAAGCAGGCTCCCACCTTCCTGCACTTGGTGATGTGGATCTGCAGCCGCCCGAGCTTCACCTGATGAGCAGGGTTGTAAGGGCACGTCGTTAGCGGTTCCTGCCGAGACTGGTAGGTTGCCATGGCTTTGAACTGGAATCAAATTATTGAGCTTTATTAACAATAGATAAGATGCACTGTATGCAATATCTCAACCAGTAATCAAAAGGCAAGTTGCCAGTTCAAGAAAGACTTCAGTGACAGGTTGATCGCAGCAACAAATTCAATGAAGTGTGACCAAGATGAAACTAAACACGAAACACATTTAACAAATGAAATTACCAAATGGTCACTCACAAGTTCTCAAGCTAAAAAAAAGATGCCAAACTACAAAAAAGCAACAAATGGAATGAAGAAAGAACTCACATTTGTTATTTCTTGCTTCTCTGAACTATGGTCACATACAGCTCTCAGTTACTGCCAGTTACTTTCAGCCATCGCTGATTATACCAATATTATAGTTCACGTGTGATGACCTACGCGCATCTCACCAGCCTTTCAACAATGACTTTTTGGTGCAGAATGGTACGCTGACTGAGCCAAGCAGCATGCCCTTGTTCAAGCCGCACTCTGAGTAGAGGACAGGCCTAAGTAACGAGTCTACCACAGGCATGTCAACAATGGCAAATCCTGTACTTGCTATCATGCTCTAGCTGAATGTAGTTAAAACTTTCATTCCACTGTGCACTGCGATGCCAAGGACTCAAATACATCACATTTTTGGCACACTCAGCAAACTTGTGGCAGAGTAAAATAGCGTGTTGGTGCAGTCTTGAATGCTACTGGACATGCCAGATTGATGTGATGATCCAACGAGTGCTGCAGCTAGGGCCAGTAGAGTGCACCATTTTGGCAAAAATAGGCCCTTCTGGCAGCGAGCGGTCATGAGAAGCACCGCCAGTGACCTCAGCAGCAACAGCAGCACATTTGCCACTTCCTTCAGCCACATGTTCCACGGTCAATGTGGTTTCAAGCTGCAAGCTTGATAACATTTCTTGAGGCAAGCACCTCCTGTCATGCCGCAATGTACATAAATATGGTGCATCAGCCATGTAGGCAAGAGCACGTAGCAAAAAGCAGCCAATGAACCAAAGCAAACAAAACCATTCACAGGCATTTACTTGCCAAAAATAGGATCATGAGGCACAGCCTGTAGTGGAGAGCTCTGGAGTAGTCTAGACCACCTGGAGTTCTTTAACGCGCACCTAAACGTAACTACGCAAGTGCCTTTGATTTCGCCCCGACAGAAATGCGGCCACTGTGGGCAGAATTTGATCTCGGGACCTTAGGCTTTGGAAGCCAACAATTGGCTGCTAAGCTACTGAGACAGGTCGAGAGTGCCAAGTAGGTTGTGGGACCTACATATTTTTTAATCTGCCAGCTGGAACTGGTTGGAACATGCACACATACAAATGTGCCTGCATTGTGCAAAACAGCCCACGACACAAGAGCATGCTCAAACAAAGTCCATTTTTCATCGCCAGAATCCTTGCATGAATCCTTGCTTAATTATTTTCCTCCTCCTTTCTTCATTTGCTGAGCATGCATTGAAGAGTACGCACATGTTGTGGATGCCTACTACTTCATGCATATGAAACACTGTTTCAAAGGGCCCATATGAGCTGGCAGTCGCTGAATTGCTTAGCATGGTGGTCTCGCAAACTGGAGGTTGGTGGTTTGAATACAGAGCGCAATGAGTAATTACTTCTATATCTATGTTATTTCATTTGCAGTCTATCTTATTACTTAAAGCGAAAAAAGGAAAAAAAAGGTGCCCACAGTTTTCATGATGGAGACTTTTTTCGTATGCCATCTGCAACGGTTTCTCAAGTCAGCCAATACAAGGTTCACTTCAACAAGAAAAGGAAAGCAGGACTGCTCGCATGCAAGCAGTCTAACCAATGGGCAGTCCCAAAGTGGGCCTTAGAAAATGACTGAGGGCAGTCATTTTGCTCTAGCATGGTGCGATTAAAAAACCCATGTCTCGGAGCACTGGTTTTGACCGCCTGGAGTCTAAAGTACACTGCCATCACAGAGTATATAGGCCTCCAGCAATTTCACCGCATTTATAATGGAGCCAGAAATGCTGGAAGCCCGTATAGTGTGCGTTGCCAGTGCTCATGAGTTCTCGGATGGAGACTAAAAAACTGCACATGCAGCTTACTAAATCACACCAACGAGGTGTGAAGAAATGAAGATCGTTTTGTGAATAAAGTGTTCAATTCCCAGAAGTTAAGTCACAAGTTAAGTCAGTCAGTTTCATAACTGACTAACTTTCAGAGTATCTGCTGGAAAGCCCTGATCACTAGCCTGATAAAGATAGCTAGTTTGGATGCACTGGCACGGAGGAGCTTGTAATGCCTTCCAATAAAAAATGAAATAGAATGTGAATGTATTACTCAGTACATTTGTAAATTTAACAAGAAATAACCCAACCTGAAAGAACTTCAAATAAATGTTAGGGGGATGAACGTGGCTGACGGACGATTGATTTCTGGGATGTAAGCACCAAAACACCGATTTGATTATGCGAGACCATAGGGGAGGGCTCCGAGAATTTCGACGAACTGTAGTTCTTTAACATGCACCGACATCACACAGTACATGGGCCTTAACATTTCGCCTCCATTGGAATGCCGCCACTGAGATTCAATCCAACAACCCCTGGGTCAGCACCTGAGTGCCACAGCCGCTAGATCACTGTCATGGTGCAGGGGGAGGGGCATTGGGGAGAGACTAGAGAATTTGGAAATGTCGAGACACCAGGCCTACTATCTTGTGACATTCAAATGTATCAAATATCCGTCTAATACTACATTTTCAATATGCACACCTGTTTTGTACATTTGGAAAGATTGAGTATGTGATACAGTAATGTCGCCTGAGAGGACTGATCTTGCACGTTTATGTGAAGTGGTAAGACCAGCGATGCCTATATGTGTAAGCATTCGCAGTGCAAGGAGATGTAATGGTAGCCGACAATGAGTGTGCCAGTGCATACACACTTGTCAAGCCTGACATAAGAGGTCACAGTGAATATATTGTTACGAAGCATTACAGTGGGGACAAGTGCAGAGCCCTACGAAGCGAGAACGACGACGAGTATTCTTGGAACGCTTGCATGTGTTGCATATGTGTGTGCCTTCAGCCATCTTGTCGGTTCCACCAACACCATGTAATCATTTCGTCACCCTTGCATCTCCGTCACAACATCCTCAATCATGCACTCAGCAACACAAACATCCCTGATGCACCCACACTCCTCTACTGCAGACCTGTAACAGGCAGTCAATTCGTCCTGTTGTGCCATTAGCAGCTGCCTCATTGTTCAGAACCTCTCGGACATGCATTACCGCGGCCTGAACATGAGAAAAAATGTTCCGTCATATGGCCTTTAATACCTAGTTGGTTTGTGCTGCGATAGCTAATGAATAACACTGTGGTCTGACATACTAGTCTAGACAGTATGCGATAGTAATATGTCTCATGCCCAAACTTCATTACCATCATGGTATTAGATGCAAAAATATGTATCATAAATAAGGGTGCATGTGTCTTGATATCCAATGCAATATGCAAAGCTGGGTACAATATGCAAAGCTTCAAAAAGTTATTGGCACACCCAGATGTCAACGTTCCCATTTGCGAACAGTGGGGGATGAGCCTTTCTCTGGGCTGCTGTGCACTGCAGACCACAAGACATGCCACCATTGCCGCAATGCAGTTGAGTGGGGGCGTGTGCCTAGTCACAAGGAATGTATGCCCAGGAAACTCGTTTAAAAATTACCCACAATTAGGAACAAATGCTTTCAAACATTCGGTATTTACCGCAGACATTTTGGTGACGACGATGGCTTCTCTGGTTTTTTAAGTAGCACTTCCCCTTCAGCTTTACAAGAGAGCAGCACATTTCTTTAAAGCGAAGTCTGAAACGTTCGTGTAATTCACGAGTGGCGCCAGCCGATAAGCCCGAAGGCCAATGGCCACGCCGTGCACATTCGCAAGCGTAGAATTCCATTGTGACCTTGTGTCCCGCACGCAAAATAGAACCAGAACTTAAAAGTGCCCTAACGTAACACGAAAGTCCGCATTAAAAACAAACCCTGTGCGAACGTGACAGGTACTACGTGTCGGGAATTCACAAGCGCTGTGACGTTGCAAAGACCGCGAGTTTTCCTCAAGGTGGATATCTTCGCGAGTCTCCGTCGCATTCACCGCCTTAAAATGAGCCACCCGTTCCAGGAACTGAGCTCAAGCAACAGCGTCAATTCAAACACTAGTTTCGACGCATTCCACACGCTGCGGGCTAATTGAAACGTCCACGAAATAGCCGAGCTGCGCGCAGTAACAAGAGGTACGCTCACGCCAGGGGGGAGTCGGCTAAACATGAAACGTCCATCGCCTCTGGCAGCGATAGCATACCACAGCTAAACGAGTGGCGAGTTTCGCACGTAGTACAGCCCGGAATACTACGTAGCCGTAGAGCGCGGCGGGCTTGTCACTTGTGTGCCGTCACGCACTCAACATTGCACACTAGTTCGTATGTAAGCTCCGGAATTCAGGCGAACCTACAACACCATAGCATGTGCTCGCAAGGCGAAGAAGGCAGCACTTACCGTCCCTTAAAGTCAGCTTTGACGATAACACAAGCCCCGAACGAAAACGCAATGCCCACCAATTAATGGCACAGCCAGGAGACGCAAAAAGCGCGACCACCAACAAGGCTGGCGGCTGTCACGCCCGAGAGCGAAACCACTGGCCTTGCGCCCGTACGCTCACAACTTCGCAATGCAGCCTGCCGGAACGCAGGAACACGAAAGTCGCAATGCAAACGGGAATAAATACACGAGAAATTCAGTGCGTCTTTCGTACCGTTCGTGTCGTCTCGAGTTGGTAGGGGAACAAAGAACGAAGACTCACGTAGAAAAAGCAGAGCCCAGCAGAAGTGCCGCCTGAAGGAACACCTGTCTTGCTGCTGTGGGGACCGAGTAGGGACTGACTGTTTCTGTGTTGCTTGTGTCAGCTTACGTGCTGACGTCGAGCGTGGATATAAACTGATAAAAGCTGATAATATCGATAATATGACCAAGATGTGACTGGGAGCAACGATTCGACCTCACTACCGCGAAAAAAATTTAACGACACGTGCGGCTTTGGCTTGGCTCGCAGTGGCTTAACAAGCATACGCATCTCAGAGGCGATTCTTCAAACCTGCTTCAAGCAGGCTTTTCCATTCAACAGACTCAAAATAGAAATGTCCGAGATGCGATCAGACACGAAGTCAATCAGTTTTCGTTATCTTTTGGGAGTGTTCGTGGTCCTCCAAATAATCGCGGCGTGGGCGCAAACATACCTTATTGCAACAAAAAAAAATTTTTTTTCTTTCCCTCTCGATGTCTAGCGCCACATGCTGCTGGCGCTCCAATACATAGTTTGCACGTGACGTCACGTCCGTCGTCTGCATTTTCCGTCCGCCATAGCTAGGCACCTCGTTTGGGTCGCCTGCTTGTTCTCCGTGCGGTGCAACGCGCTTCTGACAACCGTGTACGGCGGTTTAAGCGTGGCGACGTACGCCGAAGGGCGTTTCGAGTTTTGCCCTGCGTACTACAATGACCTTGCCGACACAGAGCAGGAACGGTACGAAACGACGACCCCTCGCACGCGAAGCTGATGTGACTGCAGATGTGAAGCTACAGCGATGCCCGCTTCAGCTCAGGTGGACATAATCAGTTAGCTGGTTTTGTCGACCGGCCATTAGACTTGTAACCGAGAAACGCCTATAAACCGCTCGGCGCACCAGCAACTGAGTGCTTCTGGAGGCAATTAACTGCTGCACTGCTATTGCAACATGTGACTCTAGTCGAAGCCCGTCGTCGTACTCCGCGAGGTGAGGCAAAACCAAGAATTCATCATTTCGCACCGCTAAGGGTGAATGACACCAGGATATCTCCTTTATATGTTGCGGTTCCCCTTTCAAGCATAGGCGATTTGCCACTTTAGCAGATGTAGCTGTTCATCTTTCCGCGATTGCATGCACATTAAATGTAAACACAGCGCAACTTTTCTAGTTGTCTTAGATATTAACTGAAGTTGCGGTTGCACATTAGTGCAGAAACCATTTTACACGGCAATATAAAGCCTCGCGAGAAAGTGACTGTCCAAACACAACTTTCCCCATTTTTGCCATCATCTTCGCGACTGCCACCGGCTCCGGTAGCGGCGCGAATGTAGGTCCCTTGGTGCATAATCTAACATACGTTTAAGCTTCAGAAAAGCACTGCACCTGTCATACAGGTGCAAAAAGCACGCTCGCACATTCGTACTATTCGTGAGAACACGAAGACACAATGTGTGGCTCTCGGTCAAATAAAAATTCCTAGCGTGTTACGTGCCAAAAGCGCGATGTGATACGAGGCATGCTCTGTAGCATAGAATTCCGGAAAATTCACCTGCTTGGAGTCCTTTGACACGCACTAATAACACACAGTGCACGTGTCTCTAGAATTTCGGCTCCACCTAACTGAGATCCGCCGCGGCCGGGGGTATGCGTCGAACCCGCGCCTTTCGGGATAGCAGTCAACCCCAGCCAAATGCTTCCGCACGCAGTCCAAGCGCTTAAAGGACATCGAGTCGTCAGTGTAGTACCTTTGCTTGTTCATCGGCAACCCAATATTTGGGCATATGCGCATTATTGCGAACGAAACAAGGAACACAAGGAAGCGTGTAGACGGCCGTCCGTACGTCAACCGGACCGGCTTGTACCTAGCAATGGCGGACGGAGCCGCTGAAGCCGCCGGAAGTGACGCGCGTGCAAACTATGTATAGCTTCAACTCGTATAGCCTCCGAAATTATCGCGCACAGTTGCACATCCCGAAAGACTCGCGACGACACTCGCGTATGCACATACAGGGTCTGTTAGAAAAGTATCCTACTTTTTTTTTTTTTTTTTTGCGAACACCTGACGGGTATGAAGCAAGTGCGCTTGCATCATCCGACCTTGAACCCTCGTGCGCATGCGAATTTTTTTCCTGCCTGCCAATGGTGTTAGTCGCTGGTACGCAGCGTTTGAGTGAGGTAGTGCGCAGTGCTCTCGTCGGTATTTTTTTTTTTTTTTGTGCTCAACAAAATTGGCGCATTCATAACGACAATGCTCCTGCACATTCCTCGCACTTGATTCAAACTTCTTTGGCGAAAAACCAGACCCGTGTAGTTCAACAGCCTCCTGCGACTTCTGGCTGTTTCCCAAAATCAAGAGGCCATTGAAAGTAGCGCGATTTCAGACAAGAGAGGGCATTATGGCTGCAACGACAGCTGTGCTAAACTCCGTTCCGAAAGAGGCCTTCTGGGGATGCCTCCAGCACACCTCTGAGAGAAGTGTGTGGCTTCCCAAGGAGACTACTTCGAGGGTGATTAAGTTTCCAACGCTCCAGTTATGTCAGTTTTTTTTTTTTTTTCTTGGGCCAAAGGTCGGATACTTTTCTAACAGCCCCTGTATAACCTAAGTGCGATTTCGTTTCATAACTATTACACACGTAAGCACAAATGGGGGAGATTGCTGCACACCAAAGTCAAATATACCGGTTTCAGATTGCGTAGAATTGCCTAGAATATACTGCAGTGTAGTGCATGTGCTAGCTTTTAGTGGTGTGTATGGTTGTTTGCGTGTGGAGCTTGCGGTTTCTCTTCCCAAAGGTTCATGCATAATACTTGTGCTGTGCGCAGGGAGCTTGTGCGTGCTCTCCATGCGCTATTGTTGCATGCCGAAGTGCACGTCCGCTAAGTCAACAGCGATTGACAATAGCGACGGCTACCAGCCACTCCACATGAGAAGAGTGCAGGTCCCCGTACACTACGTCCATGTCATCTACAGCCTCCCCCTTCTCCCATGCGTGAGCGGACTTCGAATGACGGAGTAAATTTCAGAAGGAGAAGGTAAAAGGTATTTTGTTATGGTGAACTTGGACTCAGTTCACACCTCCTTCCTCCTACTTCTTCACTCCCTCGTGGAGCCAAGCTCCCCCAGCTGACGTTGCTACTGTGAAGAAGGATGGGTGTAGTCTTCCCCTACTGCTTGTCCGAAGTTGCGTTGTCTCTACTTGAAGGATGAAGACCAGCCTTTTCCTCACATAAACACAACTTGACTATATACAAGACTGCACATACGCATTGACAGAAAGTAGCCTCGGTTGGCAGTACCTAGGTGGAACCATCGGTTGGTAGGGCTTAGGTGGAATCATCGCTTCCATTCGGCAGAGCCGACCATTGCATAGCACCGCTCCTGCGACCGAAATCACACCCGGACTCGTACTCTCTTGCCCTATCCGCTCCTTAGCCTCGGTTGTTAGGACGTCCTTGGTGGAACGATAGCTTCCATTCGGCAGAGCCGACCCCAGTGCATAGCACTGCTCCTGCGACCAGAACCGCCATTCGGACTCGTGCTAGATGTCCTCTCCAGCACTATCCGCTCCGTCCTCACCAACCTTCAGCCTTCCAATCTCGCTTCTAACCACCCCTGACAGGGATGAGGGGCCACCTTATAAACACTGGTTGCTCCGCCCCTGAATCCCTGACAGCAAATCACAATCTTTCACGCTTTCACGCCAAACACCCTGCAAAGTGCCAATCACCTTGCAACATACGGACATCAAACAAACCGAACCCCGCATGTCTAAGGTGGTGCCAAACACCATCTTAACCAGCTGGTGAATACAGACATTCCTCGACAGGCTGCCAAACACCTGCCAAGCCGGTTCCCAGTTGCCAGCTACCCTGTTCCCAGCTGTACAACGAACTCCAACAATGGTCGCCTCCTGCCCCGTATGTCCGCCACGTGGCTCTGCGCCTTCTCCGGCGCATACTCGACCATCCGGACGACCGTAATTCGACTTTTCCCGGCGACCTTTACAGACGGCTAACTGCACGATACGAATTATCAAACGGGGAGCTTTGCCAAGCGAGCTCTATGCGTCGAGGCCGACGACACGTACGCAAGACCCAATATGGAAAAAGTCGTCCACAGATATGCGTATGACGCTGAAAACATGCTGACATAGCAAAACGTACAATGTGCTGTTTCAGCGCCGCCAACTGCTCATTCTATATTTCGATAGGTACTTCATCGCCAGACCCACCTTTAAGAATTGCGCACGCAAACAATCCTGCAGAGGCCCGTGTGCTGTGCGATGTCAGTGCACGTTAAAGAACCCCAGATGGTCAAAATTTCCGGAGCCCTCCACTACGGCGTCTCTCATAATCAGAGCTGGTTTTGGGACGTTAAACCCCACATAACAACAACAAACAACAATCCTGCAGAGCTTAGCACGGGTTATCCATTACATTCTCTCCGCTCCTCTCTGACCGTGCGCTTAACGCTCTTTGTTTCGATATCGCTCGCTCTGCTATTGTCACTCGCGCCATTGCCACAAAGTACGTGAGATAGGGTGCTCGCAGAGCAGGAGTAAAACCGTACGTTTAGCACGCCGTTCCCATGGAGCAGTATTAGCGTGCTATAACCTAGTCGGCGTATAGTAACTTTACTAAGAAAGACCCGTATCGGGCACAGCTCGGACCTTTCATCACGCTGTATAGTGTGTACGCACAGAGCTTCTAGCGCGCAAGTGTTCCGGCCAAAAGGAACACAAATAAAGTCTGATCGACCACTGATTAGACACACAGAAAACTACGCGTCACCAGATATTAGCTAAAACACGCGAATATGTGATATTGATTTCTGGTGTTTTACGTCCCAAAACCAGCTATGATTATGAGAGACGCCGTAGCGGAGGGCTCCGCATATTTCGACCACGTGGGGTTCCGCAGAGTACACGGGCCTCAACATTTCGCTTCGATGCATCGAAATGCAGCCGCCGCGGCCGGGATTCGATCCCGCGACCCTCGGATCAGCAGCCGATTACCACTAGACCACCGTGGCAGAGCCACGAATGAGATAGGTCTGGAAGTTACAGCTCACAGATCTGCAGGGCCATTCCTGACAACGCAAATGCGCGGCCACTGCAGTGGTACAGCGCGGTTACGGTACTTATCCAAAACTTATTTAGAGCGCAACCACACGACACATCCACACACACACCCACACACACACCCACACACCCAGGTATCAACCACGCACAGCGCTCACCTGGGTGTGTGTGTGTGTGTGTGGATGTGTCGTGTGGTTGCGCTCTAAATAAGTTTTGGATATGTTCTACAAAATAGCCCAACAAAAAGTTCTTTTAGAGTTACGGTACTTGACTGCATGATGACCCTAAGGACGCAAGATCGGATCCCGGTCGTGCTGGTCACATTTTCGACGGAGGTGGAAATGCTAAAGGCCCGCGTATTGTGCGTTGTCAGTGCACGCTAAACAACCCCGGAGTTGTCAAAATCTCCTCGGCCCTCCACTACGGCGTTGTCACCGATCTCGAGCTACAAGACACGGCAGGCAGCCGCCGGGAAAGATGCCAAGAACCGACGCGTATCAGTTCCCCGAAAATGAACCGAAGAATGCTTGGGCAATTAAATTTTAGGTCCTTTTGGTGCACTAGCAGAACGCCAGCAGTGGTTCAAAGTCAGAGCCAAGGTGATCAGAACAAAACAAAGATATTCTCATTCAACAGGCAGCTCACAAACACGTGCACAAATATGGCTCTTCAAAATGCAAACGTAGAGGGGATACAACATAACACGGCACCAACTAACACCAAATGTTGAAGCCCATGCAATACAATAGAGAATAAAACATAAAAAGAGTCCTATTCACCAGAGTCACTCGAAGCGTCTTCTCAACATGAAGCTTGCAAGGCGATCTCGTCCGGTTGGTCCATGGAGCAGCATCGTTCAACTTCTTTGTGTCACAGACGACAAAAAATGCCACTGGCAGCCCGTGGTCGGTTCCTTAAATAGTTCTAGGCCGGCATTCGAGACGTCCTGGCACGCGTCACGTGATCTCAGCGCGTACAAAGCTGAGAACTCTCTCACTCTCTCGATTCCACTTTGACTGGTATTTGCCTTGCTTTGGTGGCGCCTCTTTCTCCCTCACATTTCGCGGCGAGCGTCCACGCCAACTCTCCGCTTCCTCCTTCCCTCTCCGTCTGTCTCGCGCGCTCACCAGCTGGGATGGGATGACTCACTGCCGTATTCCACAGCCTTTGAGAACATTGTGGAATCGTGCCGTGAATGCCTCGGTTATAACTTAGCGCGTTATATCAGTTGCCAGTTATTGTTATTGCTTCATGACTCTATGAAACCCGTCCCCTATTTAGTACCCTCGATGAAGGCCCTTAGGGGCATCTTTGAAATAAATGACAACTTTAAATAATGCCTAAACTTACCCGCCCAGTGCAGCACTTGCACTGACTGTGAACCACAACTTGATGGAATCAAAATTTTTAGTCGCAGTAACGAATAATTGGCCCGTGCGAGATATCAGAAGCGTATTTTATCAAGCACAAAGGCGACACATGCATTTGCTTGCGGGACTACGAGATTGCAATACTAAATAAGAGGTGATAGATGTATTTCTGTCACCTCAATCTATGTTTTCCATTGGACTGGCGCATGCGCTCATTGTCTACATTTGCTGTAAAGGGTCACTTGAGCGGTTGCAATAAACATAGTTGGAGTAGCGTCCGTCCTGTGTGTTTAAGTGTACCCATCCACGTCTAACAGTCGCGCTGAATATTTCATGCAACTTTGAAAAATGCTGGCATACGTCGGAGCAAAAGGAGCTTCCGTGACAGTGCCAAATTTGTCGGTAGTGTATAGTTCGAATCGAATCCAAAGTAGTCAATTCTAAGGAGTAATTTCTATAACGAGGTGTGAACGCCATCCGCGCAAGAAACTGAAAGTTGGCTTTCTAGCAAGGACTTCTTTTTTTAAACCAAGAACTCTTGTCCACATATTACTTTTATGTTCTATGCGCGCTCACACTAGCACACTCCAACGAAGGTGCGCAAGCACCGCAAAAGCTTTTAAAAAATTTCCTGTGGAGTGTGCTGTTTGCGAGTTCTGCGATGTACCCTCCCCCTCTCCATTCCCCGAGAAAAGTCCAGAGTGGGCTACTGCATCTGTGTAGGAATACCCTCTGCCCGCTCTTCCAGGAACTCCGAAGGCAGACCTGAAGAGAGGGTCTATACAAGTTCGGCATGACGAATTGCACGTGTGGCTTTGCTTCCGCCTATCCATTGAAAAGCGGGTCAGGGACCCCTTAGCTGTGTGAATTGCTGGCAGCTGGAACATGGCACCGGAAAGAATCAATTTCTGAGGGTAGGGTTTTCAAAAGGAACTGCTTTAGGAGCTCTGGTGCACAGCCAGTGCCTTCTCTGTACCTTTCAGTGCCTGCCCGAAGGGGAGGAGAACAATAGGCGGTGGCGGTCGAAGCGAGTGCAGCTGCTCACCACAAAAAAAAAAAAAAGAAAAGAAAAGAAATAAAGCTAGAGCTTGGTGGCCCGGCTAGCGTATACCTCCTGCCTTCTTCATGTTGAGATGGGTGCAGCGCTACACGAAACGCGGACAAAGCAGAACACGCAGAGGACAGTTGCGTCTTCCTTTTCCTCAAGATAAACCATTATCAGCTAGTTCAAGTCTCAATGTCTTGATCAGCGAGTTTTGGTGGCGCGTCTATGTCAAATGGCGCAAGACGGCGAGGGAGGCCACGCAGTAACGCAAGTAACTCGCACTTTCGGCGAAGTGGTGTCGTCACGATTACGTGGCTAGGCGACTGCAGAGCATGGCAGCGCAAGAGATCGCTATGAGAATGGGGCCGGGCATAGCTATCGCGTTCAACTCTTAAGGCGGAACTTAAGGGTCCCACAATATTTTTACCTACCTATCTTATATAATCAGTAACGTAAGCTCTGCATGCGGTAACGTAAGCTTGTATTATTATTTTTGCGTACGTCGATTGTATTTCTTGACATTTTTTTTTTTGTTTTGTTCGCGGCTTGTTTGACCGCCTCTTTAGACCTGTGGGCCTCTACGGTGGGTGGCAGTGGTGTTGCCACGCACCTATCCGGCTTGCCGCCCACCTTTGCGAACGTTTGCGTAGCGCCGCCCACCTCCAGAACTTAATGTTTGCTGTGCTCGAGAAAATCGCTTTTTCTAGCACTCAAATACAGCCAAAATAGAAGTGTACAAATTCTCAGGGGCCGTGAAATTAACTGAAATATCGGGTAGGCCAAAAAAAAAAAAAAAACAGAAGACATATGTATTCCTTTTTGCTCCCCTTTATGCGTATCAAACAGTAGCTGTATTCACTAACCGGTAAGCCCATCATACGACTACCCATGGCGGCGCAGTCAGCGAATACGTCAAAGCTTACGCCGACTGCGTCGAGGGCGCAGTCGGCATAGGGCTTCACGGAGAGTCAAGCACTTGGCGCACCTGCGTTTTAGGCATTAGCACGCTCAAAGTGGGTGTGTATTAGCCATCTTTATTTCACGGCGGGCCCTCTATAAACAATAAAGGAACACTCTCAGTTTCCCGTAAGCATGGGTCCCCAAGGATATGCATCACTATATAGCAAGATCGCACTGCGGCAAACTGGCGTTTTGGAACCGCTATGGCTTCCAACGGATGGGCACACTGTAGAAAAAAGTACAGCGATCTGAGCAAAGAAAAACCATGCAGCGCAGCCTCCCTTCTCCGCTGATATAGTGACGAGGTGACCTTGGGAGTCCGAGGCCTGCGAGGGCTCAAATGGGGGTTCTCCCCCCGGTGTTTTCGAGGAAGACAGGGCGAGAGGGACTCTGCTGGGCCCACCCACGGTCAACGGCAATTCTCGGAAGAGGAGCGACGCTGGTGACGGGCAGAATCGGTCGAACCGTCGACCAAAGAAGACGTGTACTTATACTGGAATATAGTTCTCTTTTATTTTTCACTAAATGTCGTGTCTGGCTTCCTTCTTTAGAGTTTAAAGCAGTTTTTTCGTACAAAATTAACACACACAAAAACTCTGGCTCCAGGTTGAACGATAATTAACATGAGAGCAATCAGGGCGCCAAATAATGCCATTTCAGACGTCCAGTCAGAGAAAGGTGTAGTCAAAGAGTTTCGCTGTCCTAAATATCAGGCATCCGTGTACATTTACATTGCCTCTATGTAGCAACCACCCCCTTGGTGTCATGATGGTCATCTTATAAAGTTTTGCAAGGAGAACCCTTATATGGTGTACCTATGCATATGTATTTTTCCTCGAACAGAAAAAAACCGAATGAACTTATGCCGCTGTAAAAAGCCGAACGGAACGACGGCTCTAAGTTTAACATTACTAAGCTATCAAAGCAGTCATCATTTCACTCGGCTCTACAATGATAATCAGAGAATTAAAAACACCGGTAATTAATCTTTTCATATGTTGGTATAATATTTACAGCAAATTATGGACGCGGAATGTTTGCCCTGTTGTATTTTCTGTCTAAGCCATCTTACTATTCTTAACGTCAAATTAAAAACTACTTGTGCGTTTATTTCGTGCGCTTGATTGGACTTCTTTAACGCTGTGTGCATTTATTGCACTCTCTGCGTATTTCTTTCTAATCCTACTTTCCTTATCCTTGTTTGTATTCGTAGTGTTATAGTGTTTTTCAATCACACGTACTCGTCCTGTCGCCCTCCCTCCTCATCCGCAACGGATGCAAAAATCACTTGGGCCGTCGAGGTATTGAACTCAGTAAACATAAACTCACGGAAAATTACTAGGAGAACAGACGGGGTTCGTATGGGAGATAACAGCGAAGGACATTGGGCTAGTATCTGTAACAAAAGGCAAGGTCAACCTTTCACTCTAAAGGTAATGACAATCAGTACGCGACGCGACACTGTACCGTATACTGAAAAGACATTGCGTAACGAGCGTATGGACGCGAGTGTTTGCGACTTGCTCTCACTTCAGCGACTATCTATGTTCGCACGCATCGAGTGTGGCGCTGAATAGAGTCCATGAATACAACATACACGCGCTGTTCCTAGCCCTGAATATTCCGCAAGAGTAAACCAGATAAAAGTAAACCGGGCACAGAATACAGGAGCGCGCTCAGGAGTCGAAGCATACGCTTTCGTTTGGAGCGACGGCCGGTCGGCCGGCGGGTCTCTCACCGGCACTGCCCCACATCCGGTGGGGCCAACGCCACCGCGCTGTCCCACTTACGTAATCCTGACCCACATGGCACAAAAGCCGCGGCCAGCCCTCGCCCTCGGCTCCTTTAAGAGCGAAAGTCGGCCCGTCGTCACACTTTCTACCACGTGAATCGGTCGCAGGGCCAGCGAGGAAGCAGCCGTCACCGACAGCTCCGGTTGCGGCGGATACGAAGTGACAGCGCAACGCAGACATGGCCTCGCTAAGGATAGATTACGTGGACCAGCTGCGCCAGTGGCTCTACACCAAAGCTGACCCCAGGACCCGCGACTGGTACACTGTTGGAGACCCCGTGTTCATCACGGTCATTGTGTCGAGCTACCTGCTCTTCATCTACGTCCTCGGACCTCAACTGATGGCGTCGCGCAAGCCGCTACCCATCAAAGGACTCATCAATGTCTACAACGTGTTCATGGTGGTGTCCAACGCCTTCTTCTGCTGGAAGTTCCTCGCAAACTCTTATCTCTACGGCGGCTATAACCTCTTCTGTCAGGGAATGACCTACTCGACGGACGAGTACTCGCTCAACATCATGTACTACGGTTACTTCTACCTGTTCGTGCGCATCGCCGACTTCTTGGACACGGTGTTCTTCGTGCTGCGTAAGAAGTACGACCACATCACGCGCCAGCACGTGATGCATCATTCCCTGGTGGTGGTCAACGGCTGGCTCTTCCTCACTTTGGGCGGCGACGGACAGACGCTGTTCGGCCTCATCATGAACTGTGCCATCCATGTGATCATGTACAGCTACTACTTCCTCGCTGCCTGTGGGCCCGAGTACAAGCGCTACGTGTGGTGGAAGAAGCACCTCACCACGGCGCAGATCGTGCAGCACGTGCTCATAATCGCTCACGGCTTCATCACCCTCTTCTACGACTGCGGCTATCCCCGCTACTTGCTGTTGGTGGCGATGCCTCAGGGAATGCTAGGATTGGCGTTATTCATCAACTTCTACTTCTTCGAGTACAAGCGCAAGACGTTCTCGGAGGCGCTCACTGATGGCGTGTGCATGCTGAAAAGGGACTAGTCTGTCTGTGCCTCTCCTTGGCCATCATGCAAGAAAGGGCGCTTACAGGCGGCGGTCATACAACACTTCTTTAGTCATTGCCTTCTTCTGCGCTGCACCCTTACAGACTACGCACATCGTTATCAGTAATTACCAAGCCTGTTCTTTCATTCATGTCTTCAAAGGGCCGCCATGGTGTCTCGTGCCCCGAGTCAGCTAGGGTTGCTGTATCTGCAGACGTAGACCGATCTTCGATCGAAGCTGACGAAGCACGCAACTATACTCCGTGCTGAGAGTGCATTCCTCCGCAGTGCGACTCACGCAAGACACCAACTTCCTGCAAGCGAGACTGGTTGATGTAAGCTGCTTATTAATTGCGTTTGCAAAGGGTTGTGGCACAGGCAACAGCTTACGCGTGGTTATACGTTGATATTGAATTGGGTATTAACGCAGCGCCACATCTTCACACACTCAGGGCAAGTCATTCCGTATTGTGCTAATTGTAGTGTCCTTGTCTTCGGTTTATGGTATGTTCATGCCATCGAAGCGCCCCTGGCGTTTTTAAACCAGGAGCACGAGTCGTCTCTAAACAGCTATGTCTAGAAGATGGGATTTGCACGTAGAAACACGTAAACTTTTCACTACGACAGAAACTGCAATGTCGTTGATTACCGATAACGCCTTGGTTAGCAGGATTAACAGCACAAACTTATAACTTAAGAGCTTTTTGGGAGAAATATGCCGATGCGGGTTCCTTCCTGAAAAAGAAATATGTACTTCACAGGAGAGGACAAGGGTGATGTTTGTCTCGCTAAACATGTCGATAAACTCGCATGATAGCGTCAGCACAGTAGTATGGTATGTGGGTACAGTAATCTGATGTTGTAGTTGGTATGTAGTGCCAACTGCATAACGGTAGCGTGCTTTAGAAATAATGGTCCCTTCGTTCCCTTCTCGCTACCCTCAGTACGTCTCTCTGAAATGAGAGACGACATAGAGGGACAATTAGTTTCCCTTAGTAGAATGAGCTGAACTAATTTGCTTAATTTGGCTGTGTTCCGTCATCCGTGCCGGCGACGGCAACACACTAGCATGTAGTCAGGTTTTATGTTACAGGGAGGAATACAAGGTTTGTAACAACTTTGTAGTTCACAGTCCAACGTCCTATTGAAATATTACTTTAAGTGAATTAAGCGGCAACTATGTGAGGGGAGACATAGCTCTCGCTATCGCGATTCAGTGAAGAAATAAAGGCGGGCAAAACAAATGCGTACCGAATTCAGTGTAAGCTACTGTAAGCTACTTATTCACTCTGTGAAAGCAGAGTCTATCTTGAACCAGCAAAACATAGTAGCCCAATCAGAACCCCCCCCCCGCCCCCCCCCCCCCCCCCCCCCCCCCCCCCGGAAAGGAAAGATTACAGCGAATAGTAAAATACGTTCACCAATGCTTTTCGTTTGAGCTGAACTGAACAACCTTATAAAATCCGAAACATCCTTATTCGTCCATAAGTGTTGTCTATTCATGAAAGGGTCAATATCTTTAAGCCTACAAAGATTCGTGTTGTGAGCATGT
Organism: Hyalomma asiaticum; assembly: GCA_013339685.2. Classification (NCBI taxonomy): domain Eukaryota; kingdom Metazoa; phylum Arthropoda; class Arachnida; order Ixodida; family Ixodidae; genus Hyalomma; species Hyalomma asiaticum. Next base: position 76,864,160 of record CM023483.1, read on the forward strand.
GCAAAGCTTTGCTAAAGTTCGAAGAAAGCGCGACTTCGTTAGCTCGGACACCAGCATGCTTTGCGATGGCGGGGCTAACCTGAAGTTATGGACAGTGCATGCTGACTACAAGACACTGCAGGGAGTTAATTGCGTAAGTGCATGATATTTTACGCCGCACTGATTTCTCACAATGGAAAAATTTTCATCCTACTTTGTTAACTGTAATAAAAATTACTTCTTATAGTTTCTCACATCATGTAGGTTCCATTCGGAGCCTAACATACAGGGAACGGCAGTGTTGTGATTATCCTGATCTTATCTTTATATTATGCAGCACGTCAGTCAGTTGACGCTGACTATCACTCAGCGCTACATAACACAATATTTTGTGTGTTTGTGCGTAGTTTTCCCGAATCTCCCCGGTTCATTAACCTCGCAGTTCCCGACAACCTGCCTCTCGTACGTATTAGCTTCAAACGCAGTGTAAATTCGAACTGTTTGTATCTTTCTATTTTTTAACATCTCTGCTAGACTGCTCGGCGTTTCCCTCTTTTTTTTTCCCAGCTGTATTGTTCCTGAGTTTTATGTTCATGCTTCGAACAGAAAGGTGTATATCTAAAACCGAAAAGAAAAACAAAAGTTTCATACTTTACCATGAGGCAATTAAGAACGTTCTCAATTTTTTAATGTCTCATTTTTAAAGACGAATACTAGGGACACCATTACGATGAGTCGTAGGAGGCTAAATGAAACGCCTTGGATTTCACGGTATACATCGGCTCTTAGCTCCAAATTTCGGGGCTCGAGGATAGTAGAGTCGTCGAGCACAGTAAAGGACAATACATATGGAGACACATAAGCTATCAGCAACGTTCTTAGTCTCATTAGAAATGGAGATCTATAAGTCCCGCCAACTGACGTCACGTTGTGCAGTATTTCTGGCCTCGACCGAGCCCATCATAAAGAAACACGTGCATTCTCTGTCGATGTCGCTGTCTCCCTGTCAAGTGGCGTAAAGCACAACATCGATCCCGCATTGTGTGCCATTGCCGCATAGGTTTACAGATCGCACAGCGAGACAAGCGGTGCCAATGCGCCCCGTGGAGATTTCATTGCCAGCCCGGAAGGCAGGTCCCGGTGTGTCGGTGACCCGGTTTTCTCCGAGCAGCTAGTTCACCGTGCTCGCGCGTGGTCAGGTCGGGCCGCCCGTGCGCCGGGGTATCTGGGACGCCGTTGTGCAAGTTATTCAAGCAGTTTGCCCGTCTAAGGCGCCAGTCAATTGGGCAGTCCTTTCCTCCCTTGCTCAACGCCTTTCGCTCTCGTGGCGCAAGTGGACTCGATATCGCTTCCCTCGCACTCTGCGGTGGCACGATATCGAAATTGTGGAGCTGCTGGTATGTATTCAAACTACTTATGCAAGATTGTTCTCGCAACATTGTCCTTCTTGTACGTTTCGGGAAATCACCGACTACGGAGTGGCTCCGGGACAACAGTTTCGGCCGACTTCGGCTTGTCTTCGCCAGGGTGTCTCGACAAGTCCCATTGTGACAAATGACCATCAGAGTAGTCCTTTTGTGCAAGCTTTGTTGTCCCGAGCTGCTATCCTTTTTCGACTGTTCGTAGTCACTGCAGGCCTCCATCTCACCATGTTCTGTCTTGTGTGGACTTCTTTGATGCCTAACTTGGTTTTCGACACGTTGTAAACGAACTCTCCATTACAGACTTACGACGCCCAGTTACTTTTATACACTTCCTAATGGTGTAACGCTTGGCAAAAGAAAAACTAAAGCGCAACAACAAAAGCAACAAAAAAAGGTAGTTCTTATCAAAAAATTCCTGAGCATCTAAACAGCTGCGCTGGCTGATTCTTCCAGAGAATCAGCCAGCGCCGCTGTTTTGATGCTCAGGAATTTTTTGATAAGAAGCGGGTACAGGTGTATAGTTGACAATCTTCATTACGTTTTCTTCTTACCTCGTCTCATTTTTCGTCGCAAAAAAGAAAAGCACACAAATTCCGTGGGCATGGAGACGACATACATTGCAACCTTAATCAAACACGCTCTCCTATGCTATACCAAAGTTTATTTTCTACTGTGTGATTGATTGATGGTCAGCAATTTTGGTGACGTTAGCAAGGCGCGAACTTTCAGTATGACGCTACTTCCACGCTTACTCCAGCTCGTTCCTTTCATACCTTTTGAGATAAAAACAAGACAGCCAATACACCCAGCCTCGGGCACAGAATGTGAGAAGGACTAGGGCGCCTACGTGCTCCGCTCAAGTATCGCAGGTGCACCCGCGGACAAGCACTTTGTTAGAAGTCTTCGCCGCGCTGGTACAGTGCTTATGGCGCGCAGCTGCTGATCCGATGGACGCGGGTCGTGATGTCACTCGTGCGCCCTTGTGCTGAGGGGTTGTGCTCGGATTAGGAGACTAGCGTTCGCATCTACTGTAAATGTGTCAGCACTTTCTAAACATGTTTTTAACGTGTTCAGATAAATAAACTACTTGTCAGTATTGGTTCTGTAGCTGGTGTAAATACCTGACTTCGCAGAGGCATTTTTACCAAAGCCGCATTTACATGCGCCACGTGTTGCGAATTCACTGCAACTCTATTGCGTGTCTCAGGCGCCTATCAATTGGTCGTAAAATATGCGAACGTAATAGCAGCCACTGTTCACCCAGCTTGCAAGCCACGTTTCTCGAGCCAGGCATCGTCAACTCTCTTTTGCAATTGCTAGTGTTTCTGTTCACGAAATAACATGTGTATGATATTGTAAATAGGCGAAAATGATTTTATACGCTTGTGTTTTCACTCTTTCACTATTTTTTCTTGTTCTTACTGTCACAAGTTTTCAGCCTTTTCTATTGTGGAGTCATCCAGAAGTGTTTATTATGTTGTGTGTAAGCACTTGCAAATTATAGGACGTTATTATTTGCACATGAAAGCAAAGCCGTCCATTGATGCTGATTCAAGGAGCAAAGCTTTACACACAAGTGCTGGTACGTTGCCGCGCGTGTATCATTTTAATGAAGTGTGTACGTAGGTCGAGTGGTTGTGTGTCCGTACCAGATTCGTAACCCTGCGCATCATATTGCCGTGATTGCCAGGTGTAGTGTGTGGAATGCGGATGTGGACGCATTCGCTCGAACAGAATATAGGACGGACGATGTATTTCTAGCAGTTAAGACACAATGATTTGATGCGTTTTCAGTGCATAGTTTTCTGAATGTCTAGCTCCCGTTGTACAGAATTTTTAGGTTTGGATGCACTAATACTGAAGTCATTTCTCAGACGGCCAAGAAATGGTTAAAAATTCGCTGAACACAATCAGAGACAGGAATACCGCTGGAGTCAACGTTTCAACAAATGCACTTGTCTTCGTCAAGACAATGAAGAGAAGTTCGCCTGTAAAACCGCTGGCTCTAGCGACATTCCATATTTGGTTTGAAAGTATGCGAGGACTTTTTCGTTTCTTTAAGCACCCATATCTCTCTGAACTTCTGCTCTTGACTGCAAAAGTAGAAAATTTGGACTCCAGAGCTTTAGAACATATCTGAATAACACCTCTGCACTTCACAATGATAAAAGAGAAAGAAAAAGAGCTAAAAATATTAATTGTTCTCATTTCGACCCTTCTGCTAGGCTGAATAAGAACGCAGCATTAAGTCCATAAGGGCAACAACAGGTTTAATTATACGCAGGCGCACTTCCGGCCTGCATTAGAGACAGGCTTCTACTTCAGCATTGTGTTTGGATGCCAAAGTAGCCTGGATTATTCCTCTTTCTAGCGCATTGTTCCAAGACCTTCATTGCTGGCTTAGCTGAAGTTAAAACTAGGCCACTCTCTCTTTGTTTTCTATACCATCGTCTGTGACTAGCTTCGCAACACAGGATTTGCAGACCGCGGTGTGGTCGGCATAATCATGACAGAGCATTGGTTTGTTGCATGAAGCAACCTTTGGTTATGTTTTGTCGCACTTTGTCTTCCTGTCTCATTTCTTGTATAGCACGTGGCCTACGCTTAATGTATGTGAGCCGAATCGTTTATTACAACGGCCCGTTTCTTCCATTTCATTCCTTTCTCTCAGGGTGCGCCGTCCATGCGATGCCTGGACTGGACAAAAACCAAATGTATTCGTAATAGTCTGCGTGCATTCAATGTTTGCTTTCACATTCCGTCGTAGAAAGCGTGTAAGAGCAGTGGACAAAAGAAGGATTGCAGAGGCACTTTATACTACACTGAATGTTATCTCCTTTAGTCTTCTCCTTTCTAAGGAAATACTTTTTAGTAGCTGCTGTTGATAAATGCATATGGTGGCGTAACAACGCAAGTAAATACATAAACAAGAACTAGCAGCGCTCGCGTATATCCTAACTTCATTTACAGCACTTATTTTTTTTCCCCTGTTTCTTTAGCATTTATCTTTCGTTATTAACCTAGAAACAGTTATATTACAAGTGTTTTACTCACTGTAAGATAGCGTTGCACGGTATTTTATAATTACACTAAGAAATGGAACCTTGCTTTTATAAAGCAGTTGTATAACTTTACCGCATTTTGCGTCAAATCGTTAAGTTTAGTTGTCACTGGAACCGTACCAAAAGTCCTCGAAAGGATGCTTTCTGATATATTTTCTCGTTAACTGCGAATCTTGGACTTTTGTGTATCCGCTTGTTTTGTTACAGAAAAAAGAAAAAGAAAATGAACCGAAGGAGCCGATCTGCTACGGCGCCTCTGCACTCCACGGAAATGAGTGCTGTTGAGTTTTGAAATAAATGACGACACATTGTCAAGCTTCGTGTTTGTTTTATTGCATTTCATCACTTCTGTGATGGATTCGTTGTCCTGTTTAGTTTATATTTTTCCTATCTCGCAGCCTCACTAAGAACAGCGGACCCTCACTCCTCTGAGGAAAGGGCGATCGGCCTGATAGCCTGTGCAGGCAAGCGGAATGAAGGTTGCTGCACCATTGTCACGGATCCCAAGACAGCGTGCCGATACTACCAAATGGGACGCACTTCAAAACAGCCATTAGACGAAAAAGCAAGAAACAATTCAAGAGACGCACATTATCTGGTCACCTGGTCACTAATCTCTGGCGTGGAATTTAGCGGCTGATTTCGCTACCCAGTATTCTACGGGCTATCCTGCCCGCCCTTGTCGACCAAAGCGAAAGCACCCTCCCAGTGAGGAAAACAAGGGGAAAATAAGAAAAGCCAGGGCGGTTTACTATAGGGCGCACGCATCCGCTTGGCTACCCTCCAGTGTTGAAATGGGGAATAGAAAGATGAGAGAGGAGGAGGAGGAGGAGGAGGAGGAGGAGGAGGAGGAGAGAAGGAAACGTGTTGGATTGCACAATCAGTTCCCCTAAAGCACGTGAGCATCCTAAGCGACTATCGACAAGCTAAAAGGGCTTGCTGGTGATGAAATTTGATGATCTGTGAAGAAAGCATGTCTTTGCATATTTCGTTCAGAATACCGACCTACCTCAATGGAAACGCGTGTACTTTCTCAATTATAATTCAGTTTTGGAAACATCTTGCCCTTAAAAGGATATACTGCAAGAGTTGTTGTTTTGTTGTTTTGTGGGGTTTTACGTCCCAAAACCAGTTCTGATTATGAGAGACGCCGTAGTGGAGGGCTCCGGAAATTTCGACCACCTGGGGTTCTTTAACGTGCACTGACATCGCACAGCACACGGGCCTCAACATTTCGCCTCCATCGAAATGCAGCCGCCGCGGCCGGGATTCGATCCCGCGAATACTGCAAGAGTGTCACTTATACTAGAACTCATCGCGTTACCAAATGTGTTGCCACCTTTCGCCTTGTCGTGCTGAGCACCTTAGGGGCTGGGCTTGTCGGCGTGTGCTGCGGCTGTAGTCACGGTGGGCCCATCCTGCAGGGAGGCAGTGCAGTCAGATAGTGTGCGTGCATTTGTTGTTTGAAAACGCCCGTTCAGCGCAGTAGAAGGCGCCACCGCCTCAGCAGCAGCGGGCCACCGATGCTCCTCTGGCGCCGTGTGGCGAGAGAGAGCGAACCAAGCGAACGACGCGCGTTGGCTCCGGAAACGTTCGTGACGTTCTTTCCGCGATAAACGCTGAACTGGCAGCTCGCAAGGAGCGCTCTCGCCCGCGAGAGACAAGACCGTGCCCAGCAAGCAGCGGCCGCGCGGCAGCGCAGGCAAGCTGATCCTAGCCTCTGTATATAGATGAAACAAAAACTGTCTTCCGTCTCTCATTGCCCATTAGTAACAATTGGCGTGTTTTAGTGGGAAACACCGGCCTACCACTGCGTGTTTCGCACCTCCGCAGATTTCGCGCGAGGGGAGCGGAAATTTCACTGCCAAGTACGTTTAGTAATGCGATGAGCACAAGACCCGCGTGCCGTTTTTTTTTTTTTTTTCTTTCCTGGAATTGGAATTTCGTGTGTAGAAATATATATAGCATACGGTAAATGTCCTATGTGATTGTTGTGGCGGCTTTGTGGCGTTGAATGTTAGGGACAGGAAGAGTCTTTGTGTGGATCTGTCGAAGTAACTAAATATATAACTGCAAGAAGGATTCGTGGACCAGATGTTAAAGAGAAGCTACACAAATGGACTGAGAATAGTGATATGCTCCACACTTCGCAGTCACCTTCTCACGTGACTAATACTGGTGCCACACGAGCGTTTCGATGGCCTTCGAACCTACAGTCCATCGAATCAAAGGACAAGTTTGAGCTGCTACAAGGGCGGTTACGATGGCCGTCGAGTCGACAGTCTATCGAGTCAACAGAGCACCATACAACTTCTTCGAGACTTCGGAGGCCGTTGAGCCTGCTGAGCGACGGATGCGAAAGCGGCGCGAATTCCAAGACTATGTACCGGCAGCTCCCGCGCTCGTTAGTTTCGGAGGCCATGGCCGCATTTTTGTCGTTGTATGGACAAACTCGGCCACAGAATTAGGCAGTGATCATTACTTGTTAGTTACGCAGTTTCCAGTTAACCCCAACAGCAAGACACAAAGAGAATTCACTTGGACGGACTGGGATCTTTTTCGCCGTATTAGAAACAACAGGGCCCAGTCTCCTGCTTCTAATCGTCCCAAGCTTGATGCATGGATAGATCAAATCAAGCAGGATGCTTCCAGCTCTACCAAGACCGTTATGACAGATCTCCCCGTAAGGAGAATGGATAGCAGACTCGCCCATCTCATTGAAGCGAAACAATCCTTGTTAGCTCGATGGAAGACACAGCGCCTGAATAGAAGACTCCGCAAAAAGGTATCTGAGCTTAACAGAGACATTGAGGAACACTGTCGAGTGCTCAACAAACAGCAATGGGACGAGCTATGCAATTCCATCGATGGCCAGATGCGTAACGGCAAATCCTGGAACCTCCTAAAGCATCTACTCGACGACACCAATACCAAGTCTAACCAGAGGCATCGCTTGAGACGCATCCTGCATTTGGCCGTTAAGGGAGCCTCAGAAGAAAGAGTCATGCAGGACCTAGTCCACAGGTATCTCCCTACGGGACCTGCAGCGGCACACCCGGATTATAATGGCTCCCGGAATCCGAAGCTTGACTCTGAATTCAGCATAGAAGAAATACGAACGGCTCTACAAGCCCTTAATGGCCGATCTGCCCCAGGTCCTGACGGTATTACAAACAAACTCCTGCGTAACCTTGATGACCACTCAGTCAAGTATCTCACTGAAATAATCAATGACAGCTGGAATAGTGGTACCATGCCAGATGATTGGAAGACCTCGCATACTATATTAATCCCGAAACCCGGCAAAACGCCTAGCATAGAGAGCCTACGCCCTATCTCGCTGACGTCATGCCTTGGCAAAGCTATGGAGCACGCAATACTCCACCGGATTGCTCGACATCTCGAGGAGAACGGACTTTATCCGCATAGTATGGTTGGCTTTAGGTCCAAGCTGTCTACACAAGACGCCATGGTTCAAATCAAGCAACAAGTCCTAGACGATAACACCCGCGGCATCAAGGCGATTCTCGGCCTTGATTTGGAGAAAGCCTTTGACAAAATTTCACACTCATTCATACTTGAAGCAATATCCAACCTTAACCTAGGCGCAAACTTTTACAACTATGTCAGATGCTTCCTATCCAATAGGAAGGCAATTCTCAAAGCAGGGGACCTATCCTCCGATGAGGTCGACCTAGGTGCATACGGCACACCCCAAGGTTCAGTCATTTCCCCGACCCTATTCAACATGGCTATGATTGGACTGGCCAGGGAATTAGACAAGATCGAAGGCATTGAGCACACAATATATGCTGATGATATCACCATCTGGGCGACTAGCGGTTGTGAAGGGGATATAGAACAGGCATTGCAGCTTGCAGTCGATACCACAGAGTCCTATCTCCTCCCCACGGGGCTGCGATGCTCGCCTGCTAAGTCTGAACTGCTCCTTTACCGCCCTGTCAAACGGGGTCCGAAGCCCAGGGGTTGGCAGGAATCCTACCAAAGCATAAACCTGCATACTCGCTGTGGCACAGACATACCAAAGGTCAAGCATATACGCGTCCTTGGTATGATTATTGAAGAAAATGGCACAAATACCATGACTGTTAACAAGCTGGTAAGGAAAACGAACAACGCCATACGGCTTATCAAAGAGTTGCCAACAAGCACAACGGAGTTAAGGAAGAGAACCTCATCCGTCTGGTACACTCCTTCGTCCTCTGCCATTTCTCATATATTGCTGCTATGCACAATTGGTATCGGAGTGAGAGAGACAAACTCAACGCACTTATTAGAAAAGCAGTCAAGAGCGCCATCGGGCTTCCCTGCAGCACCAGTACAGATAGGCTAATGCAGCTTGGTATCCACAACACCCTAGAGGAAATTGCGGAAGCACAGGAGCGCTCTCAGATCGCACGCCTATCCTCCACAATGACTGGCAGACATATCCTCAAGAAACTTGGGTACACGGAACAGTCATACCATGGTGACTCCGTAGAAATCCCACCAAGCATTAGGGATCTTATAACAGCAACGCAAATTCCCAGAAATGTTCACCCGGAACACAATCTCTCAAGACGCAGGGCCCGGGCCGCAGCTATCCTCAAGAACTATCAATCCGACAGCAACGCCTGTTTCGTAGACGCCGCCTCATATCGAAGAGGTCTGAAGTTCACTGCCGTGGTTATTAACCACAAAGGTCAGCTCGCCAACTGTACCTCGATCTACACCAAGGACCCGCTAATTGCCGAGCAGGTTGCGATAGCACTCGCTATCGTCAACGACAGCATGGAAGTAATCTTTAGTGACTCTAGATCTGCAATCCGGTCCTTCGCGAACGGCAGAATTGCCCCGCAGGCGCTACGCATTCTCCAAAACAGTCCCAAGGAACTTCGTCATCACACGCTCATTTGGTTCCCTGCTCATATCGGGCAGATCCCTGGCTGTCCCGTCAACCTCAACGAGTCTGCTCACAGTTCTGCGCGCGCACTGACTGACCGCGCAGATACTGGCCGATTCGAGGCCATGGAAAACAGGGATGTCCCGTCAACATACAACGAAATCACGAAGCATTTCTACCTCTCACGCCGTGTCTTCCCACCGCCAAGCCCTAAACTAAGCAGGCCTCAAGCGCTTACTCTGAGACTATTGCAAACCGGTACTTACCCAAATCCGCATATACTACATGTCATATACCCAGAAATTTACCCTGATGACATTTGTATCAATTGCAAGCTCACCACCGCTACGCTCAAACACATGCTCTGGGAGTGCACCACTATGCATAACGATGCTAACCCCGATGCTACCTCGGCGAAGTGGGATGCTGCTCTCCGCAGCTCTAGCCTAGCCGACCAAAAATGGGCCGTCCAGCAAGCCCGCGATGCGGCTGTCAGGCTTGGCCTTTCAGTCCCAACGTGGGAGCCCTAAACGCGTTTGCGCGCTTCTTGCAGGACACTAATAAAGTTTATTCCATCCATCCATCAATCAGTAGAAACAAACGCTGGCGAAAAATATTGGAAACGTGCCGAGAGGCCAACCTTCTCACGTTATTAGATTAGTTCTAGAACAAATACACCGTCACTGCCATAAAAAACAAATGTCATGCAGCTGGCGGGAAACACTGCGTGTGGCGGCATCTGGTGTCCATGAATCAAACCACTTATGAGGCTCACGCTAGGGAATTAGGCTTAGTAGTGTCAAAATAGGCACGTTTTCTGAAGAATGACTGCAAAACGTCGCACATACTTTGCCTCTTTAGGTACATGAGACGGGACGACTCAATTTAAAGTTTCTTTCTTGGCGTCGGTGCGAATAGCAAGAAACTACTGGGAATTAAAATTGAAGCTGATGATGATGATGTAGTGGCGGCCTGCCCCTTTGCAACGGGGGAACACCCTCGGTGTCCTGGCCTCAAGGAAAAAATATAAAATAAAAAATAAAAATAAAAAGAATAAAAATAACAATAAAAACAAAGCGGAATTAAAAACACACGACAAAGGCAGGAGACGCGCACAGATCAGCCTAGGTCCTAAGCCCGTCGCACAGTTACCCACCACTCCGAAAGCCGCCTTTTCGTGACTGCCACCGCGTATCGCGGGTGCTTTGGTTGCTGCCATCTTGTTGCGACGTCGCTCGACAACTCAATGGCCGTTCAAAACTGCCGTGTAGCAGCGCCAGAACTTATTTTGACTCGATAGAGTTGCGGGCTTTTCGAAGGTCATTGACTCGAATGCCTTCCAATGTGCTCGTGTGATGCAGGTATAAACAAATGGGTTCATTTATTGCAGGGAAGCTGTCTTTGCCTAACATGTGCCGTCCGCTGAAACGGCATTGGTTCAGCCTGTGAGTCACCTGCTCACATTTTCTACCACCCGGCTTTAACAACAAAAACAACACAAACAACAAATCTAGTAGCGCATCGCATGATGCCGCATTAGTTAGATAAGAACTGAACTAAACTAATCGCAAAATACTATCAACAATTACCGAACGTTGTATAGTTGCCATTTTTTTGTCCTTATCAACATGTAATTTTTTGACAGCAGGCCCCCTTACAGCCTTGCGCTGTGGGACCTCCTTCCGAATATTCTAACCCAATGCGTTGATATTTTTTCGACGAATAAAAATGTCAATTGATTTGATTTGAAAGCACTGTTTTGATTGTGGCTGCCCCGCCACGGTGGCCTAGTGGCTATGGTACTGGGCTGCTGATCCGAAGGTCGCGGGATCGAATCCCTGCTGCGGCGGCTGCGTTTCGATGGAGGCGAAATGTTGAGGCCCGTGCGCTGTACGATGTCAGTGCACCTTAAAGAACCCCAGACGGTAAAAATTTCCGGAGCCCTCAACTACGGCGTCTCTCATAATCAGAGCTGGTTTTGGGACGTTAAAGCCCACATAACAACAACATTGATTGTGGATATACAGAATTCTTTGTTGATACTAATAAATCGTTCGCCCACAGTGACACATGCACAAGGGAAGTTGTAGTGGCTTTTCATGTATCAAAAAAAAAAAAAAAAAAGAAAAAGGCAGTGGTTATGTAAGCCAGCCTTCCGCTGCCTTATCGTCCACACAAACTGCTTTGGTATACTAAGAGTGAACGGCGACAGCCAGCCGCACGAGTCACCAGGAGGCAATGTTTATGGCATTAGAACGTCTACTTTCTGACTTGGGCAGGCGCCCCAGATGTATATTTTACTTCAAAAGCAGCACGTTTTTTTTCCTCAATAATGTCAGTGGTTAGTCAGCGCTGTGGGTATGTTTCTTTGTCTTCGTCCCTTTTGGTATCCCTCTTTAAACATGAAAGAAAAATTACCTATAGTCCGTTTCAGGAGCTCCGTGCAGCAAAGCCAAGGCTACGAGGCCATCGAGCGCAGAGTTTTTCCGAAGCGAGACGAAATGCCAATGTTGTTGTTGTTGTTGTTGTTGTTGTTGTTGTTGTTGTTGTTGTTGTGGCCTCGTATAATTTTGTACACGCACAAGCTGCTTCATATTCCTCTTTCCAGGCTTGCAGCTGCCACTGCAGCGACCGCCATTGGCAGATGACAAGCCGCTGAAGGACGCGTTTAACACGTGTTCGCCCTCCCGATTGGGCGAAGAGGTCTGTGGCTACCACATTGCTGCACGGAACTCCTGAAGCGGACTATAGCTACGTGTCACGGAAAGACATCAGATTTCGAAATGCACTTTATTGGCTCTTATATATTCGCGAGGGTGCCGTGCTCGAAGAAGAAGAAGAAGGATGAGGAGGAGGAGATTATCATTATGATGATGATTGTGGTTCGGTTAAGGGAAGGACGCTGTTTAGACCATGTCGGGAGCACGGCTCAGCGTCCGTGGGGTAGGGGGAAACGGAATGAAAGAGATAAAAAGAAGAGGAATGCCGTAGTAGAGGGCTCCCGAAATTTCGACCCCCTGGGGCTGTTTAGCGGGCACCGAAAAACGCACAGAACACGGGCCACCGGTTGACTGGTCGAGATCGAACCCGCGATTTTGGGGGTTGCAGCCGAGCATCGTAACGACTACACCACCGCGGCGGACGTTGCTCGAAGATAGAGGGGGACACGTTCGAAACCGACACGGTGTCGTTGGGTGACGTCTCACTTGTCGAACGCGAGCGCGATGCATGACCGAGCCAGTCGGGGGGCGCCGATTCCGACGATTTCCTGCCGGAAAGGGACCCGCCTCTGGCAAGTGCTCTGGCAAGCGCCTCTGGCAATCGCGGCCCGGGCAAGTGCTGAGGTTGTCGCGCTATAGCCGTGACTCTCGCCTCTTGAAATCATGGTTTCACATCGGTAGAAACAATGAATCTATTTGACCATGACTCTATTGAAAACGTATGAATCGCCAACAATGAACCTATTAAAAAAGAAGTTCCCGCGATAGAACGCTACCTTTTAAGGCACTTCTAGAGCCTAACTAAAATTTGTCACGTGGCCTGATGGGGAGTTTTTGTAAAGAGCTTCGTGTACTCCGCCTTGATTTACATTACTGCATTTCAGCCCAACGGTGCGCGTCACAACGTGGTTTTGGAAAATAAATCACGCGAATTCGCTCATTTTCTAAAACCTATTGCGTCACCACACCGTGCCTAGAATAAGATGCGTAAGACGTCTGTGCTGTGAAAACCAAAATAACATGTGCAGAAATAAGACGAGAAATAAGAGCCGACAGCCGAGAAGAGACGTAAAATTGTTACGACTGCAGGCGGAAAGCACGGAGCGGAACGAACGGATGATGCGGCGCATCCGACGGCTAGAGTGCCACAGGCCAACTGTGTTACGAAATTCGCCTGACAGACGATGTAAGAAAAAAAAATAATAAAGAGCGAAAGACTATAGTCTGTTTCAGGAGTTCCGTGCAGCACTGCCAAGGCTACGAGGCCATCGAGCGCAGAGTTCTTCCGAAGCGAGACGGAATGTCATTGTTCGGGCACGCACACGCCGCTTCATCTTCCTCCTTTCAGGGCTGCAGCTGCCACTGCAGCGCCCGCTATTGGCAGATGACAAGCCGCGGAAGGACACGTTTAACATGTGTTCGCTCTCCGGATTGGCCGAAGGGGCCTGTAGCTTCCACAGTGCTGCACGGAACTTCTGAAACAGACTGTACGTGCAATGTGGTGCGAGAACGTGGCTGACAGGCGTCGCACGCCCTTCCAAACGCGACCGGTGACCCATCCCCTGTACGGCGCGCGAGAAAGAAGTAATAAAAACGACGGGACGAAAATATCCACCGCCAGAACACGCTCGCCGAAACTGAGGGGTGTGCGATGCACTGTCCGTCACGCCGTCCGAGCGTTTTACGCCCACCGTGTTTCGAGACTACGTACACTTCGCTAGGCGTGCGATGACACAGGAGGATATGTTCGCGGCTGATACGTAAGAAGGCGATGTGCCGGAGAGAGGGGAAAAGTAATGCTGCATTTCGAAGGAGGCGAACTGTTGAGTGCTGTCTACTGTGCGATGTCGGTGCACGTTAAAGAACCTCGCGTGGTAGAAATTTCCGGAGCCATCCACGACGGCGTCTCTCATAATCATATCGTGGTTTAGGGACGTAATAGGCCCCAAATCAATCGATCAAACTAATGAGAGCAAAAATGGCGCCATCTATAGCGGTGCCCAAAAGTATGGCGAATTTGCAGAGAACTAGACGCCTGTGCACCATTAGCAGAAGGAAGATGCACAAGAGAAAGAGAGCTTCTTTTCTTGCGCTTATTTTCGTGCAAGGGCTCCGTTTGTAGTGTTAGACACAACCTCATGAAGATAACAGACAAAGAGGCCAAGGAAGGCACAAGGAAGTCATATGTAGTCCTTAACTGTAGCGTTGTAGTTGTGACATGAGTAGAAAGGAATTAAAGTGGACGAAAAAACGCCAGCCGTCGGTGGGGACCGAACCCACAACCTTCGAATGTCGCGTCCGATGGTCTACCAACTGAGCTACGGCGGCGTTAGTTCCAATGCCCACTTTTATTGGGAATTTCTGAACATTTATTCCCGGGGGTGTTTGTCAGCGCCACTCGTAGCCATGGCGGTGAGTGTGGAACACTCTTCTTTTGCCAGAAGTCGTCACGAAGTACGTGATCTCATTACGAGATGGAAGCTGGAGAATATTAGTTGCTATTATGGCAATATTAGTTCTTCCACTTGGGTCAGGCTGCTGTGATGCAAACTGAAAAGATCTTGCACGAAGAGGCGACTGCGAATAGCAGGACAACAGGACTATTCCGTTGCCATTGGAAAGCGCGCAGGAAACTAGGATGGCACACTAGCAAGCGGCAGTTCACTATAGCATTGGCAGCAGACGGTCACACGTACCTGCCCGCATATTACCGGCTGCCATCGTGCCTTGCTAGACTCTGGTCTCAACAGTTTGGGCAAACGCAGAGAAAGAGAGAGACAGAAATCTCTTGAAAGTTGAACCACTTGCGCGGGACGGGACCACAAGCACCTCAGCCTGGGTGACGGCTTCGAGTCCTCGGACACGGGCAAAATCAAGTGTTTTCGGCAAGACTACTCGTTTACGTATTTTAATACTCCCAAATATTCGAATCCAATTGAATATCCAAGAATTTCGAATACCTTATTTTTGAATAGAATGAGGATATTGAAAATGCAGCATTCGACGAATATTATGAGGCATTCTGTAAGGAAACCGAAGAGCAAAATTCGTAATGTATTATACAATAGCCAAACAGATTATGTTCACATCCAAAGCAAAGGAGAGGCTTCACTTGCGGTGTGTTGTTACTGACAGTGTGCACCTACCGGCTAAAGAGAAAAGCCCTCCGGAATCTCACTAATGTTTGCGAATAAAGACGTTTTTGTTTAGCATTTGAAAACAAATGGACGCGGTGACGTTGCAGACACTTTTACGAGGACCTACTATCAAATAAAGCAGCCCCTAGTTTCCACTTGTTGCCTCGCTCTCCAACCACCTAATAATAAACTGCGTATCAACAAAGCGCACTAAACGGAACTACTTCCTGCCGTGGCAACTTAGCGGCTATGGCGTTGCTCTGCGAAGCACGATGGTGCGGGTTCGATTCCAGGTTGCTCCATTTCAGTGGGGTCGAAATGCAAGAAGAGACAGAAGAAATTATGGCGAGGGAAAATCAGGTAATTTAACCGGCTAGGGACAACCGCTTTGCTACCCTACACAAGGAAAACGGTGTGGTAGAGGTTGAAAGATGGAATGAGAGAGGTAGACATATGCACAAAGCATATACACGGTCAAACACTCACAGTTCGTCACTCTTACGTGGTACGCCACATCACTAGTGAGTTTTAGTATATCGGAAAGCAGCAAACGCAAAGATTTAGCGTAAGGTTAACGTTACCGTGGAACACACCGCGCATGCGCAGAACGTTAACGTATACGATACCCTTACGTACCTACGCTATTTTCGGAAGATATCGTTCAACGCTAACGCTCGCAAAGGGACCGGTACGGTTGGCAATATGGCGGCGTCAGTCGAAGTGAGACCACTCGCTTCAGATCTGTCGGGACATCGGCCTGTATTGTTAAGCTTGTTCATTACCAGCTCATGTTCTTGTTTGCCTTAGGTTTGGCTAATTAAGCTTCGCCAGCCATGTATTGGTGACAATGTGTCGCCGTTTTCAAGATACGCTCTCAGTAAGCGGCACACAAGCCTTAAAATGTGAGTGCACTCGCTTTCACGGCCTTCGAGACTGCGCGTGCCGGCGCTCGAAATCTCAGAGGCCATGTCGCTTTGCTCACGTTTACGGTAGTCTCGTCGAGATGGCGGCACTGCCACCGGGGCTTTTTTCTTTTTGTACATCGGCTGTTTCAAGCCACAACCAATTAAATAAAGCCGAGACGAGTAGTGTGGTGCATTACATGTATGTATAATACTTGAAATGACAGTATTGTTTGGCGAAGTATTCCTTCAGTCACAAAGGCGACTTGGATAAGGCAGCCTTCGCAGACACATGCACGGATGCGCACCCCCTGGGCACTGGAGAAATGTTGCAGAAGCTCCGGGGCACTGATGACAAGTGGAAAATCCGCCTTCTCAAAGCGGAAATGTCGGCGAAATTTCTCGTATACGGCATAGCCTCGACGACGTGGACTGCCTGCGTAGCTTCTCTGGTTTCCAAAGTATAAATTAAGCGCTCCTATGTCATCGCAACTTCGAAATGACAGGCAGTACGGGTCAGAAAGGAGACTCGATGGCGGAATTTTGAAACGAAACGATGTTTTTCGGGTCTGCCGACACAGCACTAACAACACACTCACACGATACTGGTTCAATGATTTTGTGGCGCACTTAGGGATTTAATAATAGTTGTTTTAAGGTGTAGTTGTCGCCGCACATGCCTTTGCATTAGCTTTAGCGTTGCGCTCTCTTCCGCTATACTAATAGTCTAGTTTGTGCCGCTAAGTGCACCCAGCTTTACCGTAACTTAACCTTAACGCTAAATCTTTACGTTTGCTGCTTTCCGATATACTAAAACTCACTACTGTCACAGCCGCTTGTCCAAGTCTGTTCGTTCAAAAACCTAAGTTGTGCTTTCGTCACCTTTAGCTACAATGTCAATGCATGGACGCCCATGTAATTAGTAGGCACACGGTAAAGGAACCTGAGATGGACAAATGACTCCTGTGTCGCCGACAAACGTGTGATTCGCAATGATGTCTCTAGTTCAAGGCGAAAGCCCAGAAAATTCACCGTAAGCTCGGCGACCACGAAAAACGCGGTGAGGCGCACAAGTGAAGCGAAAGTTCACGTGACCCGTATGGCAATGTTTTACCGTACCTCGACCACGTGTGGTGCACAGCCGCGTACCCTAAACCCGGAGCATGCGATTACAGTCCGCCACACTTTTGGTACATTAAAACGGGAACCGTCAGCTCCCTCACATGTAGTCGACATTGTCGACTTAAATGCCTGTACGTGTGCTTTGTCATCGATGCTCATTAAGTCTTGCAAACATGTTGCCTTAAAACATGCCTATGTTGCAAAAGTGAGACTTAAGGCATTACTTATACGGTGCCACTAAATGTGCGGCACTCATTCGGTTTGAAGGATTATGGAGCTAGAGCAGGAGCCGATTTTGTTATTGGCACGTAGAAGCCCAACAGATAATTCAATATGATTGATTTCTGGGATTTTACGTCCCAAAACCACGCTATGATCATGAGAGATACCGCCGTGGAAGGCTACGGAAATTTCGATTACCCAGAACGTGCACTGTCACCAAACAGATCAGGGGCCTCGACATTTCAACCTCCATCGATATGCAGTTGCCGCTGCCAGGATTCGATCCCGCGGCCTTCGGATCAGCAGCCAAGTACAACATTCCCTAGACAATCGTGGAGGGCCAGCATATAGTTCAAGTCGGCGTCGGAAATGCTGGTGACATAGTTAATAAACGGCAGACTCGCTAATAACAGCAAGGGCTCCCTCGCCTGCCTCCTGCCCGCGCACAATTTGCTGATGTGTATGCGAAGGCAACCTGTCTTACTCAGTGCAAGGACATTTTCAATGCTAATATACATGTGTCTATAGCAGCCGTATTTTAAGAGCAGAGCTCTTCAACGTCGAAGATGCGCCATCCACTCGGAAAAAGAAGACGAAGAAACTTTATTGTGTCAAGACTCTGTGGTTATAACCGCGGATGACTTCGTATTTGTTGTCGCTCTTGAGGGTGGGCCGATGACGGGACCAGTACAGGGCGCAAGCGCAAATAAATAAATAAATAAATAAATGCGAAGGATCAGGTACGGTTGCTAGAATATGCTGAAGAGTGGAGTACCAAGACACCGCCAAATGATAAAGGACATAACGTCCTCTATCAAATAAAAATTTATAAATAACGTAATTATTTCGTCATTACAAAGAAAACTTGACACCCTTTCCGAGTGCGTCACGATTAACGATAAAAGAACAGCTTCGCTCATCCGACAGCTCCCACTGCTTGAATTTTTATTATTATTTTTTTAACGGCCTGCTCTTGAAGTACCGCTGATGTACGTTACTGTGGCACCATCACGACTAGAGACGGCATTTTTAAGGTAAAAAAAATACGAAATTTAGTTTTCGTGCCTTGGAGATGCACCTAAATTTTATTTTAGGCACCACAACAACCCAGTCAGAGACCGCGACCTGATTCATGTGTACGTACAGTAATTGTGTGTCGCACGCATACACAGCAAGAGGAAATCGTGCAAGCATCACTTCCCAGAGCTTGGCTGAGTGTACGCAAGAGGACATTTCTGTACAATTGCGCGTGTTGCATTCAAGAAGATTAGAGCAGACGCCTAAGAGAGGCGGTTTCAACTTACTGAATATAGGGTGCCCAATAAACAAGCTCGCGTCGTTAGGTCTCGATTATCCTATGATACTTATTGCTGGGGTTTTTACGTCCTAAAACGACGACGACGATATGATTACTGCTCACGCTGTAGTGGAGGGCTGCGGATATTTTGGCCACATGGACGTTTAGCATTTCGCCTGCATAGAAATGCGACTAAGCCCATTGACATGGCCGAAAAGCTTAGGACGAAGTGTGGTCCAGACGCAGTTGTGACAGGCGTCAAATGAGGGGAGGTGGGGTTGGAAGCGGCTATTGGAGTGTGACTTGGTCAGGAGGAGACACACAGTATTAGCACACACACACACACACACACACACACACACACACACACACACACACACACACACACACACACACACACACACACACACACACACACACACACACACACATATATATATATATATATATATATATATATATATATATATATATATATATATGGCAGATCCCACGTGCAGTGGGAATGAAGGAAATGCCAAGCACGCATCAGGAACGTAAAATGGATCTGCATTGTTGTCTCGCTATACCGATTTTGGTACATATGAAGTTAACGAAACGGCCGCAAGAGCACCAAGACTGTGGCATGTGAACCATGCCGCTCAATACACGCATGTCATAACTGCAATGTAATGACCTGTCATTTACGTTCGTCATGCAGTCCCGTTGTGCCATAGTAATTTCGGTGTACATCTCATTAACGAAACCCGTGGCGTCTAAATCATGCCGCTCATGACATGCTTGTCATGATGTTCATGTTCCTAGAACGCATTACCCATGGTCCTCAGGCATTGTTGTCTCGCCATGCCCATTTTGGTGTATATCAAGTTAACGAAACCGCCGTAAGAGCACCAAGACCGTGGCACGTAAATAATGCCGCTCATGACATGCATGTCATGATTTTTGTGTTAATGACATGTCATTTATGTTCGTCATGCAGTCACGTTGTGGCCTACCAATTTTATCATACATCCCGTTAACGAAATGCACAAGGGCACCAAGACCATGGCACGTAAATCGTGTCGCTCATCACATGCACGTCATGATTTTCATGTTATGACCAGTCATTTATGTTCGTCATGCAGTCGTGTTGCGGCATATCAATTTTCGTATACATGTCCCATTAACGAAACAGGCAGGTGAGCGTAAAGTCATAGGTGGCTAGATAGATAGATAGATAGATAGATAGATAGATAGATAGATAGATAGATAGATAGATAGATAGATAGATAGATAGATAGATAGATACGCTCAATGTCACCGAAGTTGGCTAAGAAATGCTTCGCATTTAATAACTTTTGTAGTAGAGAATAACACAAGATTTATTCTGCTGAAACAGAATGAGCTTCACTGGTAGTGTTAAATAGACGTGATGCGCCAAATTTAGTTTTTGTAAACCTGCATTGACACTGTTAAAATATGTATGCGTCCTTGGGAAGGTAAAGGGGAGTAGGCGAAGTTCCGGGAAAGCATTCTTGCTAAATTACTCTGCTGCGATGTACACCACCTGCAATCTTATGATGTTTTGCTTTGCTGTTCAATTTGTTGTCCGAATTTGTCTTAAGATCATTATTATGCTTGATGAGCGCCCTGTTTGAGGAACGTTGCGACATCGTGACCGACGCGTTCGATGAAAAGTGAAGCGCGTTGAAACGACGGATGAGCGTCGGCTCCAGCGACCGAAAAGACGAACAACGAACACTTCATTCTATTCCCAGAGAAAAGGTGCTCTGCGCAAGAAGGCCAAGGCTTCTCAGGCACCTGTTGACGGATCGATTGCACTACACTACACTTTCCACTAGAGAGTTCTAGAACGCGAAATCACTTGCCCAGAAAAAGCGCAAATGTGGGAAGCAAGAATTGTACTACAGCGCCAATGTGTGCGCGCATGCCTGCTTCCTGCCATGATTAAGAAGCGTAGAATGCAATGTTCTCTTAAGCTAATTGAAGAAATGTTAATATTGCGTTAATATATTTAAAACGCGCTGTATTGAACGGAATGCACGCTGCCCTTAATCGGAAATATAGAACGGCCCCTCCGCCCGCTCCCAATAAAATATGAGATAGGGTACACATGTGCACTTCCGGGGGGTCGAATTACCAACTTCGCGTAAGTGCTGTAGGTGCGCTTTGGCTGTTGCAATCAGTGGCAATCAGTTCTGGAGTCTATGCGGATCACTTTCTTGACCGCGTATTTGTGATCACGTTATCCTAAGGATCTGAGTGCGTATAGTGCATATAGTGCATATAGTTTTATGGTGTGGTGCCAATTAAAGGTGAAAGTTAACATAAATGTTTGCCGTAGTGCTGCTTTCTTTATTTTAGGGGCGAAGCTCCTTACGTCGTGGGTCGTTCCATCCTCTGTTGTCCCTCGTAGCCACCTCGTCTAGTTCGTGAAGTGTTCACTAGATGGCGTGATGGCGCTGCGGATCTCGCTTCATTCAGATGTATGGGAACGCGTAGTATGGGAGCGCATGGCGCACGAGACCGCTAGGTCTCGTGCTCGCTCTTGAATGCGCTCACTCTTGAATGATCTCAGAATGATCACGAGATGGCGCTGCGGTGCTGCTTAGCTAGTACGTGAATTGATCAATAGATGGCGCTGCGGCGCTCGCTGTTTCGTTGTCGCGTCGTAGCCACGCCCGCGCTCGCCCTCGGCGCGTGCCTCCCGGCGCGCGAGCTCTCTCACTCTTCCATCTGCTGTCTTGTGTGTGTGAGAGAGAGAGAGAGAGCGAAAGGCGCGCGTTGACTATGGAAACGCTCTTTCTTCGATGAACGCTCTACCAGCTCGCAAAGAAGGAGAACGCGCCCTCACCCGCGAGAGACAAGCTTGACGCAGGCAGCGTCTTCTAGCGAGAGTCTTGATTGAAAAATACCGACTGCTCGCGCTGGAGAACCGTTCACCGGCCACCCATATATATATATATATATATATATATATATATATATATATATATATATATATATATATATATATAGGCACCGGATCTTGACTTGCGATGAACTGCCGGTGGGAGATTTCACTTGTGCGTAGTTGAACCATAAGGATTCGTAGCGTGCGCGTTAACTAAATTAATCCGGAACTCGGCACGATCTACGATGAACCTCCGGAGCTTCGCCCAATCATCATTATTAACTCCGTGGATATGCGTGGATCTTTTTTAAAGCAAACGTGATAGAAATGTGGAGTACCAAGCCGCACTAACGATGCATACACAACAAAAATTGATGCGACAGAAAAAACAAATACGATGCCCCTTGTGTTAGCCAAATGTAAAATGCTTATGGAAGGCCAAGGTAATGGTACACCCAAGAACGCAAGGTACTGTGATTTCCTAAATTTTATTAAGTTGTTTGCAAGCGCGTCCCCGTTTTATAGAGCTTTATAGCGAGATAGCCAGCTCGGCGTGGGCCGCCTAGCACGCGGTGCTCGAAATTTCATCGCCATTTGATATTTCAGAATCGTGTGGAAATGTATGATATTCAAAATTGCCAGCCTAGTTGCATATTCGACACAAAAGAAGCCAGTTTCCCGCCAGTGACAAGCATGACGTCACCTTTGTTATTTATCGGGGCACATTCGCATTCATTTTGCTTCCGTCGGTCTTTTCCCCTCCTCAACAGATGGCGCTGACCTCCATACGAGTTGCCCCGCCAGGTTGGTCTAGTGGCACCAGCTGCTGATCCAAAGGGGGCGGAATCGAATCCCGGCTGCGGCGGCTGCATTTCAATGGAAGTCGAAACGTTGAGGCCCGTGTACTGTGCGATGTCACAACACGTCAAAGGGTGTGTTCCAATACTCACGGTAGACGGCTAAATAGACGGCTACGTAACAGCGACCATCTTAAGTCCCATTCCATTTCCCACGTAGACGGCAAAATAGACAGCTTCGCGAAGACGGCATACGAAGACAAAAACGATGCAGGCTACTTTGCTGTCCAAACAAGATGGCGGCTGCGAGGATTGCTTGAATATCCACAAACCTCGCCGGAACGGTCGTCTGCTCGCAAATAGGCGCTTTCTTACGCAATTTACGTGAGCTGCATTGAGTTTTTTGTAGATTGGAACACGAAATAAGCAAAATGAACGAAAACTGGGAGCGTTTTTTCAGCTTTCTTTTGTCGAAGCGAGATGGCGTCTCGTCATGCATACGTCATCTGGGCGCGTTCCATTACTCGGACGGCAAGCACGCGAAGCTGTCCTTGAAGCTGTCGAGGTAGGCTGTCTACGATGCTGTCCAGAATTAGAACACAGCCAAAGAATCCCGGGTAGCCGAAACTTCCGGAGCCCTGCACTGCGGCTTCTCTTGTAATCATGTCGCCCGTGGTTTGGGACATAGAGCCCAAGAAAACCAATCATTCCGTACGAGCCACCATATTCTGAACTGGTGAGCTTCTCTAAGAACACAGCAACCCGCCACGGTGGCCACTAGGCCACCGTGGCGGGCTACCGTGTTCCTAGAGAAGCTCACGGTAGCGGGCTGCTGTGCAGTCTAAAGTCGTTGGATGTCCTTTTTCTGTTAGCAAAAAAAAAAAAAAAAGATAAGAAAACAGGGAATTTCGTACAGCCTAATGTCATCATGAGAATAAATGCAACCATATTGCTCTGCTTGATACATATAACCCAAAACCAGTAAAGCGCTTCGTTAATATTTTCTAAGTTAGTCTCCTCTGAACGTAAACATCGAAATGCATCAATAAGCTTTTGGTTCGTACGCTTCGTTTCCCCGTAACGAATTGCTATCGTCAATCCGCTGTGGGTTCTTTTTTTTTTTTATTGCGCCATGAAATCTCGGTCTCCTAGGAGCACTTTAGTGTTGAGAACAACTAACCTATTGGGACACAGTCCGTGAAACGAAGCACGTGTTTTTTTTTTTTTTTTTAGTCTGTAGAAATAGGCGGTGGTTTTGAAAAGCTGACATCCAGCATACAAAGCGATTGCTCTTTCCGAGACACACCTGCACAGACCTTATTTTTGGGATACGCTCCCGGACAAACCGATACCCTGTGCGTGGAAGATAAAAGATAAAAACAAATGCAAGGAAGTACAACTTTTCTCTTTTTCCTTCAAAGCTATCTATGCACGATACACTTGTGCATTCTCAATCTTACATCCACGAGCTTTCCTGCAGCCCTTGTTTCAGGCAAACAGAACAGGTCCCGGTCGTTGTCGAAAAACGTGCAGCAATAACTGGCGTTGGTGCGGGGAAAAGGAAACAAAGAAAAGCAATGCCAGCACCACTGCATCGGAAGGTTAATTCGCTTTGCTCGCTCGCCCGAGAGCAGAGATGCAGCGATATCTGGGAGGAAAGCGATCAGGATAAGGGGCGCTGCCCAGGAATAGATCCAGCCTCTGGACTCGGCTTGAATGTTCCTGCGAGATCGCAGGAACGGGAGAGGCGAACTTCCGCTAGGATTTCTCCGCATCTGGTCCGCCGAGATGGAAACGTGCGCCGATGTTCTTGCACGGGTACGCGGCGTTGCGGGACAAGTTTGTTGGCGGTAAATATTACAGCAAATAATGACGAATTGATTGATTTGTTCGGTTTTACGTCCCAAAAGCAGATATGAGAGAGGGCTACCTAAGTTTCTACCACCTCGGGTTTTTAGGGACGAAGAATCTCAGGGTCGCTTGTCGTCACGGTAAATCAAGTTGTCGAACGATGGTCAAAAAAAATAAGTGTGTAATGAATAAAACCGGTTAGAAATAGACTAACATGACAACCTAAATTCATATAAAGGAATAGTTAGGATTTAATTGCATTAATGAGAGAAATTTGCTGAATTCGATTGCGAAAATAGTGTGGGGCCTATCTTGGAGGCAGTGCAGTCAGACTGCGTGTGCATGTGTGGGCCGATCCTGGAAGCAGTGCGCCCAGACAGTCGATGTATGGATGGATAAGAACTTTCTTATATAAATACAATTAAATACGGTTGAGCTCCTAGAATGACCGGGAGCCCCCTGGCCGACATCTCCAGGCAGGCCAGCCAGAGCTGGTCATCCAAGCAAGTCGTTCGAAGAGCAGCCTCCCACGAGAAAATGGAAGGGTTGGGGACCGTTTCACGGCCATCGGCTTAGGGCAACTCCGCAAACAGTAGAAGAGGTCGGCCCTGGGTGCTTTGAAGGTAGTGCAGAGCGGACTGTGGAGGCCAAGGTAAAATAAATGCGCCTAATAAGGGGAAGTAAACGCCTTGATTCGGATCTGGTGCCAGACAACTTTGATGGGGGGGTGAATGAAGGGTGAGGTAGTTACAGTCGACCTTTCCTGTAATATGGTGTAATCTGGTGGTACATGTAGATCCCCTCCCCTGGCTTCTCAGTGGGGCTGGGTGAGTGGTCTTCCGGGGTCCGGAGGGAAAGACCTCGAACCTGCGCATTAACGGGCTCGTTTCCGGGGACGCGCTCATGCCCAGGCACCCAAGTTATGGTGAGCGGATGAGGAAGAGAACGTATGTTCTTTCAGTTGTTATGTGGGTTTTAACGTCCCAAAACCAGCTCTGATTATGAGAGACGCCGTAGTGCAGGGCTCCGGAAATTTTGACCACCTGGGGTTCTTTAACGTGCACTGACATCGCACAGCACACGGGCCTCAACATTTCGCCTCCATCGAAATGTTGAGGGCCGTGTGCTGTGCGTTGTCAGTGCACGTTAAAGAACCCCAGGTGGTCTAAATTTCCGGAGCCCTGCACTACGGCGTCTCTCATAATCAGAGCTGGTTTTGGGACGTAAAACCCCATAAAAACAACAAACAAACCTCACGAAAGGGTGAGTTTGCATCATGGTGAGTCTGGAAGGCGTGCATGAGTATAGGGTCATTTGACTCGGTGACCTGCCTGAGAACTATAGGTCCCATACCTTAGCACGGAACACGAAGTACTATGCTGTGCTGGCCCTCCTTGGTTGGCTCAATCCTACCTGTCAAGGGAGGATTTACCAATCAGCGATTCGACATTGGTCCATGATTGCTGAACTAGCAAGAAATAAAGACCAGCTGACGCTCGAGTTTTATGAAGTCATGCCGATGGACGGGAGAGGACAGTCATGCATCAGTGCACCATCGCTAGTAATAACAGTAAAAACATTTATGCGCAGAGACGATTGATAGAAGAAAAAAAGAACAATATAGTGATCGCTGAGCAGTGTATTCTTTATCTACTGATATAGATGGGAAAAAAGGAAAACATGCCAATAAATGTTCCGTTGCTAGTCCAGTGGTGTGTCATTAGCCTTTCTGTCCTCGAACCGCACGCGTTGACTATGGCAGCGCCTTCTATGGAAACGCTCTTTCTTCGACGAGCGCTTTACCAGCTCGCAAGGAACGAGAACTCGCCCGCGAGAGAGAACGCTGACGCAAGCAGCGTTGTCTGACGCGGGCGAGGGCGCTGCCAGGCAACGTCAAACGCAGGCACCTGATGCAGGCAGCGTCAAACGGATGCAGGCGCGACACCTAGCCAAACCCATGCAAACGCGGTGTGCACCCCCGGTGCTGCTTCGCATCACCTCATGGTCCCCTTTTGGAAGAGGTGTAAACTATTCTGACAGCCACACAACGCATCGCCCTGCGACGTTGCACTGCATATGGAGCCACCTTAGGGGTTGATCCCACGGATGTTCCTTCTTTTCAGCACCATCCTGGACACAAGGAAGTTCCAGAGAGATTCCACAAAATGTGCGTTATAAGCTCAAAATGCTTTCGTTTATCAGAAGCAGTCTCAAAACACTCTGCTGGGAAAACCAGACTTTATTCCAAAATGATTATTATTTATGGATGCACCACTACAAGGATGTATATATCGCTGTGATTTCCACGTGCAACTGACAAGTGCCCTCTACCACAGCCGCTCGATAAGTAAGCGCACAGGGTGCGGCCTGCCGCGTCGCGGCGAACTCGGGACGCTCAGGACGCTTAGGGATACTCATTGTTGGTCTTTCTGTTTGTCTGCTGTCACACGATTCAGCCACCCGGCCAAAGTTTAGGCACTTGCCTAACGCCCAGCCATCTTGAACTGGTAGTTGCGTTCATACTTATGAACATAGTCGATAAAAAGCCAATATTGCGCATGTCTGAGGCAACATCAATACTTAAGTATTAGGCGGTGTTTTCCTTTTCTGTAAAATACATATAGACGCAATTCTAAAGTCCCTAGTGTTTCTTAGGCAGCGCTAAACATGCGCCGCTATGCACGAAAAGTACATCTGCTGACGATTTGGTGCTGCCACCTGGCAGTTGCCCGGGGATTCTGCGCAAGCTCGTGTTTCCCGACAGCGCTGCGAGATGGCCTCCATATCTCACGCAGCATAGTACGGCCGGCAGAAGACTTTCGACGACATTTGCAGCGAAGCATCGGGGTTCACTGAGATTTTCTCTTACGAACATTTTTGTCGTGATTTCTTTTTGTGAATATGGGCCCTGGCAGCTCTGTAGACCAATAGTCGTAGATAGTGAGTTAACCAAATCCTGTGGGCTGTTTTGCTACACGACGGCCCACCGGCATACAAGTAACAACACGCTCGATACGCCGTACGGCAGCCGTCGTGGCAACAAATAATGGACTAGGCTACGTAGCCCTACGTGAACGGGGTAACTGTCGTTGGGGTAAGTTAAGTGTTCGATAAAAGAGGGGGCTAATAAAAGAAAAGACGGAACGGAACGGCGAAATAATAGTTTTGGCTGGCTAGGATGATGATTTCTTCAGCCCGTCTCCGGAGCACGACTGAGCGTCCGTGGAGGTAGGGCACTGAAAGAGTTAGAAAGAAGAGGGACTCCATCGTAGAGGGCTCCGGAATTTTTGACTACCTGGTGTTCTCTAAAGGGCCACACGTGAGAAAGAAAGACGGAAATTACTGCAGCTTATACCCAAACGGTATATGTGTGTAGTGTGCACACGGTCACACTAGGCTGTAACTCGCCGGCAGGAGCGGATGTTGGGAGTTTGCGACGCTGACACGGTGAACAGGAACTGACGTACTTCGCCACACTAGTAGAAAGACCTGGCCAATAGAAGCGGCTTCGGATCCAATGGTAGGTTTTGTGAAAACCTAGATGTCCAGCAGTCAGGTCATCGTGGAATGCTTCAAGGACCGGTGCACGAAGACAACGTGGCAGCACGGGCACCCAGCGTTTGCCGTCAGGATGGAAAATGCGCCGATACAGCACGGAATTGTGTAGCCTGAATTTAGTGAGTTGGCGGCGAAGTCGGGCGTTAGGTGGGCGAACGGCGTCAGATATGTGGTCCATAATGCGTCGGCAATGCGAAGGTTTGATCGTTGGCCGGAGAAAAGTCGTATATTGAGGCTAGAGAGGAGACCGGAGCAGAAGGGACGGCAGAGGAGCTTCTGTGCGACACATTTGTCGAGGTTTCGGGAGTTTGCGCAGGAAGCGGGCAACGAGAGAGAGCGTCAGCGTCTTGGTGCGTTTTTCCAGGCTTATGGACAATGTCAAAGTCATATTCTTGCAGTCGGAGAATCCAGCGGCCCAGGCGTCCAGTCAGGTTCTTGAGCGAGGAGAGCCAGCATAAAGCGTGGTGGTCCGTAACAATTGTAAAATGACGCCCGTGCATGCAAGTAGGGTCGAAACTTTTGTATGGACCAAACCACCGCTAGGCACTCCTGCTCAGTGATCGTGTAGTTCTTCTCGGCGTCGGTGAGTATACGGCTGGCATATGCAATCACTCTCTCTCGCGAAGAGTTGTCGCGTTGCAGAAGAATGGCTCCAACGCCGCGGCCGCTAGCGTCTGTGTGCAAGAGCGTCGGTGCCGTCTCATCAAAATGGCAAAGCACGGGCTCCGGTGTGGGTGCGCCCTTCAAAGTTTCAAAGGCTGCTTCGCACTCTTGCGACCAGAGAAACGGTACACCAGACGCAAGTAGTTTGTGCAGTGGCGCCGCGATGGAGGCAAAGTTTCGGATAAATCGACGGAAATATGACGCAAGGCCAAGGAAGCTTCGCAAATCTTTGGGTCTTTCGGGGCGAGGGAAGCGAAGGACCGCCGAAATCTTCTCAGGGTCAGGGCGGATACCGTCCTTACTCACAACATGCCCCAAGACCTTAATAGATCGGCTGGCGAAGCGACACTTTTTCGTGTTGAGCTGAAGACCAGCGTCGGCCAGGCACTTTAGAACTTCCTCCAAGCGTTGCAAGTGCTGAGGAAACGTCGACGAAAAGACGACAATGTCGTCCAGGTAGCACAGGCATGTTTTCCATTTCAGGCCACGCAGCACGGTGTCAATCATGCGCTCAAAAGTCGCAGGTGCGTTGCATAGCCCGAAAGGCATTACGTTGAATTCGAAAAGACCATCTGGGGTGGAAAACGCTGTTTTCTCTTTGTCAGCTTCATGCATGGGGATCTGCCAATAGCCGGAACGCAGATCCAGGCTGGAAAAGTATTCTGCTCCTTGAAGCGAATCAAAGGCGTCGTCAATTCGCGGCATGGGGTATACGTCCTTTCGAGTAATCTTATTGAGGGCCCTGTAATCTACACAGAAGCGTACCGAACCGTCTTTTTTCCGGACCAAAACGACGGGAGATGACCGAGGGCTAGCTGAGGGTCGGTTCACGTTCTGTTGTAGCATGTCGGCAACGTTTTCCTCTATGATTTTTCGCTCCGCCAGAGACACGCGGTACGGACGTCGGCGCACGATAGATGTTCCATATGTCTGAATGCGATGCGTTGCAACGGTTGTTTGGCCCAAAGTCGACGAATATACATCAAAAGAATTCTCGTATTTCTTTAACAAAGCAAGCAGCTGCTGCATTTGCGAAGGTGTCAGGTCACTGCTAATGGCTGCAGTAAGGGAAGACGGAGAAGCGGTGGCACCAAGAAGACAGTCGCCGGAGGTGGCAGGTTTAAGTGGCACAACGCAAACAGGCCCTGTTTCTTCCACGCAAGCCACTGTGGTGCTTTGTGGGAGCAGGATTTTTTCCGCCGTTGAGTTCGTAGCG
This sequence comes from Hyalomma asiaticum, assembly GCA_013339685.2. NCBI lineage: Eukaryota > Metazoa > Arthropoda > Arachnida > Ixodida > Ixodidae > Hyalomma > Hyalomma asiaticum. The sequence goes on from CM023483.1 coordinate 76,893,906, forward strand.
GTGACGAGCGCATTGCCATTGTGAACGGTAAATATTCGTTCGATCAGACCAAATTTAGCGAAATTGATTCGACAACGCCGATGATAAACAACACGAACATAATTCAAACGTGGGCGAATCATTGTTCCTCAGTTCGTACAAGCCGTCACTGCAATGAAACTGGCTTTGAGTTGCTGAAGCTGTCATCGCTTTTCGTCTTTCGAGATCTCTGGACGTCGTGCCTACGACGCGGTTCTATTCCCATTATAGGTGGGTACATTTTTGCCCTAAATCGTTTACATTTCTTGTAGACACGTTACGTTGTAATGTTACCGGTGTTAATCGTCTGTGGTATATTTTCCTAGACAGCCTCGAGACGGCGCTCTCGTGCGGATATGCTTGCAGCCGTAGTGGTTTACAAAACCAAGTTCTGTCGTGAAGCACTATAGTGTCGTGCATAAAAGCATCCCAATATTTTGAAGGGACCACTGTCTCAGAGCACACTGCGCATGTTTTCCCCACTTTACAGGGCGCCCGTTGTCTTCTCCCAATAAAAAATCATTGCGTTCCAGTTTTAACAGTCATGATCATCATCATGGTCATCATCATCATCATCAGCCTGTCTACGCCCACTGCCGGTCAGAGGCCTCCCATAGATCTCCAATTATTCCTGTCCTGTGCTAACTAGGCCCAATTTATTCCCGCAAACTTCCTGATCTCATCTGCCCACCTAAATTTCCTGCGCCCCCTGCCACGCCTGCCTTCTTTAGGAATCCACTCTGTTACCCTTAATGACCAATGGTTGTCTTGTCTTCGCATTACATGGCCTGACCAAGTCCATTTCTTCTTCTGAATTTCAGTTATTATGTCCCTAACACGCGTTTTTCCCTAACCCACTCTGCTCTCTTTTTGTCCCTTAAGGTTACACCTACCATTTTCCGTTCCATAGCTCGCTGCATCGTGCTCAATTTAAGCTGAGCCCCCTTAGTTAGCCTCCAAGTCTCAGCCCCGTAGGTGACTACCAGTAAGACGCAGCTGTTATACACTTTCCTCTTCAGAAACAACGGCAAGCTACCATTCATTATCTGACAATGCTTGCCGAATGCAATCCACCGCATTATAATTATCCTAATTGCCCCAGCCTCATGATTCCGATCAGGGGTCACTACCTGGCCTAAGTAGACATTCACTTATTACTTCCAATGCCTCGCCAGCTATCTCAAATTGCTGTGCTCGCCCATGGCTACTGGAAATTACTTTAGTTTCCTGCATGTTAATTTTCAGGCTCACTGTTTAACATTAGCGATGGCTAAAACGTAGGTGCGACTAATACGCCTGACGCGCTCTACGTAGAGCACGATGTATTCGCCGGCTGAGCCGCATTGGCTTGTCGTACTCTGAGCCTGAAGTCGCGGCGTGTCCATTTCATTCCCACAAGATGGAAGTACGAAAAGCGCGCATTCGTTATTTATGACAGCCAAATTGTTCCGACGATCTCGTCCTTCCTAAGAAGGCCCCAGGAAATAGGTGCTGATTATACTTTCGCGCAAGGGAACCTTGTACACCACACCAATATTTCGAGACACACACACAAGTATATATATGTAGTTGTCGTTTTCCGCATGGTCTGATGCGGCTAGCCATTGCGGCCTTTTCGTGGCCAGGTTGGGAACAACTCAACGAGGAGAAAGGCAAAGCGCAATGCGCTAGCTTAATCAGCATCACTTAAATTTTTTTATGAGACAACAATTACTTCTACTACTACATACCCACTGCTCGCTAACGAAGGCGACAAACGAAGAACGCTCATAGTTGGTTTTGTTGACCCGGGTTAAGAGGCTACACTTTGCATGGGATGTTGGAAGTAGTTGCGGTACAAAAAACGGCTCACGTGTCCGTCTTTGAGGAACGACGTCCATAAACGGGAAGGTCTGCGCGGTCAAGCCAGTCCCGCCGGTTCATCCAGCAAACCAGTCACGTATCGAGGTATCGAAGACGTGACGCTGCAACACTGCAAGCTCCTTGTAGGACACGGCGAACGCACCGTCGAAACTCGTTCCCGGTTGTTCCTCGTTTAGCCCCTCACACTTGAAGATCACATTGCCGGGACATAATTGCTTTCCAGGCCAGGCAGGACCTCCATGTCTGTGGAGAAAGTGGCCGTCTGCCGCGACTGTCAAGCCAGGATACCGGGACGCGCTGAAGACGCCGTGAACACAAGTACCATCTGGTAGATAATTAAGCTTGATGTCTCACTACCTTTATCATTTCATGTAGCAATGTTGTTACTCACTCGCTCTCGCAAAGGCAATTTTAATTGCCCAAAACAGAAACGTGAAGTAGTAGCAATGTGATGCAATAGAGTCGCATGTCGAAGTGTTCAAGATATGCATCCTAAATTTTCTGCCATCTCGGAGAATTGGCGCACTTTGCGAGCGCCTTTATTCGTCTGTGAAGATACAGTGGTGTAGACGGAGTTGGTCAGTATCTGCAAAAACAAACAAAAAAAAAAACGGAGGAGGCGCGTGCAAGCCGCTTATATTCGCCTCCGCATGTTACGGACTTGTAAGGCAATTATATTTACACCCCTAGTTAATTTTGCAACGCAAGGTTTCCAAGGTAACCTGTGAGTACTACGAGACCGAAGAGTTTAAATTTGTTTACACAGTCACTGGAACCTACCCAGAAGATTTAGCGCAATGTTCCCACCTAACAGTGCAGCTTAAGAGAGCCTAGAGTAAGCTCACTAGTACAGGACGTTTCGGTTTCTTAAATCAGTTTTTCAATTTTAATCAAGTTAACGATATTTTAATCAGCTGGGGTAATTAAGTAGTAATAAATAATTGACTAACATTTAGAGTGTTGCCTTCAACACCAGACAATCAATTGAGAAGTAGTAGAGAACGTTAACTGGTGTGCGGATAACGTGTCTTCATAGTGATATGTGCATTGGTTTTAATATTTTCGGACTTCTAAGACAATACGCGAGGTTGGAAGTTGTAACACGTGACTAGACACTTGCGCGCAGCGACGTTAGAGCTCTCGAACATCGAACGAACGATCGATGGTGCACGCTTGGAGACAGTACTGGACACGCCATGAGAGAAGTTAATGAGATGTGGTCACACTTTTTGTGTTCTCGGTCAGAGATTTATACAACGTCCCCTTAAACACCTACAGCCCCCCCCCCCCCCCCCCTTATGTGGGTCCCCACAATCCCTAAAGTTTTCCAGCTGACCAATGACTCCGTAGCCACAACCCCTGGTAACACCGTGGGTGTACCCCCCATTTCCTGAACACATGCACACACACGCACACACCAAGAAAATCGAAATTTGGATAAACCTCCGCTCTCGGCCTGCTTACGCGTGCGGCGTGTACCACCGCGGCGGCTGAATAATTCAAACTCAGTCGGCGAAAATGGGCGAGATTCCGCACTTCAATCGCAAGTTAGGCTTTAAGTGGTATAGAGCATTACGGAAAAAGAAACGGCCGAGCAGGCCGACACAGGAGGACAGAGAGCTAACTTCAAAGGGAGCTTTATTCGCAAATTGAATCAAATATGCAGACTTGCCCAAGTAGACAAAGAACACCCGAAAGTGTCGCCAAGATGAGACAAATCATCGCAACGTCACAGAGCAAAGATTCATACACTGTTCACCTGATTCAGGAAGGACCTTTCATGTTCAGGTAAAGCCAATGAAGGGGCGCTAATACATGTGACGCCAGCTCTTGCTATACAATGCGCTTCGATTATTTCTCGAGTGATTTGGGACGGGTCCTTCTTTACCACTGCACATTCATCAAAGAAAGAGCGACATCCACCATCGCGGCAATGAATTTCAATGTGCCCCTGGATTGCTTTACGCAGATTGTAATGGTGCTTTTTTTAGCCTTTCATTAAGGCAGCGCCCCGTCTGGCCAATATACCTCTTACCACAATGAGAGCGTTATCGAGTAAAGAACACCGTCTTCGCATGTCCCAAACCGCGTTCTGTGCTTGGCTGGGCAACCAGTAGCGCGTGATTTAAGGGGATTGATTGCTTTGCAAAGCCGCTGTAACTTATCCGGCGCCGCATGCATGGACAACATTACGTGTTTTCCGTGCATTATCTTTCCGCCCCGCTCATTTTGCGTAACTCAAACTCTCTGCCCGACGCATCCGCTTGGCCGAACATCCGTCTATCGAACCCATCTGCACCGCTATGTCTCCTCCCGCGTATGGCCTGTTTATTCGTATCGGTCCAGCGCACTTAGCATAACTTAAACTGTTTACACGACGCACCGTTTTGCCCAAGCATCTATCTATACACCCTACACCCTACCTCTAGATCTTCTCGCACGTATCGCCTGTATACATTCGCGCGCCACATTTGTTCGCGTCGGTTCACGCGACGTCGTTCCTAAAAGATTCGTCGTGTCGAACCGACTGCGGCCACATTAGGTGTGTAGCCCCTGTCGGCGGCGCCCTGGGCGTCGCCTCTTCCCACGGGAAAGAGAGAGAGGACACGGCGGCACAGACGCCGCATTCACGAGGAAGACAAACTGGAGCGAGGGGGGGGGGGGCTTTCCTTGCTGCCTTCCTTGTGCGCCGTGCTTTGCTCGCCGGATAAGTTTTATTTTCTCGCGCGAACTAACCTCGAGACATGCTGTCATATAACGGGCGGATGGGCTTCGTGCCGCAAAAATAAATTGCCGTTCCTGCGGCGTTAAAGGGCCCCTAAACCACCCAGTGGTGGAAATTCAGTTTGGGTGTTGCAGTTGTACACGAGTCGGCAACGAATACGCAGCTGCACGAATTTTTCGAAACGGTGAAGCAATAGAGGGGGTACACGGGTTTTATATGTCGGAATCTGGTTCCTACTCATATCGCTCTTTCCTTCGCTATGTGCCGTCTGACCGGTGCCGTACGTTCCTCGCCGAGTACTCCAAACATCACACGTGGCAGGCTATCACCAATGAGCGCTATTGCTTTGTGTCGGCCTGTCATCCTGCGAAGGGCTAATGGACTTGCCAATACAATGGAACCGTATGGCGACTGGCTGTGCTGAAGAGCCTCACAGGGTTACCCTTCTGTCAGCGTTTCTGTTCTTCGCCCCCACTGGCTGCCTACAATGGCACGACGAGCAACGCGACGAGGAAGAGGCAGCCTGCGTAATTCCTTGCAGACCTTGCCGGCAGTCATTCCACCAGTGACAGCACCAGTTGTGGCATCATCAGAGATGCCCAGTGACGTCAGGACGAGCTGGGGAGCATAGGAAATGCCCGGAGAGGCGAACAGTGTAGTTTTCTTCGTTTTGTGGCTCTCCCACGGCACGTAACGCTGCCGCGTTCGGCATCGATGATTGTGACGGCGTTCTCATGTCGACGCGCTTGTTCACGTGAAATGTTAAAAAAAGTATGGATGGGTGGTTTAGGGGCCCTTTAAATTGGTCTTCAAACAATCCTTTAACGTAGTCAGCAAACGGTGCCGAAGATTTCGAGTCTCTCATGAACGCGTAAGCGAAGTACCACTGCGCTGCATTCTTCGGCGAGTATAAGTTTCGATAGAAATACAGCTGGAAACCGCCCGCTTTTATTTCAACGAATGACGTCTCAAGGTGCTCCGACTACTCCGCTTGGCTCAGAACTTGCATTGGTGACTTCATTATCGCAGAAGAATCCTCAGTGATTGCTTATTTGTTCGTGCTGAATTCAGCAAAGAAAGGAAATGTATGCTTGTTCCTTCAAGAACAAAAGGTTAAGCCAAGCGATGTGGCCCGGGCTCTTACTGACGTAATTTGTCGGAAGAAGAGCAGACAGTCTAAAGCGGAGCTTGAAGCCAAATTGAGAGGGCTCTGGTGCGTGCAGTGCAGTAATCTATGGCTCACGTGTTCATAGCAGCTTGCACGACCGTTTAGCTGTGTTTTCTGGAAAAAATGTTGCCGGAACCCTTTAAGGCTGGGACTACACAACCGACAACTCTAACGATGGCTTCGACAAAAAAAAAAAAATGAAATGTCGCATCCACATATTTAGAGAATAAGGGAAGTTGCTTGCATTCTCTTGTACTCTTTCTTTAGTTAGTTCGGAGCTATAGTGCTAGGTTATATTATATGGAACTGCATTAATTTGAACAATGTTGCAAACTTTGAACGTACTCAGCGACGCCGCGCGACTGTCCTGCGTTGTCACTCTCTGGGGCTCGTGCCAATGACAATGAATGGACGGATGCCTATGTTTAATTACAGTCTTTTTTAGAAATAAATGGGAAAAGCCGTAATTGCTTAGCTCTATAAACGTTAGTTCGTAAGCATTAATGACGTGTACGTTCAATGTCGGCTGTAGCTTTCTGCGTGCCTCGCCCTCATTTGAATAACGCAGCATTTTATATGTGGAGTTGACTCATACCTCTTGTATGGGCAGTTTGAAGTTTCGTAAAAAAGTTTGAAGTTTCGTAATACCTGGCTTCGCAATCTTCGCATTTTACAGCGGAGCTGTCTCCAGCTACCTGAATGTACGTGTCTGCCCTCAAAGACCTCTATCGTCATCAAATAAGTTCGTACGTAATTCTCTCTTCTTGCGTTTCGAGCATTCGTATCCGCGGGCATCGCACCGCCACCATGAAAGAGGCGCTAAATCGACACGTAAGTAAATGTTCATTACACTGTGCTTCACAGTTCCGTGCAGCAGAGCCAAGGTTACGAGACCGTCGAGCGCGGAATCCTTGCGAGGCCGAAAGAAATGTTATTAGGTAGTTTTATCAGCGCCGGCTTACTGTACAATGCCGTTCCGTCATGGTCGGCATGCGGCTCTTTTAGTCTGAAAGAGCTGCACTAGTTGCTCGGTGAGCATGGAAACGTCATCAGATGATAAAACTTGCTGGTGAAGTTCTCACGAGCTAAATTTTCTACGTGCCGACAGCGACGGCACGGCACTACCGTACTTACCGTACGGTAAGCCGCCGCTACTAAAACACCATGTTGTTCACACACGCACCTGCGAGCCGCTCCTGCCAATAAGGGTCCCACAACTTCCTCCTCTTCGTCGTCATTCCAAAGCTGCAGCTGCCACTGCAGGGCCCACCATTGTCAGACGTCATCGTGCTGGATAAGTTTCACATTTATGGGCCTCCCATAGAGGCCTGCAGATTCCACAGTACTGCGTGGAACTACTGAAACAGCCTATAGAAGCACGACGCTTCGCTGATCGATCATTTTCACTGAGGGGAAGGACAGAGGATTTTTAGCTACTTTATTTATTGTTCGTGCGATTTGCGTCATGGAGTATAATTTCTTCTTTATTATTTTTCTTACACTCCCATGCCACAGCTTCTCGGATAGTTATGTTATTTTTTCCAGATCTCAGTGTAATCAAAGTGCGCCCTTAGTATAGCACCAAGCCGTTCGTGCACACACACACACAGAGAATGAGAGAGAAGCAAAGGAGCACGTGAGTGAGTGAATGAATGAATGAATGAATGAAGGAATGAATGAATTAATGAATGAACAGACCTTTATGAACCAAACAGTGGACTTCTTGCATTGCTTTTTGATTAATTTTTAAGATTCTTGCTGCTCAAATTTGATACGAAGCAGGTGTGTATATGTGAGACAAAAAAAGGGAACAGTTCTTTTATTGTATTCATTTCGTCGTTTCATCACTTTTATTGAAGATGAAGAGGGAGAGGAATTTCGATGGTGATCTTGGAGGAATTGGTTTGGATTTGCACCTACATAACATGGCTTGCTTCTTCGTGGACTAGGGGTTCATTATGGTAAGTGCATGTGTCTCGCGGACGACAGAGTGAGTAAATGCCACCAAAGAATGCTCCATTATTGTGGTCTCGCTCACACATGCAACATAAAGGAGTTGGTGCTGGCGGTGGTGCAGCGGGCGGGTTTAGCCGGGAGTACGTAGCTGGCACTTGTTCCGTGCGAATCTCCTATCGGTTGAATCATCAGGAATTGATCATCATGAATCATCAGGAATTGATCAACCCCACCCCTCAAAGAACAATGCATAAATTGAATGATACTCCGCCCATCTAATCAACAGTGTCAGCTGGATGAAAAGCAAAATAGATTAGAATGAAGTAAAAAAATTCTTGCACTCTACTACTACTACTACTCATAATAATAATAATAATAATAATAATAATAATAATAATAATAATAATAATAATAATAATAATAATAATAATAATAATAATAATAATAGTAATAATAATAATAATTTTCTATTTAACATACCGAGGAACACCAGCAATGCTTTTGTTCCAGCATACACAGGCGCTGCATTTGTAAGGACAACTTCTGCCCCACACAAAGATTTGTTCGAATGGATATTCAAGGCGTCAATACACGTACTTCTAAACTAATCAACCTATGACCTAACATATCAAAATAGGAAACCATTTGTCAACATTCAACATCTTGTATATTTTCAGTATTATTGTCGTTGTCTTAACTGTCGACTGCTGTCCAAAACACAAGTGGCAAATCTGTTCTGACACAATTTTACCTTTACTGATTTGCGTCAAGACCCGCCTTCGTAGTTCAGAGCCGTGTTGTTGGCTTAGCAAGCTCGAGGTATCAGTGTCGATTTCGCGCCACGGGGCCACATTGCAAAAACACCTGCGTGCCTAGATTGAGGTGCACATTAGAGAACTACAGGTGATCAAAATTACTCTGGAGCCTTCCACTATTTGACGTACCTCATAATCACTAATACTCGAACATACGTGTGTTGTTTCGATGTGTTGGGTACTCAAACCTCTTAGCGTCACATAGCTGTTCGCTCCTAATTTCACCTATAGGTGAAATTTCACATTTAGTTCACATTAAGAAAGAGAAGCCTACATATGTACAAGTGAAAACTACAGTTGTATCAAAAGGCCTTTAAAGACATGGTATTCGTCACAAAAAATGTGATATATGGCGATATCAGAAATTGGCAAATGTGGCTATATATGGCACGTGTCCGTATGTGTCCGCATTTACCCAAATCATGATAGAAGCATACGTGGCCTTAAAAGACCAACACGAGGAATGTCATGTAAGACTCCGATGCTTATTGGGCAAATAGGGCCACATACAGACATGTGCAATATATAGCCAGATATGCATATAGTATATGGCCATACGCGCACCCATGGCTATATATGCCACGTGTCCATATGTGGCCGTATCTGCCCAATGCGTATCAGGGTCTCACATGGCATTCCTCGGGTTGGCCTTTGATAGGCATATATGCTTCTATCATGATTTGGGCCAATACGGACACATACGGACACGTGCCATATATAGCCACATTTGTCCAATTCCTGATATCGTCATATATGACATCTTTGTAAGCGATAGTATGTTCTCTAATAAACCGAGGAGATTACACCGTTCGTAGGTACGCTAGTTAATGTTCCTTAAAACTTGCTTTTCATGAAACTACTACGCTTTATTCCTAAGTCGCCTGCTCACAAACGTGGAGAATTTATCTTTCCACACAGCACCGCGCAAAGCCTTGCTTGCTGTATATAGGTGGGCAGACCTAACTGAATGTGTAGCAATACGTAGAAGCGATCACGGTAAGGACAGACTTGTTTACCCTGATTTCCAAACAAGGTTTGCCTTCGTGGTTTCATGGTAAGGTAAACCGTCCACGACACAGGGATCCAGCTGCGAGCAGCGCACTTCCAGTATAGCAGCAGCCACCCAGCGGGAGCACACGGCACTAACATTACGTACGTATGGCTAAAAACGAACTGGGAAATCATTACTAACCATGCGGTGCGTAACCTAAAGTAAAACGCCGTTTCCCTCACGGTTTTCATTCTGCGCGTGATAAAGGTATCTATATTAAAGGACTACTCGTGCATGCACGTTCCGTAGGCACGCGCAAGAGTTAGCCAGCCTTCGTTTAGCTCTGAAATGAAGCAGTACGCTCCTTCCAACTTGTAGAGGCACGCGTTCGCTTCCACTCACTTTATCATCGCTTCCTTTTTCCGTTACCCCGGCGCAAATATCTATAAACCCGGTCCGCACCTTTCCCCACCGCTGCGCCAAAAGCCATGGCTCCGGGCACCGGCAACGCGTTCTCGATGCTATCAGGAACGGGTAGGCAGAGGCGCTCTCTACTGCCGAACCATAGTCAGCAACTAATGCGGCGACCGCCCGGCGAAAAGCTTGCCACGGGCAGCAAACAACAACAACGCCCCTCTCGAGAAGCACGCTTGCAAACGGCGCGCGCAGCTAAACAGCGTGGAAAAAGGGTGAGAGAGGGTCGCCGAAAGCTGCACGCGGGGATTCCAGTGCGCGGCGGTCGACGCGAAGCCGCTTATTGCATCGTCCGGGCACTGTATCGCTATCCGCGTATCGGACCGCGCGGGCGAGAGGACCGCCACCTATAAAAAGACCCGCAATGGTTCTTCCTCCCAAGGCTGACCCACATCTCCCCCCCCTTATATCGTCTATTGGGTGCGCAACAACACTCTCTCGACGTCGGCCACCACGCCGGTGCCCCTCTAAACATTCTCTCTCGTTTCCTTTGTGTTTTCCGCGAGAAAGCGGCCGTCTCCGAGCAAGTGCAGAAAAGGAGGAGTTATTTCCTTCGCCCTCGCCTGGCGAGTGCCCCCCTTCTCCTATACCCAGCCGTTGCCGCCTCATCATCTTCTTCCCTCCCCTCGTTTGTTTATTTAAAGGCGGACTCGCGCGCACAGCGGCCCCTTGAAACCGATCAGCCGCCGCCGGGGTAGGTGTCACTCGGCGGAGCACTGAGCTAGAGGGAACGCGTAGGTCAACGCTCAGACTATCCGAACCCACGGCCGACACAGGGGCTGATAGAGGCAGCGGCGATGGCCACTTCAGGCTTCGAGAAGATCTCCACAAGCGACTATGGAAAGTTCAGCCGCTGGAGTCGTCCCCTGTATCCGCTCTCGGACCCGCGCACCCGCGACTGGTTCCTGCTGGGCAACCCTTTCTTCATCGCTCTGGTACTGGGAGCGTACTGGTACATCGTGTACCGCGGTGGGCCGCGGTTCATGGCCAACCGGAAGCCTTACGACCTGCGCGGGATCATCAGAGTCTACAACGTGGCCATGATCGTGCTCAACATGGTGTTTGGCTACCATTTCCTGAGGAACTCGTACCTCGGCGGCGACTACAACCTCTTCTGTCAGGGCATGACGTACGCGACGGACGAGAAGACCATGAAGATTCTCTGGTGGGGATACTTCTACTTCTTTGTGCGCATCGCCGACTTCTTGGACACTTTCTTCTTCGTGCTCCGCAAGAAGTACAACCAGATCACGCTCCAGCACACGCTGCACCATGCACTCATAGTGGCCAACGGCTGGCTCTGGTACACGCTGGGCGGCGACGGCCAGTCGCTCTTCGGCGGCATCATCAATAGCTCCATTCACACCGTCATGTACTTCTACTACTTCTTGGCGGCCTGCGGTCCCGAGTACCGCAAGTATCTGTGGTGGAAGAAATACCTGACGCGTGCGCAGATTGCGCAGCACCTTATAATCATCGTGCACGGACTCATCCCACTCTTCTACGATTGCGGCTACCCGCGGTTCTTCATATACCTGGCTCTGCCGCAGGGTTTGCTCGGACTCGCACTCTTCCTCAAGTTCTACGTTGCCGCTTACAGGAAGAAGTCTGCCATGGAGGCCGCTGCTGCTAAGGAACAAGCCATGCTCAAGGAAGACTGAAGTTTAACGCAGGCTACGGGCTTTTTAGGGGAAGAAAAATACCGGTGAATTCAACAGACCGTCCAGTGCTCTCCGTGCGTCGTCGTCTTCAAATCGCGATATGACGTCAGAGTAGCTGACATAGAAAGACGTCGCCCGTTGGTCTGGTGTCTTGAGGCAAATCTCAGGAGGGAACTCTAAATCCTCAGCCATCCATTCAAACAGCCCACCTGCAACTGCGGGTCTTTCGTTCTGCTGATATCACCGGGATTACTATGGGCCACTTGTGTCATTTATGTCTTCGCCTTTCAGCGGAACATCGAACTTGTGCAGCCTGTGTGTCTGTGCGTGTGTGTTTGTGAACAATTTTTTTCGTTTCTAAGTGAAACCTCGATGTGCCTTGGCGATGCACACGTGAATTTTCATTTGCACTTGAGGTATCCCTATGCTCTCCAAGCCGACAACTCGAGTTGTACACTTGTTTCAAGAAATGAACCATTGGAGAGATTCGCATGCTGCGGGAACTAAATTTCAAGTACCTTGTAGATACGTTTTGTCACCCCCCAGAAATTGGCAAGTAACAATGCTTTATCCTTTCCCGTATGTCTGCGCGCGGTGTGTGAAAGTTGGCCCAACTGCTATTTCTCGATGTATTTGAAGACAACTTATGGAGCCTCGTAGCAGAGCCTCCGGTAAAAGAGAAGTGATGCCCCTCAAGAGAGAACATTCCCCCTCATCGCACAGATGAATGCATGGTGCTTCTCCATTCTGTCATAGGCAGCGCGGTATGTCTTTCTCGGCGTCAGTTGGCCCAGATTCCAACTGCAGTCGAGCGATGTCGTATGCTTCAAATCCAACCATCCTGTACCATTCAGACCGACGATCCTATTCCTAGTGGGCGTTCTCTCGCAACGCAGATACAAACCTTCTGAAGACTAGGCTGTTGTTGTGTTGTTGCTTTGTGGGGTTTAACGTCCCAAAACCAGGTGTGATTATGAGAGACGCCGTAGTGGAGGTCTCCGGAAATTTCGACCACCCGGGCTCCTTTAACGTGCACCGACATCGCACAGCACACGGGCCTCAACATTTCGCCTCCATCGAAATGCAGCCGCCGCAGCCGGGATTCGATCCCGCGACCCTTGGATCAGCTAGACTAGGCTGGACTTCTGATTCTGGCAGTAATAGCTCTGTGATGGAAAACACCGTGGAGACGGCCGGCAACGTGGGAGCGCACTAACATGGTGCGCGCAAGGAACAACCGCCGAACATACCCGTATACCCGTACCTTCAGCTCCTTGGACGTCCTCTTCTCGAGCCTCGAAAACAAAGCGGCTAGGAAACCAGGAACAGGGGACACCGAAGCTCTCGGCAATACTAAGCCTCTCTGGCACTCAATGCAGCAGCGTCTTTCGCAGTGCAGGAGACCAGCGGGGTCGTGGAGACTCCGCGGCCGACCCGTCGCTCTTCCTAATTGCAAATGCACGTTGCACTGTTCGCATCTCGCCCCCCCCCTCCCCCCTTTCCCCCAAAAAAGAAAGCGGGCAAGCCGAGCGTGGCGAGGCTGCGTGCCATTCACGGAATCGTGGAAACGCGCTGGTCTGCGCTGCGTGCCTCGCCGGAGGCGCTACGCATTTCGGGCGCACGCCGCTCGGTTCTTGGTTTTTCTTTTCCTGTTGTGCCCTTTTCTAACGGTCACTCGGTTCGGCGGTGTGCGCGCGCCAGAGTGGTCTGCGGATGTGAAGGCGTCTTACTTCCGTGCCCAACATCAAGGCCACGATGCTCGTTCAGTGCTCCACTTTCTTTTCCTCTAGGCTGAGCTTTTTGCGGGAGAGCCCATTGGTACTCGTTTCTGTATTTGTTGGCTTAAATCTTTTCGCCTAAGGTTTATGTCTCTGGCGCGTTCATGTAGTCACGTTCCACTGCTGAAGCCGAAAGGGTTGTCTGACCTGTATTTGTCGGTCCGAAAATTGGGATATTGCGTAAGAGGCAGAGCTTGGTGTTGTCGCAGGACCATAAAGATGCGTGAAAGCTTGAGTATGCCATCTGAAGTTGATGACGGTGCCTGATCCCGGTCAAGGCGGTAGTATTTTGATGGAGGATAAATGTTAGAGGCTCATGTACTCTGCCACGTCAGTGGACGTTGCAGAACCCCGGGTGGTCAAAATTTCCGGAGCCTTCCATTACGGCGTCACTCATAGTAATACCGTGGTTTTGGGACGTACAACCCCAGAAATTACTATTGCCGGTAGCTGAATTGGCCTTCCGCGCTTGCCATTTCTGCACCATCTTCAAAGTGATATCACGACTGAATGCCCTCTTGGTGATATCATGAATGTCCTGTTGTAACCTCCACGTGCTTAATGACATGCGCCTAGCACCGTGTGTCATTAAGCGCATGGGGCTTACGGCCGGGCAAAGTGATTCTATCTGTCGTGGCACAGAACTGACACATGATAGAGGTGAATATATCCCCATATATACAACCAAAATTCATGCCGAAACACAACAGCAACTGCTACGATAGCACGAGATATAAATTTTTGCTCTTCAGCGCGCGTATGACCATGCACGTGCAAAGTCAGAGCGATACAAGCGCAGAAGTGAAACGAGCGGGTTGGCGCACTTTCATTGTTCATAGTTTAAGGCTAACAGCTTTATATATCTAAGTATAAGCTCGTAATTATGCCTCAATTTATATGACGAATGCCTCTCTTACGAAAATCATCAGAGCTGCCGACTGTCAAGCCAAGATGGCATTTGAAAACGCCAATGGCAGCTCCGATCATTCAGAGCTATGTGGCACACGCGTTTTCAGAGGGCGTGGCTCTCTAACTGTTGTACCGGCTTCTTCGTGGAAGGGATCACTTATGTCCGGAACACTAAGCCTTCAACTATTGGCCCGTTTTAAGCGACGAGTTGTGGAATGAGTAAAGTCTAAAGCAAGTGATATACCACAAAACAAAAGGTTATATTCGCTGCGTACTGAGGATATTATAATCCCTTAAGTGACTTTGATCTGCAGCGGTGACTGTTCCGTGTTTTAGAAACCTGTCGTCGATTTGACTTGGACTAGAGGAGAAATATTACTTGCGTGTGTACATATTAGTATGCATAAGCAAGCTTGCATAGGAAGTGATCCTTGAGCGCATGGGGAATTTATTATTAGAGGTTGTTCTTCCGCAGCAGTCCAGCTGGTTTGACACTAAGATTCTGTGATGAGTTCAAAAACTGGAATGATGGTGCCTCATTCTCCGGCACATGTTATTGAAACCTCCGCTCGTTTAGCAAACGGCGTGCTTGAAAGAAAGAAAAAAAATGCCATAGTGCTAAGTTACCCTTACAGCGAACCATGAATTTCTTTTTCGTAGTAAGGGCTTCAGTAGCATGACTACGCAATACATCAGGGTGAACGGTGTTCACCCTTCAATATATAAATGCCGAATTCTGCATATCTATAGTAATAAGAGGTACTTGAAGTTCACTGCGATATAGCGACGGTGAACGTTTATTAGCGCATCATCGTTGAAAACAGCACTAGTACAGCATAAGCATTGGCGAACACAGCGTCGAAATTTTGCAAAGTTTTAACTGGCCAATGTGTAGGTGGAGTCCGCAAATGTTCGGCAGCCGCCAGTCTATTTGCGCGGGGGCTAAGGCAATGTGCCGACTAATACCAGGAAGCGTTTCTGTGTTCCCTAAAGCTATCCGCTTTGGGTAATCTAAAAGAACACTGCGACCGCTTCTGCGAAGTACTTCAAACTTCAGCTTTGCACTCGCAAGAATTTTAGCTGTAAGACCCAGAAGCCAAATGTTCCGCCAAGGGTTTGTCGAAAATAAAACAAACAAACAAAAGCCGCGTACAGTGACGTCCCTATTGTTGTCTTGAGGTGTTGATGCGCGCTTCTTTTCCTGCTTGCACTATCTGCGGCGGATTTTCCGTCTGTATACTTGATTCATGCTGCACAACTCATTTTTGTTTTATTTTGTAACACCATACAAACAAGAAAACGGTGCTAACTATGTACGAAAAAGGTGTTGGCTAGTCATACGTGTACAACCGCGGAACACTGAGAAATCATTTATTTTTCTTTGTGTCGTCCTTATCGGCCATATCGAAACTGTGTACTTTTGTTCACAGGAAAGAAACAATACCGAATTGAACGCAATAAAGCATTGTCCTCGAAGGTACTCACTGGCTTGTGCTTTCTTTGAAGTCGGCAAGTGGCGCTTTTCTGCGCCGTTGTCATTTCTTTTCTTCGAGAATATGTGGTGCTTTTGTTAAATTCAGTTGTTTTTTTTTTTGCCAGAATACGAATTGGTAAAAGAAAATAATGTTAAGCCCATTTTATGTTGAAACAATTGTGTCACATTTGGCTGAATATCCCGCACTAAAGAAATAACTATGGAGAAATACTTGCAACGCATTCAACGCAATACCAGAAACGCATTCAGCGACCGCTTAATATCTTTTGGCATGCGATACTCTGACTATGTTTCTATGTACCAGTGCTTTGCCTATTGGTGACACCTTGCGCTCCTACGGGTGATTTAAAGGGACCCTTCAACACTTATTGGACCCAGTCATAAAAAGATGCCAATCAGTGGTGGAGGAGTTCCTGTGAACGTGCGAACTAAATATTATTGCACCGCACCCAGCACGGAGTTTGTTTTCAAATGCAGTTTGTTTCAATATGTATCCGGGAAAGTGCCTCCTCTTCTTTCAACAAATGACGTCACTAAAGGCACCGACCGCGTCGCTTGAGACCGAAATAGCATTGGTTGGTCTCATGATTGTTCAAAGATCCTCCGCAATACTTTATTCGTTCGCTTTGAGTTCAGTAAATATAGACGATATAGGTATCTACCTTTAAGAAGAGCAGGAAAATTCAAGCGGTGTAGCGGGGGCTGCCAGTGACGTCATAAGTTCTTAAGTATAGCAGCACAAACACAAGCGACTAAAACCAGGAAGACACGGGACATCGCTCTGTCCCGTGAATTCCTGTCCTTCGTTTTTCGTATATTTATGCTGTTATACTTACGAAGTTATGCATAACGGACAGCAATCGCTATTGCAGTGACGTCATTTGTTCAAATTAGAGCAGGCAATTTCCTGCCATATTTTAAACCACGCTGCAAGTTGCCTGGCGCGCGCGGCGCAATATTTGGCTCACATGTTCAAAGGAGCCTCGACACCGTTTCATGGCTATGTTCAAAAGGTAAAACAAAGACAACAGGGGGCAATAAAACTACAGTGCCGAACTTCACGTTGCGGCAAAAATGTATCGTTCAGTCAATACCAAGTAGGCCAATAAACAGCCCCGTCAAGCCAATGTGGGATGTGACGACCAATGGAGGTGAATACACAGTGCTGCCGGTGCGCGGCAGTCCGACGCCGGAAGGCCTACTGAGGTGGCACCGCATGATGGATGGAATTGTGCTGCTTAGGCGATGAAGAACGACGGGCAACCATGCACAGCGCGCCACGGAGAGCGAGAGAGAGATTGATTCTTGTACTGAAAAGAAGAGGAGAGCACAGGATAGCAACTGTCTCTTGTCGAGGAGGACACCTCAACCGTCCTGTGCAAGAACTAGCGACACACAGGGGAAAAGGAATGAAAGAGTGTTAAGGGGGAGTGCATTTGTGGGGGTCTCCGGAAATTTGGCCGCCTAGCTATGGGGTTCTTTTACGTGCATCGAAAACGCGAAGTACACGTGCCTCTGGCGTTTCCGCCTCCATCAAAAATACGACTGTCGTGTTCGGGTTTTAACTCACGCCCCTCGGGTCCGCAGTCACGGACCAAAACCACTGGACCACCACGGCGTACTGCATAACAGCTACTTTTCTGTGCTGTCTTTTTTTTTATTATACCCTTGTCACGCGGGCAGCCTCTAACTCCATTTCTCTCCTTCGTCTTTACGTCGAGGGAGATGTGCTCGGTGTCTTTTCCCCCAAGGGAGTTAAATGGAGCTTCTCCGTTGCCGGTAGAACGGACTACTCAGTACTCTGCGGTTTCGAGAAAGACTGCGAGCACTAAGCTGCCGCAGTTGAAAGAGTACCACATATTTAGTAATATAGTAAATGTTTTTTTTTTTTTTTGCTCGCAAGGTTTACCACGGCGTATTGCATAAGAGCTATTTTACTGTGCTGTCCTTTTAACCCCTCTCTTACCCTGAGGCTAAGAAGTCTTGTGTCACGGCAGGTTTACGACATTCCGGAAGAGCCCGCATCCTTTAATTGCCCGTGTCCGCAAACGTCAGAGTAAACAAGGCTGTTACGAGCGCACGACGGTTAGTACGAAACATCCTCTTTCTTACACACGCCGTTTGTGCGATTGTAGTTACGTGCGCATTCCACTTACGGTTACGAGCCCGGAAAGGAAATGTCGTAAGCCGGCGTACTAACAGCAGCGCAGTATGAACTAACAGTTCATACTGCGCTGCACTAAGCAGTATTTGACGATATCGCGAGGAGTCGTCAAATGGGGATTGACCAGGCGGGCGTGTAATTCTTTCCTTTTTCTCTTCCTTTTTTTTTTGTGTTGTTACGGTACGACAGTTGTAGCCCGTTACAAAGGCACAAGATCCGCCCACGTATTCGATGTTTCCTGAGTTTAACATCGGCGCTGGTCAAAGTCGCGGTTGTGCTGTGGATCGGTTGATATTATTGACAAGCAGGGAAAAAAAAACAGACCCTTTCTTGTCCTCGATGCACTACCCACTGTCGCCCTTGACACAGTCATGCCATCCGCCCTCTGCTACATGATAGACAGTATCCGAAAACCAGCGTGCGATAGTGCAAATGCAAATTATAAAATAAATAAATAAATAATAACCATGAGTCCATGGTGAAGGATCACGTAACGTTCAACAGGTAAGGGTGAATTGTGGTACGACGAACATGGATGATACATCACGACGTCAATAACTTGACGCCATTGCTAATTACGTCTCGATTGACGATAAAATACCATTCTCACTTTGGCGACGGTTTTTCACGGCTTGAAAATTATTTTTTAAGACACTGTATTGCAAATTGCACGTCACGCATGAAAATGCCCCTGCTGATCAAACTACTTCATCGCCTCGGTTAAAAATGCACGCCGGTGACGTCAGCTCGTTTACGGATTTCTCTTGTTAGCGTGTGAAAACATGACGGTATGTTAAGAATGTGAATCACATCTGCACGAAAAGCAGTGAGAGGGTAGATGAAAGGACGTGGTAGGAGGCGGGCAGAGAACTTTACTTAGGTCTTGAGAAACTGCCCTGGGATGCCCCCTTCTAGGGGGAGTCCGTAGCAGTTGCGGATAGGGAGCCCACATGACTCCCTAGTTGCGGACCACTTCCACGCAGGGGCCGGAGGACCGCGACCATCCGCCCTCTCGCAGGTTCTCTGGTCAAGACGAAGTTGCAGCAAGCGAGCGTATGTGCTCTTGCAACGTTCCGTTAACACATCTCCCGCTCTGTCCAACATAAACGTTTCCTGATGGTATCGGAATCATGTAAACAACTCCTAGCTAAGACGGTGGAGGACCGTGGGCATCTTGACATCTTGACGTTGCGGCCGGTGGACCAGCCTTCATCACTCTGATGAAGGCCGGTCCACCGGCCGCAACGTCAGTAAAGCTAGATTGGTTTTGTTAATCGTGTGACTCTTCTTGGAAACTCGACACTTGTTCCGTAGTATGTGTACCAGTTGGAATCATGACGGCGAATCAATCATTGCATAACGTCTGAAAGAAGTTGTGGCACTACATTTGTCGATGACTTATTTATTTTATTTTTTCAATCTTGTTTTATGATGAATTCATCGTCTAGTCTTCGTGCGACCATGCAGTATTCGAGTTCTCGCGCACGGGAAGCTTCCGCTCGTCTGATGATTTTCCCGACGCTGGGGTCACATGATTGACATAATACGATATTTAAATGGTCCAGAACAATGGCGATTGTCTTCAAGGGCTTCTTCCAGCCTGGAATAAGTAAAGCGCTCTATACACGTCGTTCTTTTTTTTTTCTTTTTTCACGAACAAACAAAAGGGCCCGTGTTAATTGCTGGCGGACTCGCTCATCGCTAGTATATCCCCGCAATCTACGTTAACGACGGCCTAGCGTGCAAGAAATGCACGCGTATGTTTTCGTGAGTCCCATCGCCTCTCACGACGAGGAAGAAAAAAAAAAGAAAGCCACGAGTTGATCTTCAGGTATGAGTAAGCTCTCAAGATGACTCGTGCTACGGTCGTATGTGAGCACCTGTTCCCAAGGCCGACGGGAGTGCGCCACTTCGGTGACAAGGCTCAGAGCATGAAGAAGGACTGAAACGCCTTTGTGTGACGCGTACATTTCATTAGTATCTTATGTTTACCTTCTGCACTGACATCGGGACGTACAGATGGGTATGTTAGGCGAAAAAGAACAAGGCATATATATATATATATATATCTGTGTGTGTGTGTATTGCCATCAGAAGTGAGTAAAGGAATTAATATATATATATATATATATATATATATATATATATATATATATATATATATATATATATATCTGTGTGTGTGTGTATTGCCATCAGAAGTGAGTAAAGGAATTAATCTTTCCTGAGTTGCAGGATTAATGTTGAGTTATGCGTTGCTGTGTTTTATGTGCTGTACAATGTGTATTGTATAATCCGCTAAACAGATAATGCCGCATGTTTACAACACTGTCTTGTTGCTCTTCTTCTGTTCTTTCCCTCTCAAAAGCAGAAGAGAGTAGATTTCTTAGTTATTGTTCTTGCATTGTTCCATATATACTTGTATTAGTGCTGTGTAATTTGTAAATGAGATAGATCGCACCGCTGCAGCTGCTGTCTTGGTGGCGTAGACTAGTCTGGGACCTTGCGGGCAGTTCCCACAACGTCTCCCGAGAAAACTGTGAATTCCATTGAATAAAGTCTGAATGAATGAACTGGCAAGCTTTATTTTCGCGCGAAATATCTTATATGGGGGTAAACGCTGTATGGTGATAAACAGCGATGTAAAGCAAATAATACGGCGGCTCTTACAAACACAGGACCCACGTGGTCACTACATTGCGCCACAGCCTCTGATAACGCTCGCACAGATAAATCGCCTCACGACTACATTACGAAATCTTAAATACTCGTATCCATGTAGATTAATGTCATATAGAGGTATGAATTTGGTGAAGTGGCAAACTTTACAGTGTGACCAAAAGCATAAAGTTTTATTTTAACAGCCTACTTTTTTTTTCAAGCGAGTGACAAAACAAGCAATTGCGTTACTGCAGTCAAATTGACAGCTTGATTCGCCAAATTCGTCCACGGTGTTGCCCTTAATGGAATGTTCACGTATTCGGTCTGGTTAGACAAAATTTGCCGTCTCGATAGAACCAGTAACACTGTAAAATGTGCAGATACATTAGGCGCATCTTCCTCCTAATGATAATTTCTTAACGGCTACTACGCCTTGAAAAACGGCCACCAAAAAAAAAAAAAGCATAACAATAGATTCATCCATAACGCTGGCACGAATCCATGTTATGGATTCGTGCCAGTGCCAGCAAGTCGCTCTGTTGACAGCTATAACATTACCGCGACCGGTGTTGCTTAGTGCTTTGATTGTACAATATGAGCTGAAGCGTAACTAATTTGCTGGGTAAGTGGTTCTTTTGAGCTTTCGTATGCTAATCGAGTAAACTTGTTACCTTTTTTTAACTTGTCCAGCTCTTCGATAGAACAGCTGGAGAAGTTAAAAAGCAGCAATCTTGTTTCGCCCTTCAGTGAGTCATTTCACCTGTTACGTTACAGCACTCGGGAAAGAGAACGTCGCAACAGGGGGCGACACCCACCGAAGGAGTTTTTCTCGTTTGCGAAGGTTTGAGAGAAATTTCGTCGTGTTTTCCTTGCAGCTGTATGTGCTTCTTTTCGTTTTATAGATACCTCTTCATTTCGTAAATTAAGGATCATTGGCAGCAGTAATGCATTACGCTGAGAATAGTGGCATAATTTTAATAAATGAAAGACAGAAACGCAAGCAACATTGCGCCCGACCCTTGTCTGAGAAGAGTTGCCGGCGCTACGTTAATACACTGATTTTATCCTGAATACAGGCACTACTACTACTACTACTACTACTACTACTACTACTACTACTACTACTACTACTACTACTACTACTACTACTGCTGCTGCTACTACTACTACTACTACAACTACTACTACTTACTAGTTAGTACTACTACATGAACGTGATCCCCTTGATGTAGTGTTTCTTTTTGTACCCTAACATTAAAGCAAGGTATTCTTTATGCGACCACACGGATGAGTGCCTTAATCTGACGTATAATAATCAGCATGGTTAACTCGAACGCTCTGTAGCATAGCCTGGACCGCTTGGAGTGAGGCTTGCGCCGCGTATTTGTAGGTGCTGCTGGCGAAATAATATTTACTTGATTATTTATTTATTGAATGAGCAAGTTAATATTATTTCAGCGGCAGCGCCCACCATAACGCGGCGCAGGACTCAGTCCAAGCGGTCCATGCCGAGCTACAGAGCGCACGAGTTAACCGTGCTGACAGCTGCACATGACAAAGATCAAGTAAAACGGGGGAAGAACGAACACACAGTAGCGATGCAGGCCGCGCCGAAGCCAAATGTATATTCGAATGTCTTAAATGGGAACTGCGGCGGTTTTTTTTCGTCATATTCTCATGCGGCTGTTTTCGATTGACACTGATAGTCCTGTAGCATACAGGGTGGTTCATTTTGCACAGAAACTTACCAATAATTTTAAATGGCTGAATCAAATATCCTATCAAGAAGGCTATGCAACTACATGTGTTCAAGCCGAAAACGAGACGAGTCAACGCTTCGTTTTAGGGGGCGAAGCTCCTCTTAGTCTAACCTTGTCACGCGTCAGGCGTCAGGCGTCAGGCGTAACCCGCGTGCTGGGAGGCACGCGCTCGCCCTCGGCGTTCGCCTCGGCGCGTGCCTCTCTCTCTCTCCCGGCGCCTGCCTCCCGGCGCGTGCCTCTGCTGTCTTGTGAGAGAGAGAGAGCCAGAGAGAAAGCGAAAGGCGCGCGTTGGCTATGGAAACGCTTTTTCTTAGAGGAACGCTGTACCAGCTCGCAAAGAAGGATATATATATATATATATATATATATATATAGATTTCACTTGTGCATAGTTGAACCATGAGGATTCGCAGCGTGCGCGTTAATTAATCCGAAACTCGGCACGATCTACGATGAAACTCCCGAGCTTCGCCCATTCATCATCATTCACTCCGTGGATATGCTGTAATTTTTCGGGTAGCTCCCATTCTCTGTTACCCAGAGTGGTCGAAATTTTCGAAGCCCTCCACTACGGTCTCCCTCGCGATCATATCGCGGTTTTGAGAAGTAAATCCATAGAAACTGTTATTACAGAAATATCGGCTTGTTCGTGAACAAATTCAAACGATTCAGCGCAATGATGCGCCCTACTATGCAAGAGAGCTATTGTTGCCGTGCCAGAGATGAAATAAAAAAAGAATAGAAAGAAAGAACGATGCCTAGCGACCGACAGCGCTCACAAAAACCGAAACCCGTGCCACTGCAGTGAAAGATATATGAAGTGAGGAGTAGAGACTCTCCTGCGTTTCCCCTGTGTTTCTGTTGCGTTTATCGTCGGAGTTTTCGAGTACTCTTTGCTTAACTTGATTCTGTTATGCCAACATTTACTCTGGACGTCTACCTTTTATCTTGAAATGCTAATCTGCCTCATCTTAACCATTAATTATTCTGCCTTTATTCCGTTTCCTGAATAAAGCCATGATGAATGCCATGTGCGTACACACCGCACCACACTTGTGTCGCTCGTAGTTAATGACCCGCACCCGTGCGCCCTCATATCTTGCAAGCATCCGTGCATCTCATCGACCTGACATTTAGGTTTCCACCTTTGACGCTTGCAGCCTGCTGCCCAAAGCGTTCAACATTCCCGGGGCAAAAGTGGTCTCAAAATAAACCGGGCTCATATTTCAAGACAACTGTGTGGTTCTGTGTTATGACATTTGAAAGCGCAATACTACTTAGGCGTGTTGAAAACGATGAAAAAGAAAAAAAAATCCTGCAGATCCCCAGCACTGTGGGAATAGGTGTCATGCGAAGCAGCCAACGAGGATGATGGTGATGATGATGATTGTGGTTAGGAAAGGACGCTAATTTCTGCAGCCCATGTAGGGAGCACGGCTAAGCGTCCGCGGGGGTGGGGGAAAGGGAGTGAAAGAGACAGGAGAGAAAGGCCGTAGTCGAGGGCTCCGGAAATTTGGGCCACCTGGGGTTCTTTATCGTGCACTGACAACGCAAAGTACACGGGCCTCTGGCATTTTCGCCTCCATCGAAAATGCGACCGCCGCGGTCGGGAACGATCCCGCATTGTTTGGGTGGCAGCCGAGCACCGTAACCACTACACCACCGCGGCGGACCAGCCAACGAGGACATTGCCTATGACGTATTGGATGGCAGTCAGTCGAACTGTTGCAAGTAGGGTCAAGGTTTTTGTGCAAACCGCATGCACCTAGTCATGAGTATGCTTAACATGGGCTAAGCAGGAAAGTCGAAAGCACATGGCGTCTGTTTTGTCGAATAAAAATGCACTAAAGAGTGCGTTGACGTGCTATCATAAGCGTCGTTCGTTGAAATATTCTACTGGGATCGAGCAATGTTGGACAAAGGCGCACCGAATGGTAGCAGAATATATGTCTTCCTATCATAGTGTTTATCGCATATTAGAAGTTCAATTCAACTTACACAAACGCCATCATTAAAACTCCAAGCGCAATAGGTTTAATTACTGTTGTCATGTCCCGTGACGCACGACCATGACCACGTGACGATGTATACCATTGTATGTACACCATGTTGGAGGAGCCACCGTGGCCTAGTAGTAGCGTGCTTGTTCAGCACCTAGAGGCCCCGTGTTCGGTACCACCTTAAAGCTTGGTAGCTTGCACGTGTGTCCGTGCGCTCGTTATATCTAAATTTCATTCGTAACCTATCACAAGCGGTGTTCCTTTTTTACAGGGTAAGCTGTTAGGAGACCGGTCGTTTTTGGCGCCGTAGTTGTCCGCCGCCGCCGCCGCCGCCGGTTACGGACACCGGCGGCGGCGGCGGCCCGTCACCATTATTACGAAGCGCTGCCCCGTGAAGCAGTTTTGTCGTATCGTGCCATGCGTCACGCGACAGGCGACGTGCGCAGCCCCGACAGCAACCTGACATGGCTCTTCGATATACCTGATGGCGCCTCCTCGCAAGGTGCGGACCGCTGCTGAAGAAGTGAATCGCAGAGCTACGCGCGCGGCTGCATCAAGGCAACGTCGGGCACAGCAGACCGCTGTGCAGAGAGATGTCCAAACTGCAGAGCTATGGCGCAGGGGATACCTACCACCTGTACTTGCACTAGTTTCCCTAAGCGTTTACAATGGCCTTTAAGAAGGTCGCTCCTCCAGCTTATACGCTGTCACTGTCCTGCGATTCCGCGCAGGCCTGGCTCTTTTTTTTCCTGTTAAGAGCGGAGATCTTGGAGCCGACCGTCGTGTGCGAACCTCTAACACAGAAGTGTGGGCCGATCCTGGAAGCAGTACACCGGGGTGAAGTGCCGAAGTTTTGAGGTGCCGCTCATGGTAGCGGGTTCGATTCCCGCAGTCACAACGTTTCATATGTCTATTTACCGCCGTCCCGGCATTTCATATACCTATTTTAATTGGCCATTGGCTGAAGTAGGTTATATAAGAATCAAAGACCCGCATACCGTGGGCCGAGCACTACTGGTAGGAGCTACAAGAGATTGCAGTGTCGTTAATCATGATGTAGATGACCAGCATATAACTTCAGTGATGTAAGGATCAGTTATTCATGTTCGTCATACATTTCTAACCTTCCATGCAAATATCCGGGTATATCAGGTGAACGAGATGACCAGCAGAGCACCGAGACGTAGATAGATAGATAGATAGATAGATAGATAGATAGATAGATAGATAGATAGATAGATAGATAGATAGATAGATAGATAGATAGATAGATAGATAGATAGATAGATAGATACTCTCAAAGTGACTCAAGTTTGCCAAGGAATGCTTTGCATTTAACGGCGAGTGTCACCATGAGCTAACGTTTCGACAAGTGGACCTTTCCTCGTCGGGGCACAAATTGTAGCCTTGACGAAGAGAGGTCCACTGGTCGAAACGTCGGCTCTGATGACACACGTTGTCCTTTATCGTCTTCAACGATCTACTCAACAGTAATTCAAACCTCCGTCTTCCCTTGGGCTTTTGTTCTTCTGTGGTTTTACACATGCTGCGTCGTGAATTTCATGATGAAACAAAATTGCATTGTCGTCCATAATATCCAGGTGAATCTTGTCACTATCTTTGCCTTGTTTCTATCCATTATCGAAGCGCGATATAAAATGTTCGCTTCAATGAAAGGACTACATTGAGAAGTGACTAAAACCACCGTATTCCCTACATTGGGCATTGTGATGGAGGGTCGGTTTTTCTGCACGGTAACCCTTGCAACAGACTGCCACACCATTTGGACGACCTGACTGTAGGCCCCTTACATGCACTTTCTTACTTTACAGCAGTCATGAACGAAAGGGAAGCAAGCTGCTTGATTCCACATTATGTCAGTATCAGTGCGCTGTCGGTGCCAGAAAGTTTTCATCACCTTTTAAGAACGAACGAACGAGCGAGCGAGCGAACGAACGAACGAACGAACGAACGAACGAACGAACGAACGAACGAACGAACGAACGAACGAACGAACGAACGAACGAACGAACGAACGAACGAACGAACGAACGAACGAACGAACGAACGAACGAGCGAGCGAGCGAGCGAACGAACGAACGAACGAACGAACGAACGAACGAACGAACGAACGAACGAACGAACGAACGAACGAAGGAACGAACGAACGAACGAACGAACGAACGAACGAACGAACGAACGAACGAACGAACGAACGAACGAACGAACGAACGAAGTTTTTTTATTGAGTTTACGGAGCATGAAACATTGCATTTACACATTAGACGCGCGTACATGCCTTCTTTATATCATATGGGCCCTTTCCAAGTGACTTGTTTACACTTGCTGTCAACAGAGCGGTATATACGACAGTCTACTAGAGCTGCAATCCTGTTGCTGATGACAGCTTGACGAAACAGTAAACCGGGGCTGCTGCGACCCACACACGAACACCATGAATCAGAGGGAGAATTCTATAAGGTTGACTTCTCTCGCACCTGGCTCCGTATCGATTCGCAACCACCGATACAGACTTTCGTTTGTCTCTCCCTGGCGAGTTCGCTTTTCCCGTCGATTCGCTCGGAAGCCGGTGAGCCTGTTGACGGCAGGAATTGAGTGAACGGTCGACCTCCGGGGCCGCTACCTGGCAGGCCGCCAACAAGGTTACGAGGTCGCATCCCCCTGCTCGATGAGACGCCGCATTCGGAGTGCCGCTGCCACGCGACCCGTCGGACGTGCTTTACTCGTCACGCAGCGAGCTGGGGTACATGCCTTGTCAACTCGTCACCGTAACCGGCTCTATTCCGCTACCTTTCCGAGTGAATGACACCTGCAGCAGCACACTGTCGGAAGGAACCCTGACGGTGCGAGGACATTAGTTACCCCGATGGCTAACTCAGGCTGAAATGTTGCATTCAGCGGTGCGAAATGTAAGCAAAATAAGTCCACTGTACGTGCGTCAGCTGAGGAATTAAACTGATTTCCGCTAACACACTTCCATCGCTTATGGAGCTGTTGAACCTTTAAAAAATGCGCTCCTGATGTCGAGTACTGGAAAGAATGCGTCAGAATAGGAAAGCTGAGGTGACGCACGTTAGCGCAACAAGGGTTTGTGCCGCAAGCCGTATCAATCGCCGTGGTTGCCTCGTTACTGCTGGGAAGCTTTAGCTGTGTTGTAAACACGTTGCTTGGCGTTATAACAGAACGCTTCTTTTACAGTAATGGATGTCGCGTTAAAATTATTGGGGATATAGGAATTGGTACAATGGCGTGGGAGCTATGTTGACGCACCGCATCAGACGTAACGTCCTTGGTCCAGCAAGGAGGCAGGTCTTTCTTGTTTTTGCTTCCTCCATGGAGTCCACAGTGGCTGTTGGCAGACAGAGAGAACTGCCGTGTACTACTGGCAGGTTAATGGCGAGAGAAAATAAGTCGGGAAAAGGGCTCAAAATAAATAGCAGTTAACTCTCGTTATGTTTCCTGGAGATGCGACAACAATATCAACATGCTTCTTTCTCAGCCAGTGTAAAGCATTAGCTGTCATATACAATTTTCCTAAGTGTTTGTTCAAATGTTTCCAAAAGCAATTTCTAAAATGACGTACATCTGTGAACTGATAGCACTCAGCTAAGTATAAAAAGCATTTACTACGCCGTTGACGACGTAACTGTTTCTGCAGGCATTGCTGGAGTTATCCTGGAACATCGCAGCATGTGAGCAGCGAGCAGATGCAGCCCGCTGCACAATCATTACGCACGCATTTCATCTAGCCTCGTAACCTTTGTTCATTTGTTCGTTTTCTCCCACATTTTTTTGAAAGGCAGTGATGAGCCTTGAGCACCACGAAGAAACATTTTGCTGTTTCACGTTCTGAGATAATGATATAAAGACATACCTCCCACGACGACATCGATTAGGCATCTTCGAGGCAGTGTACCTGCTATGGAACAGCAAATTGAACAAATTATCAAATATAGGACAATGGACCTACTTCAACGCTAGGGGTCACGCTACAACAATTAAAAACGTTCGGGTGAGTTATTGAGCAGCTGCGACAATACGGGATACCTAGAACTTATTAAGAAAGCACAACTAACGTGATTACTACAGTTGCTGCTACATTTCCCCCGTACACTATGGCAGACGGAACGCGAAAAAGGGGGAATCAATGGTTTGGCGGCGGCGGTGAAGGCCTACCGGAAGTTGGCAGAGTACCTGGAGACCATTTTGCCGAATGACGCGTTCCGCTTGTCTGACGGTAATGTTGCGAGGTGGTGACAGCAGGCACGGGCGAAATGCCTGAGTGGGTTCTCAATACTTCCACCGCAACGTGCGTTGTATTGGTTGGTCCCGAGCAATCGCTATAGTTGCCTCTGATAATGTACTCCTCGGCAAACCAAGGCAAGTTCTCAGTGTCTGAGCTTGTGTGGCCTGAAGAGTGCGAAGATTTGTCTTACAAGTGTTGGAAAGTACGGGCAGGCTATATCTCAAGAAACCGAGGAAAAGTGCTCTGTATAGTTCCACATGGCTCCTGTCGACATGCCCCAAGTTTTTCCAGCCAAGAATTTGAAGATTTGGGAAATTGCGGTGAGGCGTTTTTTCATGTGCGACACATGGGGGCTCCAGCAGAGATCTCTGTCAATGATGATCCCCAGAAACCGGTGGGTTCTGAGATAGGGAATAGTCCGCCCATTGATTGATATGACGTAAGTCGTCATTAGTTTGCGAGTGAATGCCACAAGTGCGCATTTTTCTGGTGATATGTTCAGACCTTGTTTGCACAAGTAGCTCGATGTTAACGTTGCTGCTCTTTGAAGCCGCGCACGTATTTAAGGACGCGTGACTGCCGAAGTCCAGACACAGATGTCGTCTGCGTATATCGAAATTTTGATAGTAGTTGGCAGGTATTCAGCGAGCCCAATAAGCGCGAGGTTGAATAGCGTCGGACTGAGAACTCCGCCTTGAGGAACGCCCCTGCTAGTAAGGCGTCGCGTAGTCGGGCCATCGTCGGTCAACACAAAGAATGACCTTGCAGCCAGGTAACTTCAACCCACAGAAATAATCGACCACCAAGGCCAACTGTCTCAAGAGCATCGAGTATGGCCTCATGTAATACGTTGTCGTATGCGCCTTTCACATCCAAAAACAATGCAGCGGACAATCGCTTACGGGACTTTTCGTGCTGAACGTACGAAACGAGGTCCACTACATTATCGATGGAAGAGCGGTCACGTCGGAAACCAGCCATGGAGCTCGGATAAATCTTGTAGTGTTCAAGGTACCACTCCAGGCGGCCAAGGATCATTCGTTCCATTAGCTTTCCGACACAGCTAGCCAGCGCTATTGGGCGGTACGAGGCAAGATCAAGTGGAGATTTGCCCTGCTTCAGTAGGGGAACCAAACGGCTTGTCTTCCATTCATCAGGAACATTGCCCTTTTGCCAAGACGTGTTGTAGAGGCTCAACAATTCTCCCCTTGCGGCTTCTCCGAGATTGAATAAGGCTCGGTAGGATATACCATCTGGCCCCGGAGAAGAAGAGCGCCTGCAGAGAGCGAGAGCCGCTTCGAGCTCCTCCATTGTGAAAGGCAGGTCCATGCGACTGTCACGAGGGTGGGGGACGTAAATTCGTGTTGGGTAGCCTGGACAGACCACTTGGTCTGCGATCCTCGCACAGAAGTCCTCTCCGACTGCGATGTCCTGCCGTCCTTGGAAGAGCGCCAGCGCCTTGAAAGGAAAACGCTGTTCAGGAAGGCAACGAAGACCTTGCACCGTTTTCCAGATGTGAGAAAGTGGCTTGCGGGGGTCTAAAGTCTGGCAAAACGTCGTCCAACGTTCAGACGCTAATCTGTCCATGCGACGCTGGATCTTCTTTTGCAATCGTCTGGCTGTTCTGAGGTCGTGAATGGACTTTGTACGCCGATATCGACGTTCTTCACGCCGGCGAAGTGCTCTAAGTCTTTCCAATTCTATGTCAAAATCGTTTCGCCTGGACGAAACCGTGATCGTGCGCTTGGCGTTTTCCATTGTGGTCTGCATTGTTTTTTCTAGCCCGAAGCGTAAGCCCTCAGTACAAGCATCTTCCATAGTAGATTTGAAGGTGGTCCAGTCAATCGTTCGAATGGTCTTTTGTGGATATGCTCCAGAGAACCCTTTGATGTTGATGTAGGTTGGAATGTGATCGCTTTCACGTGTCTCGACATCCGGATACCACTTAACGCGTCTGGCGAAAGAGCTCGAGACGAAAGGAAGGTCAAGGCAGCTTCCGTATGTCACGCCTCGAAAAAAGGTGGGGCTGCCGTCGTTCAAGAGGGTAAGACCATGGTGGTAGGCGAAGCTCGCCAACTGTCGTCCTCTTGCGTTTGTCTTTGTACTTCCCCATGCTGGATGATGTGCATTGAAATCTCCTGTGATTACCCATGGAGCAGCGCACAAGTTCAAGATATCCGCCAATCTTTTCGAATCAAAATTACTCGAAGGCGAAACATATACGCCTATAAGAGTAAGCATGAGCTTTTTCTTTTTGACCGTTAGGCACACATATTGATTGTCATCATGAGGCGCAACTGGATGCAGAAAGTAGGTGAGTTCACGACGAATAAAAACGATGACTTTGCTGCTAGCACCATTGGTTGAGGACATGACCGATTCATACCCCGAAAGTCTGGCTGGTTTCGTTAAGTTAGGCTCACAAATGACGATGAGTGGAAACATATGAGTGTATACAAACTGACGAAAGTCCGAAAGGCGTGGGTTTAGACTTCTGGCGTTCCATTGAATGATGGACGCTGCCTTGACTTCTTTTCGGAAGGATGGAGTAACCGTAGCCATGTGTCTACTTGAGGGATTCAAGCACAGGGGTCAAGGCTTCCAGCACCTGAAGAGCGCTACGAGCAGGCGATGTCCCCATGTCCACCAAGATAACTCGAAAGGCGTCCATAAGGGACGCAGCATCGAATTACCTGGCGATCCGCTCTAGTCATGTCATCCACGGCGGGTGAACGCTCCTGAGGGGCCGTGATCTTCTGAGGTTCCTTGGAAAGGGAACGGCTAGGAAGCTCAGGCCATTCCTCGGAGAAGCCGTTGGTTTCTTTGAAGGGATGTTTCCTTGAAGCGCTTTTGCGTGTTGGCTGAGTGGTGCCGTAGTAGAGTGGGCGCCCTCACTTCGATCACGCTCCTCGTGTGAGGACGTACGACGACGCCGACGGCGACGGCGGCGCCTTACTGTTTCGGCGGCCTCCCTGTGGGTTGAGTTGTCCCTGGTCATCTGCTTGAGAACCGCGTGCTCTTTCTTGATGCGGGGACAGTCTTTTGACGAAGCGGCGTGAGGGCCACTGCAGTTGGCGCACTTCAGAGCGGTGGCGCGGCAATTCTCTTCGGCATGAGGTTCAGCGCAACGCGGACACAGTAATGAGTTTGGGCACACGCCCTTGACGTGTCCTAGCCTGAAGCATTGATGACATTGAAGCGGCTTCTGGATGAAAGGTCGAACTGGATGTCTGAAATGTCCGACTTTAACGTTGGATGGTAGACAATCCCCTTTGAAGATGA
>CM023483.1:78146937-78177836 GCA_013339685.2 Hyalomma asiaticum
TTCTCAAACTCTCTAATAATGCATGTGAAAGAACCCCACGAAGTCTAAATTTACGGATCCCTCACTACGCCGTCTCCCTATCGTGATTCCGAGACTAAAGCACCCACGATCAATCGATCATTTTCTGTGCCTCCAAAATGCCACAGTTCGTGCAGCCTCACAGCCCTCGTCAAACGGCGCCTTTGAAGTTCCTAAACCTCCCACCTAGCCCTCTTTTCAGGCATTGATGCACCTACACATCCCAGCTTTCCAGCTGAAGTGCAATGCTGAAAGGTAACAACGAACAAAAAACATTCTGAGCAACGCTATGTCGGGTGCCGTTGCAGGGCATGGTTCCAAAGTGCGAAACGGTGATGATGTTTTTACCAGCGTGCGTCTTGCCTGGAACAATGTGGAGCAATCCGGCGACCTGACAGCTTGGTGCTGCGGTCATTTCGTAGTGTCGTCTTGAGTACTCATACGTTCCACAACGTACTGTCTATTGCGGCGTGCTAGTGAACACTGTTCAACAGGCTCAACAACATAATTAACCGGATATGTGCTTTCGACTATACGGTAAGGTCCCTCAAACACGTGCAGCTTCGGCGAGAGGCCAGGTGCACCGTAAGGAAATGACAGCTAGGTCCAGGAAGGAAAGTGGTTGCACAACTGTAGTATCGGCGCGAAAGCTGTTGCGGCGCTTTGCTAATTCGAAGGGCCGTGCGACATCGTGGTACTTTAGGGTGTGTCGTGCCGTGGCAGGAATAGGCGCTCCCTCAGATGCATCCGTCTTGTACGGAAAGATTTTGTCGGTGGCACGCGCCTGGTGCCGACCTTACACTAAGAAAAAAAAATGTAGCTGATCCATGTAAGAGGAATCGTTATATAACACGAATGTAGGATGCATCTTCACGCATGCAGTTGAATGTTCATTGGACATCGAGGTGAACTTGCCCATTTATTTCGGTGTTTCTCTGGTACGGCACCGTTTCACATGGATGAACCCACGTTCACGCATCACCTCTCCATAACCAACTCCTTGTGGTAACATGAAGTAGTTTACATAAGACTGGACACAGCCGATATTTACGTAAATGCCGTGCGACAAAGACATCAATCATATTTAATTGCGCCACATTGACCCGCCAACGTTGCTGACGACCTTAGGCGCTTAACGCAGCAGTTTTTGCCATTGCGCTCGAAAAGTAGGCTGCGGGGAAACGCCATCCACGACGAAAAGTGACCGGCGCCCGCTTCGAGGCGCACTTGGGAATGTACTGGCACTATATTCAACGCCCTAAACTAGAAAGCTCCGACATCCAGGAGAGGCGAAGTGAAGCCGCAGTGTTTCACTTCGTGGTTCGTCACGCTCCACAGTGAAGCGTTAAGCCTTGTCGTCGATCCATTACACATTGTTGCGCGCTCGAGCCACTCCGGCTCTGCCCACAGCTAAATGACGGCGGTACTACGAAGGCAAATAATAAATAAATAAATAAATAAATAAATAAATAAATAAATAACTAAATAAATAAATAGAATTGCGCTTATGCCGTAGGTGTGTTGAAAAATCACAGGAACATCACTAGAAAATCCGGAGGAAAGCACAAGAGAAACCAAGCTGCGCTGTCTCAGCAGATTTCACACTGGGGAAAAGGGCGCCGTGGGGGGGGGGGGGGGGGGGAGGGTGAGGACTGCCTTTTATACTGCATATCATAGGTTCCTTTCAGCACTGTGGAAACTACAGCTCTGCTCAGCCAATAACAAGGTAGAAAATCTCTGAAGCTATATGCGTCCGTATTGCGTCGTCTGCTCGGCGTCTGCACGCAGGCATTTCGAGCGAATGCCCTGAATGAAAGCTCTTTGTACTCCATACTCGCCGTAAAATGAAGACAGCTGTAGTGGAAATGAACGGAAATTTAAAAAGACAAGAAAAAAGAAAAGTGAGGAATCAAACGAATGTTTCTTTTCCTCTCTCTCTCTCTCTCTTTCTCTCCTGTAGTGGGCACGTGAGGAGTTTGAATACCTCTTCAAGATAAGTGTGGTGCACGCCGTCGAGTACTTGAAGTGAGTGGAACGCCTTCTGATTAGCGCCGGATTGTACCGTGAAACTAATTTTGCTATACGCTGTGAAGGTGCGGAAAGCAACAGGTACTTTATAAATATTCTGGGTGTCATTTATACAGTTGCCTAAGGAGACCTAAAAGCGATAGTCTTTGACATCGCCTATGGAAGACGCTTTTCCACATCTGTTTTCGAACTCAGGATCACGTGTGGCATATGCCTCCATGGAGCGGTGGGCTTGGGGCCATTGATTGGTTCCAAGTATAATTAACGTAATGAAGCTGACCATAATTGTGTCTTATATAGATGCCTAACCATTCCATGACAAGCCTATGGGATATGTACGAGAGCTCATAGGGTTCGAGTAGGCTACTAGGGATGTAGTTTTCTGAAACAAGAGCAGGCAATCTCCAACTCGATTTGAAACCGCGAACTGCGAATTCCCTGGTGCGTGAAGTACAATAGTAGTTGGCTCATGTGTGCAGCAGCCTCCGCGAATGATCGCCACCATTTTCTGATTACGTTTAGAAGCGTGTTGAAGGGCCGCTTGGTGAATTTACAGGCTACAATTCGGCCAGCGCAATATGCCACCTGAAAAATTAAAGCTGCTATGTGTGCTCTTTCTCGTTAATTAGCCGATCATATGTATAGATGTCTTGCAAACATAACGCTTCTTGCTTGTAATAACGTAGGCCAAGGACTGCGTGCCCAGGTTATATGTTACAGGCGCTATTTAAAAGAATTATATAGCTAGAAATGCACTGGGTATATATATCTTCGCGTGCTCGCATAATCTGCTACGGTTCGTCGGCCTCGCAGCCAACCCATATATAGGGTATATGTCTAGCAGTTCAGCAGCTATTTGCTTAGCAGCTGTAGCAGTGTTTAGTGACTAGGTGCTTTATTTTATATTCTGAGTGATGCCCTTAAACTCTAGTTGTAACACTGGCAAGCCTTTACGTGTTATACAACTACGCGAAGAAAGGCATTGCCAAAGCAAAGTCTGGCCATGGAGTAGGTCTGTTTCCTGACACCGGCCTCTCGCTGAATGTTTTTCAGAGATCCCAGCTTTCTGACCAACGCGCTGCAGACGCTGGAACTCAAAGAAAAGGTAGGGCGCTTTTAATTTATTTTAAGTGCGAAGCGCTTTAGCGGCTCCGCCAACGCCACCTATAGGTGGCGTTGGCTCCGCGCTGTCGGCGTCTACTCATGTCACGAGCTCACGCGGAGGCCACAGCAGTTGGAAACAAGGCCAAGCATGGTACTTACTAACTGGCCAAAAGCCGGTTAAATCGGATCCAGATAAAGATCGGTTTAGATAAACCAGATTAGAAAAATTAAATGAAACCTACATATTGAGGGTAATTAATCGCATCATGAGGTCATATTAAGAGGCAATAATTTGAAAACGCCAACAATAAAACAGCGGACATACATGCGACCTGCTGCGTCGCCGCAACGCAGGCTTATATGCCCCAGTGAACATACCACCGATCAACAGTGGTTAAAAATAAACCCAATTGACCCAAATCAGGAGTCCTTAAGATAAACAGGAGTGTAATGAAAATAAAAATATGCTTTAAGGGCAAATAATCGCATAGTGGGATCAAATTAAGCGAAAATAATTGCGAAATGCCGACGATTAACACAACTGAAAGACGAGGAAACCACAGACGAATCACTGCTCTGCACTTCGTATAGCTTTCATTGCAGTGGAGCTGCCTGACTTTTTTTGAAAGCATTTATCTTTCTTTCATTTCATCTTTGGGAAGGCTACAACAGCTCTCCCGTAGTAGGGTGCATTATTGCCCTAAATCGTTTACATTTGTTCTAAACACAGTTATTTTTGCTGTCAGTTGGCAACTTCTGTACTGACCACTTCGGGACAGCTCTACTGAACTCTCCCATAATAGAGTACGATATATACTCTGAATCGTTGACCATTTCTTCTGAACGCAATACTTCAGGCGGTGGCTCCATGACTGGGACGGCTGTGCCGAGCTAACCCATAGAAGCTGTCATAGGAGACGACGTAAACAAGCTGAATACCTTGCTATACGGGTGAGCGGGGAGTTGACTATGGTTAGGTTAAGGAAAAGACGCTAATTTCTGTAACCCATCTAGGGAGCACGGCTAAGCGTCCGTAGGGAAAGTGGAAAGGGACTGAAAGAGATAGAAGAGGAAGGCCGTGGTGGAGGGCTACGGAAATTTTGACCACCAGGGGCTCTTTAACGTGCACTGACATCGCACAGTACACGGGCTCCTGGCACTCAAAATAACAGTACAAAACATGCGTACAGCAGCACGCTAAAGCGGAGAGGGAGGAACTCAATGCGGCGCAGCCTCCTGACCTCCCTTCCCGTTTATTGGCCGATAAGATAAGCATTCGAGGACGAATACATGAGGTCGACGCCTACGTGGCTGTTCCAGCGTTGTCAAAGGCGTCATATATGGCGTTGACAGGGGCACCACATCAGAACTTCCGGCCCACCTCATGGTACGAACTCAAGGTGTCAGAATTCTGTACGCCAGAATGCTGAGACACAAAAAAGCGGTTATCACATTCGATGGAGACTTCGTACTACGGTGGCGAAGACCCATGCTATTCGTATAAGCCAACCAAGCAAGTATGCCAAGTCTGCAACAGGCTGGCTCTTCGATCCGATGTTTTCTCTCAATCAGAAAATCATGCATGCGAAAGATGCGGGAAGGATAACCCAGAAGCAGGCCACACCTGTGAATTGCGGTGCGCCTTGTGCGGAGAGGCACACCAAACTGGGGACAGTCACTGCAAAAGTACACT
Organism: Hyalomma asiaticum; assembly: GCA_013339685.2. NCBI lineage: Eukaryota > Metazoa > Arthropoda > Arachnida > Ixodida > Ixodidae > Hyalomma > Hyalomma asiaticum. The sequence continues at coordinate 78,151,781 of CM023483.1, forward strand.
CAAACCGACCAAACTACACGTGCCATGATGTCATCATAAAACCGCAGACGTTGCCGGACATCGCAGATGGTTCTACTCCGAAGGAGATAGTGGTTCGTCTATAGTAACGAACGTGTGGCTTCAGTCTCCTTTCCGCTCACATTCTCGCTCAAGATCCGCAGCCAACGAACCCACCACCGCGGATGACGACACTGCACCACGCAGATCGGTCCCGTCGACTGCACGAAGCTGGCAATACACACGAGTGAATGTAGAGGACGCTGCACGTAGTAACATTATCACAAGCTCTCAGGCTGCATGTCGCCTCTTCCTACGAGGAGGAATCCCCAAAGGCTTTAGCGGTGCAATCCAACGTCGACATCGCAACCACCAATCGGTCTACTGGTGCCCGGGGTACCACGGTTTGGAGAGTAATCCAAGGGCAGCGAGCACGACACGAAATTATCAACCTACGACCGCAAGGGACTTACTCGCTCATCAGCGCTTTACCCGACAAGTATACCAACAACATCAGTTAAAGAAAAATTCAAATAAACACCCATCAAAAATTCAAATAAACACCCATTTGAATTTTTCCTTAACTGATGTTGTTGGGCGTTTATCCCACCTAAAAAGATCACACGCCATCTTTCCTGCGTGTTATCGAGGCTCCTGCCGCTGCGTGAACACTTGAAAGATAAAGATTCTGCGGCGCAACACATGTTGGAACAAAGGGAGGCACGGCTGTCCAGCTCTGACTTGGCCGACCAGCAATCGCTGATCAACCAGGTTGGAAGGGCGCGTAAGGCCAGTGAAGCTCTCGACTAGGGCTCCCCCCTGGGAATAATTTTGTTTTATCTTTAATAAGGTTTCTCTCTCTGCCTGTCAATCCCCATACACGTGTACCCGCGGGACAAGAAACTTCGCGAGGCTTCGTGAGAACAGGCAAGCAGTCATCAGCTTTAGCTTATACGTGTTCATCAAAGTTCCGCGAGGAAGATTTAATTCTTTTACTGCGATGTTGAGTCGGAGCAAATGCTCGCCCGCACACTGTTAACACTATTAACAGGCAGAATAACACTGTTAAAAACAAATGGCACGGCATCTTCGCATCTAAAAGAGTGCGTGATGTTTGTTTTGCCAAAGTACCATGTGATTCCCTATACGTCATATCGTGCGAATTCGGATAATTTTTCTTGTCTGTCCCGTTTTATTTTGAAAAGGATGGTCTCTCTTGGGCTACCTAGACGCGAGAAACTTTGTCTGTCTGTCTGTCTGTCTGTCTGTCTGTCTGTCTGTCTGTCTGTCTGTCTGTCTGTCACTCGGTGCAATCGCTCGGCCAGAACCGATTCAACTGGTCGGTCATAACCAACCGATCTACTAGCACTGGCGGCTCCGGTCCATATGCATTATACAGCGGAAAGGAAACTCTAGGCCTATTTGAGGCGAAATAGACGTACATAACCGTGATCCGCAGCATTGGGAATACACCATTGGACTTGTTTTTACGTTAGTAAACGAAAAAGTGCGACGCTACCCATTAAAAACGACGGCTTTAAGTCAACAGTAATAAAATGTCCCAACAGGTGGCGCGAAAGCAGGGCGAACGCGGGAAATTTGAATTCCGTGAAACCTCCACTGCATCCATCATGGGAGCAAGCAGAGGGGAGGGGAAGAGCGTGAGGTATGGGAGGGGGCGAAGAAAGGTTGTTATCAGAGGCGGCCTGAGAATATCGACGATAGTCTGTCTCATTTACGAAGAAGCAATCGATATGCGATCATTTTTTTTCTCCTCCACACATTGCGTTTGTACCCAAACGTAGCCACCGCTGATATAGTTGAGTTCGACCTCTTGTCGAACGACCGGATCCGCGGCCGTCAAGAGCTCTGCCGCCGTGCCTCCATTGCAGGTGGCATTGCTGAAAAAACTCACGCACATTCTGGTGAAAGAACGGCCAGTGGTTTTCGACGACTGCGTTGATTTCGCCAGGCTGCGTTTTCAAGAGCAGTACAACACCAATATCGGAAAGCTACTAGAAGCTCATCCCAAGAGACAGGTGAGCGTGTTCTCGTCACTGCGAGTGGCCAGCTGTATGCGCGGTGTTTCAACTATAGCTTGCGCCAAGCATTAAAAGTATCCACGTGCGTGTTACGAGAATGCAGTCGTCTTAGTACGGTCTACTGTCGTCTTCGCCATCTCGGAATATGCTTTTTTTATGGATGAAGGTAGTGAGCTAATATCGATTAATTAGCCATTAAAACCGTTGCCTTAACACAGTGTACACGGAGGCATTGTAGATCGTAGTTATTTGTGCCCAATAGTATAGTTTCGCTATAATAAGTGCAAAGGTTTTAATTTTTCCAGGCTTCTAAGGAAGTGCGTGAGATTTCATAAAAAGTACCCCATGTATCAGCGTGTCAGTGAACGGAGGACGAGCGGAAGTATAGTGCGACTGGTAGTGTACCTCATGCCCAATGCAGAGTTTGTGGGTTTGACTCCCACCGGCGGCACGACTCTTTTCTGTCCACTTTCCGACTTCCCCTTATGTCATAATCAATGTAACACACGCGTGACTATATTGTCAACCACACCACGGTATATGCTTCCCTTGCCTTCTTTTTTTTGGCATTCACGTGATTGCCAGCAACTAAAGACGCGTCTTTTGATCCTTCTAGTTCACTTCGTGAACCGACCAATGCTAAGAGCGTAACTCTACTTCATTGAATTCGGATTGGACCGTATGAAGCTTTTTAATAGAACCCATCCGGTTAACAATAAGGTAAGCATTAGTTTGTGCCCTTCAGTCGTCTTTGTCCGTTTTCAACCCACCATTCCGCCATTCTGCTTAATAGAGAGAAATCATTGACCGGCATGTGCCCATTGACCTGTCTCCCCACTGAATAGCGCGACTAGCGTTCTCAAACCTCTTTATTTACAGCGCGCCCGTGCGGGTGGGCTATTCTGGTCCGGCAGGAGGCGCTGCCCTCACCCGATCGAGTTCGACGCCGACAACGTAAGTGTGTGCATGCATGGTGCCGACACCCCTTGTACGCGACCACGGAATTTAGCCAGATATTTTCATTATCTGTTGGCATTCCTCGATAATAAAGTTGTTTTCGTATTTTCTTTTGTATGCGGAAGCACGTCTGAGCGCACATCCTAGCAGATACTGCTGGTTCTCCCATATCTTGCTACATATGGTCCGTGTCCGTATGTGGCCGTATTTGCCCAAATCATGGTAGAGGCGTATGTGGCAATAAGAGACCTACACGAAGAATTCAATGAATCACTGTGACATGTATCGGGCAAATGCGTCCACATATGCACACGTGCCACATATAGCCAGATATGCGTATCTGGCTATGTCACAAAATAGTGCCTATTTCGACGAGAAACCCGGCGTCGAACTAGAGCGAAGGTACAAAACAAGGAAAGCGGCGCGCACGGAGGGGGCGCCCAAGGTCACACCACGTCTCCAAAAGGGGAGAATATTGTGGAATCTTATCGCGGCGAGCGCGCGCGCGGGACAGACGTAAGGAGAGAGAGGAGGCGGAGAGTACACACTGACGCTCCTCGCGCAGTGAGAGAGGGAAAGAGGCGCCGCCCCAACGAAGAAGGACCTAGAATGGGCGAGAAGGTTCCCAACTTTGTGTGTGCTTTGAGTCACGTGGGCCGCGCCGAACTTTCTAGCGCGCCTTCCCAGGGCTATATAAGCAGTCGGACACGGGCCGCTGTAGGAGGGTAGAGGAGTAGCAAGTAAAAGAAGAAGCAAGAAGTCGTGCGTGACTTAGACGGTGTTCCACGAGCCAGAAACGTTCCGTATGGTCGTTCCAATAATTCCGTATGTTTCCGTAAGACTCATATGGAAAAATATGGAAAATATACGGAAAGTATATGGAAAACGTATGGACTTCGTATGGAAAATATGGAATTATTGGAATACGGAAACGGACTTTTTCAGTAGGGGCTGACAAGCCCACCTGCAAGCTCGAGTTGAGAAGACGCCCAAGTGATTTGGTGAATAGGACTCTTTTGTGTTTTGTTCTTTGTGGCAGTTCATGAGCTTGTTCGTGTATGTTGGCTTCGTGTAACGTTGTAACCCATCTGTGTTTGAGTTTGGGAGAGCCGTGTTTGTGTACGCTTTATCTAGCTGCCTATTTGATGAGAATATATTTGTTTTGTTTGATCTCCCTTGGCTCTGACTCGGTCTTTGAACCACTGCTGGCATTTTGCTAGTGTGCTGAAGGGGACCAAAAATCTTATTGTCCAAGCTTTCGTGGGATCTTATTCGGGGAACCAGGACGTTGGTTCTTGGAATTATTTCCGGCGATCGCGCCCGTACATCCCAGCACGGGCTTGGTGACAGGCGACATATGGCACACGTGTCCATATGTGGGTGTATTTGCCCTATACATGTCAGGGTCATACATGACATTCTTCGCGTAGGTCTTTAATTGCCACATATGCCTCTAGCATGATTTGGACAAATACGGCCACATACGGACATAGACCATATATAGCCAGATATGCCGAATTCCTGAAGTAATTTTTCGGAAAGAAAGGTAGGAGGTGATCTGATGTGGTGTGGTGAACTTGTACTCAGTTCACACCTTCTCCTTCCTTCCACTTCTTCACTTGCTCGTGGAGCCGAGCTCCCCCAGCTGACGTTGCTGCTGTGAAGAAGGATGTGTGGAACTCTTTCCCCTACTGCCTGTGCGTCATCGGTTGTGTTGTCTCTACTTGAAGGATGGAGACCAGTTTTTTTTTCACACAAGCACAACTTGACTTTTATACACAAGACGGTACATACACATTTACCGATAGTAGCCTCAGTTGGTAGGACTTAGGTGGAACCATCGTTTCCATTCGGCAGAGCCGAGCAGTGCATAGTACTGCTCCTGCGACCGGAACCACAACCCGGACTCGTATTAGATGTCCTTAGTCCACTCTAGCGCTATCCGCTCCCTAACCTCGGTTGGTAGGGCCTTGGTGGAACGATCGCTTCCATTCGGCAGAGCCGACCCCAGTGCATAGCACTGCTCCTGCGACCGGAACCACCACCCGGACTCGTGCTAGGTGTCCTCTCCAGCACTATCCGCTCCGTCCTCACCAACCCTCAGCCTTCCAACCTTCGGACCACCTCAGCCTTCCGACTTCGCTTCCAACCACCCCTGACAGGGATGAGGGGCCACCTTACAAACACCGGTTGCTCCGCCCCTGAGTCCCAGTCCCTCACAGCCAATCATAATATTTCACACAAACAGAACCCCGCATATCTAAGATGGTCCCAAACCTCTAGTAACATACCGGCACCAAACAAACAGAACCCACCATAGCAACTAGCGCCCCGAAAGGAACATGGAAACCCACAGGCACAACCATCCACACTGACAACAAAAAGACAACCCGTGAACAATAAACATGGCCTTCACCCTGCCCCTTGCTCACATGTGCTTTTAACAAAGACGCTTCATGGGGTGCGATGGCGCCAAACCCCAGCCTAACCATCTGGTGGCTGCAGACATTCCTCCACAGGCTGTCTGAACTAAAGTCCCTGGATCGCGTTATCTAGGGACTTTAGTCTGAACTACAGGTCCGTTCGATTTACCATGCACGGCGTGAACTAGTTCTAGGGAGTTCAGACGAAAGTACTGTCAGTGCTGCATTCATGCAGCGCCAGTTCAGCAAGTGCAGGCCTAGCGCGACGCTAGCACCTCACTAAAACGAATGCCGTAGTGCAGGTAGTGCAAGCCTTTTGCTACTGTTCCGCACTTCGCACCTGTTCTCGTTGATCCATCTATTGTTCCTTGCCTGCACGCTTTTGAGAGGTGTTGGGTGCACAATCTGGCTAATTGCGCTGGAGCTATGAATTGTGTTGCACCATCTGCAGCCACCGTTCGAACAATTGTCGAACTGATGGACTCCGACAGCGAAGACGAATAGTTCGACGATGTTGTAACAGTTCTGGCGCTCAAACTAAGATACAGCGCAACAGAATTCCGAGGTACTTTGAGGAAGTCTTGGCGGACGCAGCTCCCGTCTTCATTCATGATCGGCGTCAATGTCGTCAGGACGCCGCTGATTGACACGCGTATGTCGTCTGCTGCCACGCCTGCAAGTACGTACTTCTGCACGAACGGCACTAGCTCTCACGTCAGTGCAGGTAGTGCAGGGATATGTCTGAACTAACCCTACACGATATCTACACTCGTTTAAAACGAACGGCTAAGTTCAGAGGGCGCCATCTTGCACTGCCAAAACGAATGGTCGAGTGCGGCACCACATGAACTAGTTCCAGTAGTGCAGGTAAATCGAACGGACCTTACATGTTTCTCTGGGGCTGCCAAACCGGTTCCCAGTTACCAGCTAGCCTGTCCCAGCCTTACAACGAATTCAAACAATGGTCGCCTCCTGCCCCGCATGTTCGCCATGTGGCTGTGCGCCTTCTCCGGCGCACACTCGACAACCTCGGAGTCGGACTACCATAATTTCCTTCTTTTTCCGACGACCTTTACACCTGATGTCGCCATATACAGCATCTTTGTAAGGGCCAGCACTGCCAGTTCTGGCCCATTGTCGACAGCAAGCTGTAGCTCAATAATACGACTAGCGGTGGCTATATATTAGAGAGTTTCGGTAACCGTTGCTGTCTGTGTACACTAAACTGTATCCGTTGCGTGCTAAATTATGGCTATAGACCTAGAGACCTGGTTAGGCGGCGCTGCTGGATGAATGGATGGATGGATGGATGCTATGAGCTTCCCCTTTGTAACGGGGCGGTGACATGTGCGCCACCAGGCTCGTAAGAAGATTTAAGAACTTTTCTTTTTTTTCTCTCTTTAAATTTTCCTCATGCCTTTTAAATCTACTTCAATCAAATCGATCATACTATAGCAAAAACGGAAGTTCATAGCCCAGTTCCCTGCCCCTTATGGCAGAAAGTCCATATTTTTCCCTATAATTATTTTTGTCCGTTCTCTCTAGCTTTCTGCCACCAGTATTCTAACCGTCTCTTACTTATTTCAATCGCGGCTTTGTTCAGCTTCCCGTTGTTCGCCCTAAAACCCAAGGCATCATGTAGGGTGGTGCCCAAACGTACACCTGGGTAGATATTTCCGCATTCAATCAGAACATGCTCCGTCGTTTCCCTATCTTCCTCACAGCATGATCATTTTTCTTCTTTACTGAATTTCGGGACATGCTGCGCTACCCGTGTCCCCGGCAAGCACTAATAGGTTGGGGGGCTTGCGAGTGCACTCTATGGAAAGAGCAGCGGCGAGGGACAATCGTGCGTTGTTTGCGGTTTCCGCAGACTTTAAAAAGGAAAAGGTTAAAGGCTATTTCAAGAAGAGTTGCTTATCGTTTGGGACGAACCCGTACGCGCGCGAGTGGTATGATATGTCAAAGGGGAATTACTGAGCGCTGCGGCGCCTTCACATGTCGACGGGAAGTGCCTAGCAGAAAGGAAGTCTTTAGACCACGATGTGCGTCCGGAGGTGGCCGTCTTTTTTATTTAAATTCTCACGGGGGCCAGTAATTAGAGGCTGCCATTTGCTTATCGCATTTTTTCTGATTAATAAACGCAACGCAAGCGACCTGCACATGAAGGCTTGCTCCGCGGGTTAGTGCAAACACACCGCGGCAGCGTCAGTGTTTGCAAATATATAATTACCGGCACACGTGTGGTATTCATTTGCAGCGCGTACGTTTTCTCTATTTTTTATGCCGAAGAGCAAGGTATCATTGCAAATGCTGAACAGGAGGCACGAAAGTCACCATTTACACTTCGTATTTCGATGCAGCCGAAATGGACCTTTTCCGGGTAGGTAGTCTGCGCATGCGCAGAGCCAATGACGAAACACGCGCCATGTTTTTTGGTGGCATCTGGATGGATGGATATTAGAAGCGGCCCCTTTATAACGGGGCGGTGGCCGGGCCACCAAGCTCTAGCTTTATTTCTTTTTCGTTTACAACCATTTCTTTTCCCGAATCTTATGCGCGGCGAAGCAAGTGGCACCTGGTGTCGCACGGTTGCAAATCTTTCCGAAAAAGCAAGTGCTAGGCGAAGCCTCCGTGATCGTCTACCGTTGCGTGACAGACATTTTCGGAGGCCACGGGCCACCAGTTTCGATTTCGGCAATTCCCACCAGAGGCGCTTTTCATAGGCGGAAAAGGTCCATTCTACGGGCCCGTGTACTGTGCGATGTCAGTGCAGGTTGAAGAACACAGGTGGACGAAATTCCCGGAGTTCCCCAACTATAGCGTTCCTCTACTTTCCATTCTTTCATTTCCGTTCATCCCCGATCCCCACGACGTTAAACTGTGTTTTTTGGTTGGACGCTATCGGTCCAGCTGTCGACACACTGAGTACACAGAGGGTGTGGCGCGCAGGGCCACGGCCTTGGCAGAACAGTCAGCCGGGAGGCGCAGAAAAAAAGGAAAACAAAAAAGAAACCTTTGTGAGGCAACTAGGCTTTGCTGGAATTTCTCCTGCCTTGTGAGAACAATGGAGGAAAAGAACGAAAAATAAAAAAAAATAAAGGGGAGGTAAGGAGGTTCCCCTCGAGTGACTTCTGTCGAGCAGAAATAGCGAAAACTGTCACTGCGCTGCGCATCTGTGTGTCAGTCTGAGCCCTTTTTTAAGAATCTTTAATGTGGTCAATCGTACAATAAATCTGTCATAAGACGGGGCAATTGTCACGTCTTATGATATATTGCTTAAGCTGTGATATATCGCACGCTTAATGCTGTATAGCGCACGTTCCATTAATTAGCATTTATTATTGCTATAATCCTTTCCGAGTTCACAAAGCGCCCACACTACACAGTGCATCTCGATTAGATGTAACAAATGTTGCTTTGAATAATTCAAAAGCCCTGTCATAATATACGAGCTTTTTTCTTTTTACTTATTTAACAAATATATGCAGATGAATACTAACAGTGTGAGCGCTTGTAATGGATGCGATGTGGGTATCATACAATAATTCAGAGTTACTGTAAAAGCAAGCATAAGCACATGAGTGTTCGACATCGGGTTTTCTTGTTTTCGCGCCCATGCGCATTAAAAGTTGATGGATGAACCATTACGAATGCTTAGGATGTATGTGCACATAATGAAACTAGTGAAGTATCGTGCGCCTCACTATAGAAGTGCGTGTATTGCTTAGTAATTTTGACCATATTGATGCAGTGGATCACTCGTTCTCGCATCAATGCGCGGCTGAGGGCCGCTAACCCCCAACCTAACCTTGCCGCCGCCCACGGCAGTTGGCGCTACGTCCTCGGCTGGAAACAGCAGTGCACTAGCCCTATAATGTCGAATATTTTCGGCCCTATTGTTCGCCGCTAAATGCTGGTTGATGTCGGTTACCAATGACTAATGCTCAACAAAGGTCAGTTAGTGCTGCCACGTGCCTGCTAAACGACGGTTAGTTTTGGATAATTTCTGCTATAAACCTTAGTTTATCCATTTAGCAGCAGCATTGCCTTCGCCTTCAATCGTAATCCAGTGACGCTCTCACATGTACATAGGTGCACGATGGCAACGAGGTTTGGTTTTATACTTGAACTTATAGTGCATCCCATGTATATTGTACCATGCTGCAGAAGCTACACATGGACTACATCGTTGCTGCGGCGAACCTGCGGGCCGCCATGTTCGGCATTCCGCGAAACACGGACCGCGACGCGATCGCCGACATGCTCGAAGACGTCGACGTTCCAGACGACGATTCTGAAGCTGATGATGAAACTGGCGCCTACGGTGACGAGTCATCGGACGGTACGTATAGGCAAAATAATACATTTGGGGAGAGAAATAACGGAATAGAATCTTGAGTAACACCGCACTTCGGAAGGCTGAGCAATGATTAAGAAAGCAAAGGGAATGGAACGTAAGTTGGATTTGAAACTTACTGTGGTAGACGATGCTCGCACATATTCGGAGGTTCGATGTTTGAACAAATGCTTTCGCTTTGTTGAGATGTGAAAGTTGACGAGGGCGCCAGTCAGCCTGAGGGGTGCGAGCATTGCCTTGCTGCTTGTGGCCTGGCGTATACGAGATATGAAAAGCGCGGGGTATCGCTGTCGCCGTGTGCCGGCCTCAAACAAGAGAACGGGGTTCTGCTTCGTTGGAAGGTGGACGCGCTGGGCTTAATCCGGTAAGGAATGCCGCTAAGTGCTTCCTGCCCAAAAAGCACCCCTCGGCGTGACTAAAAAGCTTGAAGGTCGTGGTGAGCGGGCTAGTGGAACGAATATGATCACGGCTGCTTAGTGAAAGGGTTATAGCGTGAAATGGTGTGACCGGGTTGAAATGGACCTGTCCCTGTTTGTCAACAATGTAACGTCACGCAGAGCATCGCCATCGCGGCGGACCAGTTTCGCAGTGGTTGGGAAAAAGCTCCGGCGGCTCCAGCAGTTTGCTCGGGCTACATTGCGCTTCTGTTTGCTCCATACATTTGCGCCACCAATGCTCTAAGCGCCTTTTACCAGTGACGCTCTCACATGTACATAGGTGTACAAAGGCGCTTAGAGCATTGGTGGCGCAAATGTATGGAGCAAACAGAAGCGCAATGTAGTAGGGGTAAGCTTATTACATTACAGCGGAACGATAAAAGATAAAATAGGTAGGCGAGGAGAATAATTAGTTGTGAAAATATGTGTGAATCGGGAAATGTTTGTAGAGGAAAAAGAAATAAAGCTAGAGCTTGGTGACCCGGCTACCACCCCGTTATAAAGGGGACGCTCCTAATATCTATCTATCCATCCATCCATCCATCCATCCATCCATCCATCCATCCATCCATGGTCAATTTGCAGCTTCTTTTCGACAAAACGCCGGCGCGCAACTTCGGGAAGGGACAGTACCATCGAGTGCAAAGCCCGAGCAAACTGCTGGAGCCGCCGGAGCTTTTTCCCAACCACTGCGAAACTGGTCCGCCGCGATGGCGATGCTCTGCGTGACGTTACATTGTTGACAAACAGGGACAGGTCCATTTCAACCCGGTCACACCATTTCACGCTATAACCCTTTCACTAAGCAGCCGTGATCATATTCGTTCCACTAGCCCGCTGACCACGACCTTCAAGCTTTTTAGTCACGCCGAGGGGTGCTTTTTGGGCAGGAAGCACTTAGCGGCATTCCTTACCGGATTAAGCCCAGCGCGTTCACCTTCCAACGAAGCCGAACCACGTCCTCTTGTTTGAGGCGGGTACACGGCGACACCGACACCCCGCGGTGTCCTCACTGAGAGACAGTTACCGTGCACTCTGCACCCTATTTTCTTCACTTCCCTAAATAAATAGAATCTCTCTCTCTCACCCCGCGGTTTTCACATCTTGTGGGCCACAAGCAGCAACCCAACGCTGGCACCCCGCAGACTGACTGCACCCATTTGCATGAGTTCGTAGTTAGTTCCTTTCAGGAAGTTGTGCACCTGTTTTTAAAAACGGCGCAGCAGTGGCTGCGCGCAGTATAAGCAACTGACGAGGCAGATCACAGAGCTTGCTGAAATCATTGATTTGTGGGGTTTAACGTCCCAGAACGAGATCTGATTATGGGAGATACTGAATTGGAGCTCTCCGGAAATTTCGGCCACGTGGTGTGCTTTAACGTGCACTGACATCGCGCAGCACATGGGACATCGCCTCCATCGAAATGCAGCCGCCGCGACCGGGATTCGGTCCCGCGACCCTCGGATCAGCAGCCGAGTGCCATAACCACTAGACCACCACGTCGGGGCGACTGCTGAAGTCAATAACCTGGGCACGAAACTCGTCGGCATCTTATTGACAGGCGTATCGCACAAGGTGTTGAACTATGGCAACGTTCTACATGAAAAAAAAAAAATCTGAGAAGGCTATGCCTGACAAAGACAACTCAGGTTTTTGAGCCCATGAGTAATGTACGATATATAAGATTTTAATGGTGTTCACCCAATAAAGGTCGTCTGACAGCAAGGCTGTATGTGGCGAGGGTTCTTTTCGCACTTGTGTGTGCACAAACTGTCCCTGGGGTCCTCAACTGTCTCGCTTAAAGAAGATCAGCGAAAGCGATGGCCTTTGGTACTCGAACTTGGAACCAAGGTGTTTGAATGCGGAATCCATTCCACTCTGTGGAATGGCTCAAAACCTATTCTGTCGTCGTTTAAGCTTAAATTCTTTTCCGTCGGTCGTTTATTTTTGCTGAGTCATGATCACGACCTGCTTTTACCACCATCCTTTTCCGTTTCCTCCACTGATAGTACCGACGCGAAGCGCACTTCGTCGGTTTGTGAGTGTTACTTTCTTTTCGGTGAGCCACTGTCATTTTTCATTACTAAAGTTCATGACTAATATCCATCACCACTTCTCAATGTTTTCTTAGCCTAGTATTACTCCACGAATCATCCTATCATTTTTTAGTGTTGATCTCCTTCGCTGAGTCATTCTCACCTCTGTTGAGTTATGCTTATGACTGACTTCTGCCACTCTCCATTAAGGTTCCTCTAGCGTAGTACCCGCTTCTCGTTACGCGCCGATAAAGTACTTCAACGCATGCATCGGTCATTGTTGAGAATGGAACAATGGCCTTCGTTTCGTCGGCAAAGTTCACACTAGACAAATTCGAAGCTTCAATGTTTGAACGAAGATTCGCGCTCTATTGAGATATGATTCGTGAACGGTTTTAAATATAACTGGTTACAGAAACAGGATCGTATAAGAGGTGCACTCCAATATCAAATTACACGCTTCACAACAAGACCCCCCCACCCTTTCCTAGAACGGGAGCGACGTCACTAGGCCCGTTTATATTTAAAAGCAACAGCCCGCGCAAATAATGCGAATACATGCACCTGCTTTTGCGTAACTTAAGGACGTTTAACCTCCTTAATGTAACACTCTTTTGATGTGACACAGCGTAGTTATATAAGAATTGATGGTGTTTTATGGCACGAAACCACGATATGTAAGGGGAGTGGGGAGGCTACTGATTAATTTTTACAATCTGTGGTTCTTTAATTTGCCCCTAAATCTAAGTGCACGGGAGCTTCTTGTATTCCTCCTCCATCGATATGGCTGACAATCGAACCTACGTGCCTGAGCTCAGCAATCGTAATCCTTAGCGCCTAAGCTGTCATGGCATGCGTACTACTGCTCTCTCTGGTCGTACTTGTACGCAAAGTGAAATTGCTCCAAATTTCTTTTCCTTCCTTTCCACACCCAAACACGCCTTGTACTTTGTCATATGATGATGATGATTATTGTGGTTCGTTAAGGAAAGGACGCTATTTTCTGCAGCCCATGTTGGGAGCACGGCTAAACGTCCGTGTGGGTAGGGGAAAGGGAATGAAAGAGAAAGGAGAGAAAGGCCGCAGTGGAGGGCTCCGGAAAGTTTGACCACTTGGGGCTCCTTAACGTGCACTGACAACACACAATACACGGGCCTCTGGCATTCTGGCCTCCATCCAAAATGCTACCGCCGCGGCCGGGATCGAACCCGCGTTTTTTGTGTGGCAGCCGAGCACCATGACCACTACACCACCGCGGCGGTCTACTTTGTTATATAGTATAGACGTTCGCATATTTCGCAAATACAATTTTGTGGAACGCTTGCGTTAGTGGTTTATACGCATTCTGTGTTTTTTCTTTTTCTTTTTTGTCGCCCTACTTGTACGTAACAAGTATACAGCTCTTTTTCACAGCTGCAGGCGTTACAGGCACGTTGGCTGTTATTTGCTATAATTGGTTCTCCTTCGCTTATGCAGACGAAGAGCTGCTGTACAAGCTACTCGAGGAGCTCCCGACTCCGAGGGACCTCGAAGACTTGACGCTGACGGCGCTCGATTTCGAAAAGGACGGCGACTTCAACTTCCACGTGGACTTCATCGTGGCTGCCTCGAACCTGCGCGCCTCGAACTACGGCATTCAGCCGGCCGACCGGCTCAGGAGCAAACTGATCGCGGGCAAAATCATCCCGGCCATCGCCACCACCACGTCGCTCGTAGCGGGCCTCGCCTGTCTAGAACTCTACAAGGTAGGGAGAAGCGCTGTACCGCGTGGTCACACCGCATTCACGAATGCTCTTTCAACCTTTTAACGGGATATAGCATCGAGGAATTCGTGTCGCAGAATATTGGGCGTTGGCGTGCCGCGTAGGCCCCAACGTCTGTGGTGGAAAAAAAATTAGGTCGTGTATCTGCGTGCTTCGCTGCAAATTTCGTCGAAAGACGATGGTCTTCTGCAGACCATACACGCTGCGTGAGATATGGACGCCATCTGGCAGCGCCGTCGGGAAACATGAGCTTCTGCATAATCGCTGGGCAACCGCCAGATGGCAGCACCAAATCGTTGGCAGAGGCCTTTTTCGTGCATAGCGTCGCATTTTTAGTGCAGCCTAAGAAACCCTAGGGTCTTTAAAATTACGTATCTGTGTATTTTCTAGTAAAGGAACACACCACCTAATACTTACGTATTGATGTTGCAGCTCAGATATGCGTAATATTTACTTTTTGATGGACAATGCTCGCAAGTATGAACGCAGCTACCACTTCAAGATGGCTGGGCTTTAGGCGAGTGCTTAAACTTTGGCCGGGTGGCTAAATCGTGTGACAGACAGACAAACAGACAGACCAAAATATCTGCATTCAAGTATCTCAAACCACGCCGGCCACGCAGGCCCTGCACACTCGATAGCTCGGACTGTAACTTGAATGTATGAGCAACTATTGCTCTGCTATGGGAAAACTGGAATGCAATCCCCATTTCAGCATTTCTACCATAGTAACAGCGGCGCGCCCGGGCAGCGCCATCTACAGAAAGACGGCGTTAACTAGGGTAGTTTACTTGCTTAAGCGTCGTCCAGATGGCGCTTGCCGAGCTATCGCGTTCGACCCTTAAAGGCGAAGCTTAAACGTCCTCCCATTTTTATGCATTTTACCTAACATTGATGCTTGAACGTACCTTTAGCGAAAGGGGCTTGCGAATCAAAAACTTTGTGAATTTCGATCCCTCCTCTCTCTGTGTTTTTTTTTCATATGCAAGAACGTGTGAAAGAAGCAGATAGTTCCCCATTTACCTGCCTCTTTTGTAGTCATAATTCCTGAATAGGTCGTCACCGGTGACCGGTGTCGTTCTGAGATATATTTGCATACACCGGTGAGACTGCGTGAGTTGGCTTAGTGAGCAGCCCGATACAAGAAAGATAAACAAGTGAACAGGGCGCCTTGTGTGTGCTCTTCTTTGTCCTTTGCTGCCGCCTTTTGCTCGCGTACTACGGGTAGAAGTCGGCGCGATTCAATATTGGCTACTGTTAGCTGAAAGACGGCTCATGTTTGAAGGTGGAGAAATGGTACTAAGTAGTCTGGGGTTTGACTGAAACTCATCTGATGTGGAAACAACACGACTGAGGAAACGTACACCCGCCAACAAAAAACAAAAAAGATTTTATAACGTTTCGGCGCAGTAAATTTCCAGGAAAGAAGGTGATCTTGTTGTGGTGAACTTGTGCTCAGTTTACACCTTCTCCTTCCTTCCACTTCACTTCCTCGTGGAGCCGAGCTCCCCCAGCTGACGTCGCTGCTGTGAAGAAGGATGGGTGGATGTCTTCCTCCTACTGCCTGTCCGTCGTTGGTTGTGTTGTCTGAACTTGAAGGATGGAGACCAGCCTTTTTCACACACAAACACAACTAGACTTTATTTACACAAGACTGTACATAACATTGACAGACAGTAGCCTCGGTTGGTAGGACCTAGGTGGAACCATCGGTTGGTAGGGCTTCGGTGGGACCGTCGCTCCAATTCGGCAGAGCCGACTAGTGCATAACACCTATCCTACGACCTCAACCACCACCCGAACTCGTACTAGATGTCCTCTCTAGCACTATCCGCTCCCTCCTCAACAACCTTCAGCCTTACAACTGGCTTCCGATCACCATCCACACTGACATCAAAAAAATTCACAGCATATCCACGGAGTGAATGATGATGAGTGGGCGAAGCTCCGGAGGTTCATCGTAGATCATGCCGAGTTCCGGATTAATTTAGTTAACGCGCACGCTACGAATCCTTATGGTTCAACTACGCACAAGTGAAATCTCCCACCGGCACTTCATTGCAAGTCAAGATCCAGTGCCTATATATATATATATATATATATATATATATATATGGGTGGCCGGTGAACGGTTCTTCAGCGCGAGCAGTCGGTATTTTTCAATCAAGAAACTCCTTCTTTGCTAGCTGGTAGAGCGTTCATCGAAGAAAGAGCGTTTCCGTAGTCAACGCGCGCCTTTCGCTCTCTCTCTCTCTGTCTCTCTCTCACAAGATAGCAGATGGAAGAGTGAGAGAGCTCGCGCTCCAGGAGGCACGCGCCGAGGGCGCGCCTCCCACACGCGCCATCCTGGTAGCGCGTTCCTAGAAGGTAACGCGCTACTACAACGGACGGACAGATCCAAACCTTAAGGAGCTTCGCCCCTAAAAGACAACCCCTGAACAATAATCTTGGCCTCCACTCTGCCCCTTGCTCACGTGTGCTTTTAACAAAGACGCTCCATGGGGTGCGATGGTGCCAAACCCCCGCCTAACCAGCTGGTGACTACAGACATTCCTGGACAGCTTGTCTGAACTACACGTTTTCCTGGGGCTGCCAAACCGGTTTCCCGTTACCAGCTAGCCTGTTCCCAGCTGTAGAACGAATTCCAACAATGGTCGCCTCCTGCCCTGCATATCCAGCACGTGGCTGTGCGCCTTCTCCCGCGCATACTCGACCATCTCGGACTACCGTAATTTCCGTCTTTTTTCCGACGACCTTTACAGGCGCCCAGTACACGTATCTTGTTCACAGACAGTCATCAAAGGCACCCGTATTTGGCGGCGAAGCTTCAAGAAACGTTGTTTCATGTTGGGAAGTGCGTGTTTCATCAGCAATTGTACTAAATGTTTGCAAGTGTCTGCTAATGTCACCTAACTGAATGAATAATCACTGCCACAACAGCGTATTGTCTTCATTAAATGCCACTCCTGTGGCACACTTGTCCATACCTATGTTATCTGCAGCAGCAATGTTTGAAAGGCGTCTTATGCTTAGCATTTATCGCACGATTCTTGCCGTCATGAGAGCTGGAAGTGAATGGCGGAATCGAAATATAAAACAAACGCATCCTTCAGACAAGTGCTGTAGGCGGTACTGCAGAAAATTAGCTAGAAAATTAACTAAACTGTTAACTCGTTATACTAAAAAAAACACGTTAGCGCACTCCATTTCTGTTACCGAGAAAAGAAAAAAAATTAGCAACACCTTTTACGCCTCTCATTACTCGATGGTCAGCAATTCTATTCAGTGTATGGTCGGTGCACGAATCCAAAATAACAGTTTTATGAAGCTCCTGTTTTTATTCAACATGATACTTCTAGCCGAAGTAACCACTTTATCCGAAGTGCTTTTAGCGAGAGTTCTTTGCACAAGTGGGCTGGAGCTTATTAATACTAAGGTGGCTTATTAAAGTAACTTGTGACAGCTTCAAGGTCTGTGTCATATGTTAGCGTATATACTACCAAGACTAAACATTCGCTAAAATATTTTCACCAAGATATGAGGGTTTGCGCGAAGCCCAATCCGCTTGTGTAATACCAGCATTAGCGTGTTTATTATTGGCCTTTGTGGGCTTAATGTCGCCTTTTCGCTATGACAACAATACGGCAATACGTGTCTGCTACTGTGCGTTTGCCTTACGTCATTATAGTTGCTTCGCAGATTACGATGTTCCTTTTAGCAAATCTCACCTTCAAATAGGTTATCTCTCGTGTTCTGAGTATTTCGTATTCTATTTTTAACACACAATCGGATCGCAATATGGCTAATAGCGACTAAAATAACGAGCGCGTATAGCAGACGGCCGCCGCTTCGGCGCACCTTCCACAGCGGAGAAAGCCCACGGGTCCGGCCAACGCTTCCTATAGGCAAGAACTTGTCTAGGAGGTCCGTTGTTCCTACGGTCCCTAGAAAGAAAGTTTTCAGGGTACATAGCGACATCCTCCATTTTCCTCCTGGCTTATTTGCCTGGAGCGCCCCGTCAAAGCATGCACAGAAAAGGCAATGTTTCTATTGAGTCATTACGGTGGATAGTTTTTATGCAGGGTCCAGGGACCTTAGTTGCTCCGGCGCAGCAGTACCGCGGCGCGATAGTTCCCGTGAAAACGACCACGCTCTCCCCACGCAATCGTGAGGTGCTTTGCGAGGTCACGCTAACCTCAGGGGCCCGGGCTGTCGTGGTCTGCTCCTGTCGTGCTCACGAAAACAAAAGACAGCAGTTGATAGAAGGGCCAAGACATGCTAACTGACCAAAACCGGTTAAAATGGATCCAAATTAAGAATGGCTAAAAATGAACCAGATTAATATAACCAAACAAAATATACACATTAATCGTAATTAATCGCATAATGAGGTCGAATTGAGCGATAATAATTCGAAAACATGGACGATAAAAGCAAGCGAGACACACCGGGAACACAGGCCAATTACTGTGCCGCAGCAGCACAATGCTACATACCCCGATGAATTCCCATAAAACCGACCGCCAATGGTTCAGATAGAGCTATGGTTTTAAGATGGGCTAGATTAGTATACTGAAATATATATATATATATAACGCAAAGCAAACAGGCGAACCACTGCTCAGCACTTGCACCTTTCACTGCAGTGGAACCGGCTCAGAGTTTTGTGATCTTTATTCGCCCTAATGGAAAAGTGATGGTCGCAATATGACTCCTCGAACCGCTTTTTGATCGCAGCTGGTTCAACAACACGAAAAACTAGAGCTTTACAGGAACAGCTTCGTCAACCTGGCCCTGCCTTTCATCGGATTCTCAGAACCTCTACCACCTGCCCCCAAAAAGGTATGCTTCCATTGGTGTATTTTTTTTTGTAAGGCAATAGCGTTAAACAGCTCGTTACGCAGAAATTCCGGTGTCGGTGTTGTTGGCTGTGAGCGGGAAAATCAGCGTTGTCCGTGAGCGGAAAATTCGAGGCAGGTGCGTGATCGGGCAAGCAGCTCACGCTCTCAACGCTAGCTTTGGCGTTTCCGGATTTGTTGGCGTCCGCGCTCTCGTCAGCGGCTGCCGTTGCGGTGGGAGGAGGAGGAGGAGGAGGAGGAGGACGAGGAGGAGGAGGAGGAGGAAAAAAAACCTTTGTTGTAACTGGCGATTCTACGTTGCCCTTATCCCCACCGGGCTGGTCGACATCCCTAGCCCGGGACGTCATTAATCGAAGCCGCCGCCCAAGCCCGCTGGCGGAACACAAATATGTATACGCGTCTTGTTTCTGTCAAAGAGCCAGCGTCCAGAAAAGCGATCGGCTTGCCAGATCGTGCACTAGTTGCAAATTAAGAAATAACAATAAAAAACAACCTTAGGTTCCATTTACCGTTGCTGATACGCTCATCTCGGAGGTGCATCTCAGAGGTGCTTCAGCGCGGCAGAGGCCTGACTGTCACAATCGTGTTGGCGCAAAGGGCCCACGGTGCCGAAGATGTTCCGTCGCGCCCCATGCCTGGATATAGACTGAGGGCTCTAGAACATTATCTTACAGGCATGGCCGCCTGTGCTCGCAAGCGGGTAGACTTTCCCTCGCGCTACGGTGCTGTTGACACGTTTGTGATGAATTCTGCACTGTGTACAAGCGCCGAACTGTGGTTCTTCATCGGCGAGTTTTGATGGCGCATCACTACTTTGTACTTTGACCATTATATTGCAGTAATTTACAATCTCAACGTCACTAGCAAGTACGTACAATAACAAGTAAATCGCACTTTCTACCAGGTGATGTCATGAGAATTACGTGGCTAGGCGAGTGGTAAACATGTGAAACGAAACAGGGCGCTGAAAATGGGGCCAGGCATCACTATCGCGTTCAGCTCTTAAGGAGAAGCTTAAAGGTCGCACTTTTTTTTTCTGTGCATTTAGGCATGTCGTTTACAAACTCGCGGCTTGTGACCAAACGGTGAAGCGTGACCGGGGAACGGTAAACGACAGCAACGAATGGTGGTGTCCTGGCCTAGAGCTACGGACATTCTGCAAGCAATGATAATCTGTGGTTGTAATTTTATCTGGCAAACTGTTCGATCGTATCGCCTCGTGTTGTCTAATGTTTGCTAAACATGTCTAAATTTCTGCTAATATTTCACGGCTAATGTCTGGTAAATGATGGGCAATGTCGACTATATAGTGCAGCATAGATAATTCCAAGCGTGGTTAGTATGCCAGAAGGATCCGCTCGTTGGTACAAACCTCTCGGAGAGTGATACGTAGGTGTGGACGTGGTTTCTGAATGTACGTGTTTCGTTTTGCTCAACAGTTCCGCGACCGTGAGTTTACCGTCTGGGACTGCCTCGAGATTGAGGGGGAGTTGACGCTTGCGCAGCTTCTGGATTATTTCAAGGTAAGAGTTCGCTTGCGCTGTTAAGAATCCATGCATGCGCATATGTTGAACTCTGTTGCGTGCGCGTGCCCGTCGGTGTGGGTCATAAGAACATCAGTTGGAGGCACTTGAGTGAGTGAGTATAGAGAAATTAGACACGATATGGATAGCTTGTACTTACTATGGAAAAACTGTATGGAGCCCACGATCCTGTCTTCGATGCAACGGCTTTAGCTTGGACATCGGAGTCTGAACGAAGCATACCACGACCCAGGCCAGTAGCCAAGAGGTATGAAAGGAGGGGGGTGGTGTTACTAACATGGCGCACACCATTTTTCTCCGCTTCAGTTCCGGTTCTGAGAAATGAAGCTTTGAACCGGGTCGCAACACTAAATCGGTTTACGAACCGGTTAGGCGCAGTAAACTTTAACTTTGTTGTTGTTGTTGTTTTGTGGGGTTTTACGTCCCAAAACCAGTTCTGATTATGAGAGACGCCGTAGTGGAGGTCTCCGGAAATTTCGACCACCTGGGGTTCTTTAACGTGCACTGACATCGCACAGCACACGGGCCTCAACATTTCGCCTCCATCGAAATGCAGCCGCCGCGGCCGGGATTCGATCCCGCGACCCTCGGATCAGCAGCCGAGTACCTTAGCCACTAGACCACCGTGGCGGGGCAAACTTTAACTTTGACGGAGCTGTTTATCCTAGCATGAAGCACTGCGAGCAGCACTGCTTGGAGTCGCACTGAAGTCGTTCATTACAGAACATTCCGGGAGATGTATCACACTAGACATTTAAGGCAGCCGGACGATGCCCAGGACCACACACGCACTTCGAGCTTATTTGACGTGGCCCTGCAGAACTTGCATTTTGTAATTTTCTATCTAATTCCGAATTTGTTCCTGACCCTATGCTCCACCGCACGCATGGCATGTATGCAAGCTCAGGACGTTATCTTAATAATGTTAGTTTATTAAGCGAAAAAATATGCCATGTCTCATTTCAAGGAGCCCATTCCCGCATGTAGTGCGCTTCGCCGCGTAACACTCCTGTGCAGCCACAGAGCTAACACTCTTGTACTGCTGCGAAGTTAACTCAGCTTTCAGTTGCAAAGTTCTGTGGTGGACTGTCTTTCAGGACTTTGGAATGACACTGTGGGAATACGCTAGTCACGCAATACATTGTTTGCCCTTGTTGAACACTACATTTCTCCATAATTAGATATGGTATTATTAAAGAACATATTCGAAACTTATTCGATTCGATTCGCACTTGAACATAAATACTCGAATTGGCTTCGCACTCGAAATTGTGCTATTCGCTCAGCTCCACTTGTTTCCCTTCTGTATTTCTTCATTTCGATCCAGCTCAACCACGAAGTCGAAGTCACAAGCCTATTGGAAGGACCCCGCATCCTATACGACTCCTACTCACCCCCTCCGCCCACTGGCATGGACGTCGGGTAAGGAAGTGCCTTGGTTTCTTCGGACCTTCAAAATCCGTAACACCGCGTAACGATGACGGGGACATTCGTGGTCGTTGGTAGAGAAATTATTTGCGACGGCAACAACATCGGCAAGCACCACTAGAATTACAATCACCTTTGAGCAGCATGAAATTGTAGCTAAAAAAAAACGCACAAAATAAGAGACGACACAAAGCGAGCGCTGACATCCAAATGAACCGCATCGTCTCTGGTCTTCTTTTGTGCTGTGCCTGCCTTTTGGGCTACACTTTCTTACTGATGCAGGACCAACAAGCCCATATAGCCACTACCCTTGAGCTTTAATTTTGAGATAAAGTCGTGACTACCAAAAATCGCCAAAATTGCCTGTTTTCCATACACCGTGATCTGCGCATTGATTTGTGTAGCGCTCTTGTTTCACTACGGTTTAAATCCAACCAGTTGAACATTTTGCCTCCTGTGGGTCTGTAAAACGACGCCCATTTTAATTTAGGCCACTAGCGTGAGGTGTACACTCTGTCTCAGTTAGGCACAATGGCCCAACTGACACGTCATTTGCTTATCGGGACCGTTGGTCGCGCCTTTCCACAGCGTGAGCAAAGTCCTGGAGGTCGTGTCCGAGCACGAAATCGACAGCGGAAGGCGCGCCCTGATGCTTCAAGTCGTGGGCAAGGACACCAACAGCGGAGAGGCAGTGGAAGTGCCCGAAGTGCGTTATGTGCTGCGAAGATGACAGCAGCGCCACCTACCCCTTTGCGTGGTAAGGAATGTGCCGGTCCTGAACGATGGTATGAATAGTTTACACGTGAGGTCACATTCGTCGCATGCGCATGCCATCAACGAATTCCAATAGACACTTCGCTCGCATCGCGCTCGCTGTGTTTGTCATTCGCTTCGACGCACACGTGGCACACGGGCCTTATTAAAGAGATAGCGCTAAACAGCTCGTGTCTCAGAAAAACCGGCGCCGGCGTCTCTGGCAGAAAAAAAATCGTCCCGAACCACCCTGACCACGAAGGCGCTCCGCGTAGATGCGTTTGTGAACCAAATTGAATCTTGAAAAAAAAAAGAAACTCCGTCGGAAAGATTGTAAACTACGACTTCACTGCGGCATACACGCATGACAGCTCGGATTGTAATTTGAACGTACGAGAAAGCATCATTCTGACCCGAGAAAACCGTAATGCAAACCCCTTTCCCAGAATTTCCCAGCAGCGCGACGTATATAGAGGAAGCGTTGGTCTAGGTGTGTTCCTTATCCCTTTTGACACAGCGTTTAAACGCCGTGGGGAGGAAAGATACATAGTTCTTCGTTCCAGTATTTCGTTCGTGCCAAAACGATTTTTCACAAGCGCGCTCGCACACACACACACACACACACACACACACACACACACACACACACACACACACACACACACACACACACACACACACACACACACACACACACACACACACGCACACACGCACACACACACTTCTTGCGTAAACATGACGAAGCTCCTTAAGGCGTGGGTCGTGCGTCCCCGATGTATGTAGTAGTAGTAGTAGTAGTAGTAGGTAGCCACCGGCGCGTGCCTGCCGGGAGGCACGCACGCGCCGAGGGCGAGCGCGTGGCTCCCGGCACGCGCTCGCCCGCGAGAGACAACGTTGGCGCAGGCAGCGTCTCCTAGCGAGTTTCTTGATTGAGAAATACCGACTGCTCGCGTTGGAGAAGCGTTCACCGGCAACCCATATATATATATATATATATATATATATATATATATATATATATATATATATATATATATATATATATATATATATATATATATATATATATATATATATATATAGGCACTGCATGTTGACTTGCAATGAAGTGCCGGTATTTCACTTGTGCATTGTGCATAGTTGAACCGTGAGGATTCGTAGCATGCGCGAGATGATATAAAACTAGATGGCGGTACTTGTAGTTGATGATGAAAGATGCGAGATGTTATAATAGTTTGATGACATTTACTCAAGTGTTTCACTTTTAATTGTGGGGCGAATTGCACGGAAGAGTTTCACGGTTTACCGATGATTCCTTCCGGAGCTTCGCCCCACTCATCATCATTTACCCCGTGAATATGCTGTGATTGTTTTTTTAAATGCGAAGCATTTCTTAGCGAACTTCGGCGAGTTTGAGCGTGTCTATCTATCTATCTATCTATCTATCTATCTATCTATCTATCTATCTATCTATCTATCTATCTATCTATCTATCTATCTATCTATCTATCTATCTATCTATCTAGCCGCCTACGATTTTGTGCTCTCCTGGCCGTTTCGCTAATTGGATGTTTACGAAAATTGGTATGCCACATCATGACTACATGACGAACATAAATGGCAGGTCATAAGATGAAAATCATGACATGCGTGTCATGAGCGGCATGATTTACATGTCGCAGTCTTGGTGCTCTCCTGGTCGTCTCGAGGCGGGGGGAGAGGAGTGGAAATGTGCGACAGCCTCTGACCATACAAACTGTGCGCCGGTGTGTATACATAGTGTATCAGTTCCCGAGGTGCTAACATAGCCACGGCGCACGTGGGTATTCGTGATTATTTGGTGACGTCTTCAAGCGAAGTCCCCGTTCACAGAAGTTCTACAAAGTTTGAGGCGCTTCCGTATTCCACCAGGGTGTTGGATGAGCAGCGTTATGCTAAGCGCTTGACGTCAGGTCTTATAATCGTTATCAACGAGGCAAGTCAATGAAAACGTCCCTGTATTACAGCGGGACTTTCTTGGTTCATGACTGATTTATTTCTGGGGTTTAACGGTCCCAAAACCACGTTATGATTATGAGTGAACGCCGTAGATGAGGTCTCCATAAAATTTGATCACCTGGTGTTCATTAACATGCTCTGACATTGCGCAGTGTTCAACACTTCACCTCCATCGAAATGCAGCCGCCATGACAGGGATTCGATTCCACCACCTTCGGATCAGCAGCCAAGTGAACCACTAAACCACAGTGGCGGGGATGTGCGTGCGTGCGTGTGTGTGTACGTTTATACACACACCGTAGCTCTCGTGGCGTTATTTGCCGCTGTAGTCGCATCAAATATAATTTGCCTTGCAATAAACTGTCAGCAATCGAGTGACTTCGCGCGATTCAAGGCATCCTACGCTGCAGACGGTTAACATTTTGAGCAAGAACACCTAGCGTTCTAAAGTTTTTTGCCTAACGTACGTCTATCCGTAGAGAAAAGAAAAAGAAAGGTAGGAGATGGCGTCACGTGACAATCTTCAAGACTGGTGAGAAAAAAACAAAAACAAAGTTAAGGGTGGGAATCATGGGAAATGGGCACCGGTCTCATGAGACAGGCGGTAGATTAATGCACAGTAAACCATCACTAAAAGCTACCGCGTCCGAACAACATCGAGTGGTCCAGCAACTGTGTGGGGCATAACCCGGGAGGCACCGTGCACAATGCGTCAGAGGTTGGCTCGCAGAGGCAAGGAAATCACGTGACGCCGCCTCTTAGTTTTTATTTTTACTCCATGCGTTTATCGCCATCGTGCATCGGAAGTGTTTAATGACTTCGTTCTCTCTCTCTCTTTCAGGTGCATTAAACACCACTGCTGCCTCTAGTCCACCATCCTTCAGTGAAACGAGAGACACGCCCCCGGAACTCCACCTGTGCGCCCGTGGCATTGCTGATTTCTTGTTTGAAATTTTATAAATTGTGGCGGTGATACGCGAACTTGTGCGTCTATTTGTCGAGCTAATGTTCCAGCATCAATGGCTTCGTCCCTTGTCGCGGTGAATAATTGGCCCAAGCAAACGTTCTACATTTTAAAGAACTTCATCAAATGTTAGAAACCACCTCACAGTTTGTACGACGTCCTGAGGATGTCCTCAGGAGGTTTTTCGTTTTATCATGAACCTATTTAAGGCGGAGCATTTATAAGGTGGTGTGGTTGTCTAAGGGGCATGCAGTTGAGGATATACTGAAGGCGATTTCTTTAGTTCGATGTCTGCGAAATTTGAAGTTTATTGCATTTTTGTACATTGTATGTTTTTACACTTTTCAATTGCGAAGACTCCGCAGTTGATTGCTTACTACTTTCTTGACTAGTGAATAAAAAAAAGACAATTTACGCTTTTGTTGTCGACGAAAGAAGAGAGCACAAAAAATGACATTGAATATCTGGACGCCGTGGAGCCTGGAGGAAAAA
>CM023483.1:78177936-78222218 GCA_013339685.2 Hyalomma asiaticum
AAGCTCACTGTCGGCTGGTTGAGTTTCCGCAGCATCGCGCCACTCCTTAAATTCGTCAAGGGACGTACGCTTCGCTGGGGGTTCATAATCAGGATGATCTGTGCTCGTTTCTCCTTGTGGCAAACGCAGATGTACATCGATTAACAATTCGCGTACTCTGTCATGAACACTTTTCCTCTCCTGCTCATCAAGAACGCAGAGATGGCGGAAAGGCGGCCACAAGAACGTTGCCACTTTGTGAAGCTCTTCTATGGGCAGTTTTATTTGAAGGAATTCTAGTGTCCTCGACTTGAGCTGGCACACTTCTGGTGAGTCTGTCGAATCAGCAGTAAGGTGCTTCTTCAGTTTTGTGTAGTACATCAGTACAAGAGGCAGCGTTACCACTTTATCCTGCTCAAGCTTTTCGCTGGCCTCTTTGAAGGGCTCCAAGAATTCGGCGACCTCCGTCAACAAAGTCTTATTGACGTCTTCCAAGAGCAGATTTCCCCTTGAATCTAGGAGGTTCTCTATCGCATCGTACTGACTTAGTACGGACTTGATCATGGCGAGCTTTGAATTCCACCGCGTGCATATCTCCTGGCACACACCGTGTGGTAGCTGGCTCGTCAGTCCGCTCTGTTTTAAAAAAGTCACGACAGCTTTCACTTTTTGCAGTTGTTCCAAAAGGTCGGGAAGTTCCTGAGCGAGGTACCTGTCATCAAACGCGTTCCGAAGAACGGTGTTCAGGACGTGCGCACAGCAGTTCATCCTCGCATACGGACGCAGCGCGCTAATTATGTTGGCACCCTGGTCTGTCACGAACACCACATTGCTCAACATGCCTTCATCAATCCCCAACTTAGCGCTCCTTCGTACAATCTCCTTACGGATGTTCTCTCCCGTTTTTCTCTGGGGGAAAAGTCACTAGCGAACAGAACAAGGCTCCTCAGTTCCCATTTCACACTTACGTAATGCGCCGTTGCAGTGATATAGGCAATTTTCTTGTGGTCGTCGGTCCACATGTAAAGTGTCATCGAGCAGCGACCTTCCTTCATCGCTGACTGAATCTCAGGCATTACCACTTCTCGGAGTTCGTTTGCAACTTCGGACACCCTGCGAGACACCGTCGTAGGATGCGGAATCACGGTCCTCGCGGATATGCTCCCGTCCTTGGCACCGATAGCAATCAGTTCGTCGGCAACATTTAGGAATCCATCATCGCAAACAACGTCAAATGGCCGCATATCTTTAGCGCACCACTTCACGCAAGCAGTCGTCAGATTCCCCTTAACGGTAGATGAAACCTGGGGTTTCTTCTCAGTGAAGAACGAAGAAATGGCAGTGGTGTCACCAGCAGCCTTGCACTTGTGGTAGTTCAGATGCGACGTTCCTGTCTTCCCACCATCATATGCGAAGAAATCTTTGCAGCTTTCGCACTGCACATGTCCTACTGGTGATAAGGTGTGCACGTCGACAACTTGCAGGAATTGTTCCCAAACCTGGCTTTTCTTAGCTTGCTTGGAGACGAGCTTAAGCTCGTCGGCAGCGAGCTTGTCTCGCAATACAGCTGCATTCATAGCGCCACGTGTAGAGGAGACAAATTACGAACTATAGAACGCCAGTAACCAACACAATAAAAGCATCAGCGCGCTCTGCCGAGCTACGACACAACATCCAAAGCTTTCTCTTTTTTTCTCTCTCTTTTTCAGTAGATGGCGACATGGGTCCCACGCTACACACGCAGCAGTTCCTTGCATGAGGTTCCTGATGGGTGGGCTGCGGTCTGCGCATGCTCCGCCTAGCCGGGTGTCGCCTAGCAACGGAGGCCGTCTTTACTCTCTTATTGTTACGCGCTTCTTTCCACGCGTGCCTCTTATTTCAAATCTCGCAGTGGTCGCTGCAAGGCGGTAGGGCCTTCATTTTCCGGATGGCGCGAATTACACGCGCCTGCACCTTAAGATGCTTCAGGTGTGCGCCTCGTCAAGACAGTTACGAGCTTGCGATGTCTGCGACAAGTTATATCCCCTTAATTCCCTCACTGCCCAAGCGAAAATTAATATGACGCTTTGAAGGTGATTTACGGCTTACAATTTGACCAGAAGGATAGCCACATACAATTCGGCCTACACCTTTATAGGCGCAACCAAGGACGCGAGCAACAAGTATCTTTGTTTACTTACAGATTGTACCGTATGTGTCAACCACAAATAAAAAAACCGAAATCTTTATTGCTCCCGCAGCCTGAAGCCCAGGCCCGGCCCCGGCCCATAGCTTCAAGCCCGGGCCCGGCCCAGGCCCGTGGCTTCAAGCCCGGGCCCGGCCCAGGCCCGCACTTTCGAGCCCGGGCCCGGCCCGGGCCCGGCCGAAAACGCTTCAAACGGCCCGGCCCGGCCCGCGGGCCGGGCCGGGCCCGGGCTTTCGGGCCGGCCCGGGCCCGTGCAGTGCTCTATTCTGTATACACTGCCTGTATACACTGTCCATACACTGTCTACTACCCCATCATTCTTTAAATCCGCGATAAGGAAGAATGGAGAAATGGTTTCTAGGTTGTGCTACCGTGGTTGTACAGTGCGTATGGTAGTCGGCTTCTCAACCGAAGGACGCAGGTTTTTAAGCAGTTCCTGGCGGTCGCATTTCGATAGAGACGCTGACGTATCGCGTTATTTCAGTGCACGTTAAAGAACACCAGACGGTCGAGATCTCCATAGCCATGCACTGCAGCAGTTGGGCCGATGCGTGGAAAATATTCGCCCATCGCAGAATATATTTTTGAGGAAGCAGGGGACGGTCGTACGAACTCCGTTTTTTCCAAGCCAGCTGCACAAATGCCCGTTTGCACCGTATCACTCGGAGAACTCACTGACGTTTTAGAAACGCGTGTAAATGAGAAGAGAAACAATTATGTGTGAGAAAATGATAATAAAGCGAGATTACGGGGATTCATCGGCACAAGCCTTTCCTTCTTGCTCATTCGGACATATGCTCCTTGGAAAAAATCAGACACCTTGTAACTAGCGTATTCAAATTGTCGTTAGCAACACTTGCTGGCAGGTTACGAATGTAGGTTATTCTGCAGCGATAACGCAGCCTTATGGTAGCAAAAAAGAGCCAGGCCGGCGCGGAACTGCAGGACAGTGACAGCGTAAGCTGGACGAGCGATCTTTTTAGAGGCTATTTTAGACGCTTGGGGAAACTAGTGCAACTAGAGGTGGTAGATATCCCCTGGGCCATAACTCTTATCATTTCGCCAAGTAGGGAAGTACCCACTACTCCATAATTACTGCGGTATTGTAACGTGCAAATCTGTATAACTGCACATCTTAGAGGGTCTCTTGGCATCGTTTTCCCGAGAAATAACCGAACTCTCGGCCCGGCGTCGGCGGTGAGCTGCGGTTGGGGGTTCTCTCTGCGCAGCTGTCTGTTGTGCCCGACGTTGGCTTGCTGCAGCCGCGCGCGTAATTTGCGATTCACTTCTTCAGAAGTGGTCCGCACTTTGCGAGGAGGCGCCATCACGTATATCGAAGAGGCAAGTCTGGTTGTTGTCGGGGCTGCGCACGACGCCTGCCACGTGACGCATCACACGATACGACAAAACTACTTCGAAGGGCAGCGCTTCGTAATAATGATGACTGTAAAGTTGAAGATGATTGTTTCATAATGTTGTTGTTTTGTGGGGTTTTACGTCCCAAAACCAGTTCTGATTATGAGAGACGCCGTAGTGGAGGGCTCCGGAAATTTCGACCACCTGGGGTTCTTTAACGTGCACTGACATCGCACAGCACACGGGCCTCAACATTTCGCCTCCATCGAAATGCAGCCGCCGCGGCCGGGATTCGATCCCGCGACCCTCGGATCAGCAGCCGACTACCATAGCCACTAGACCACCGTGGCGGGGCTGTTTCATAATGATGATGCTGATGATGCCTCTGTACTCGGTGCACAGCTAGAAAGCATGCTACCCCTGTGTTTATTTATTTATTTATTTCAAAGTACCTTACAGGCCCCATTGGGAGCATTGGGTAAGTGGGGTATTACACAAACCATACGTATATAAACATACCAAACATACAAACAATACAAAAGAAACAAATGCAAAACAAAACAGGTGTTAACTTAAAACTAAAAAGGGTACAGTCCCTTATGCATGAAATATACAGGTAATAAATGTGTAAACAAAACGGCGCATCGATTGCGCACAAGAAAAAGAACCGACAAGCTAGGCATATTCTTCGCGTACACAATTATATTCTTAAAAAACTGACTTTATTCACAAAAATAAGCTTGCAATGCAGTTATAAAAAATACAGACGGGAAAATAACTACCACGTAGGCTAAAAGAATTACAGTACATTTCCTGTGTGAAGGCAAAAAAAAAAAATGATTCCTCCAACTCGTTATGCAATCCACTTTCCGCGACGAGTAGTGGCGTATTATTATTCTGACACGTAACATTACATATATTAATGCGATTCCTCGGCATACGTAATACCTGTTTCGGTCTTTCAGCGAAGATTTTTCAAGCACAGGCGTAGCTCAGTGGGAGAATGCTCGACTGCCACACAGAGGGTCTGGGTTCGAATCTACCTCTGTCCGGGCTGTGCGATAGTGGTTACGGACACCGCCGGCCCTTGTGATCAAACGGCCCTTGTTGTGATCTCATAACAGCTTTCGCTGTAAAATGTTCGAGCCGATTCTACAGCGTGGAAAGCCTGTGTGTTATCGCTTATCATGACGTAAATAAGAAGAGTGTCAATTTATAGATGTGACTGCATATGAGTTAGTAATATCCCCATTCTTCTTCATCTGCCAACATTAAGTGATAATTCCGCATGCAATATTGACGTCTTTTTGTTTTTTTTCGTTCTTTACATTTCGTGCTAAGAAATTGCAGCTGTGGCTGCGGGAATAGCACCTACAACTACGACCTACGTGTGTTGCACAGCTTCGCGGCCGCGACAAAACTGTAACGCATATTCTGAGACCGCTAATGCCGTCATACATATCTAAGTTAAATTTTACAATCCGACAGGCTGGTTTTGCGGTCACGGCTAAATTTTTCTTCCTTCATTGCAGGTGTTAACCTTCTTGTTGGAATTCATAAAGACAACTGGAAAAATTTTAAGCATAAACCCGAGAATCTGCTTCGTCGTTGAATACTTTCTCACTTTGTTGTTCGAGAAGTTGCAAGAGCGAAAATTACGCATCACAGAAACGTTCACATGCTTGGGCACATCATGCTACAGACACCAAAAATAAAATCCATTTCTCTAAGTTAAAATGCCGGCGTTCCCTCTGCTGGAGCAATATTGAATGACATCTGTTACCTACTCAAGATGTTGGTCTCAATCACTGCGTACGTTTTCTTGACATCCATGTATTTCCGTTAGGCACTTGGTGGGAAACGCAAGAGAATAAAAAGAAATTGTATCCTAAATCACAATGTTCACTCAATGCGCCCAACGTCATACAGCTAGAAAACTCCCCTCGTTGGTCAATGGGGATAAAGAGAACCTCTGCGGAGGCAACGTATAAAAGAAATCGTGGTCACCACGGCGCCAAGGACGTTCTCTGAAGGTACAAATGGAAGCGGCGCAGGCGAATACCAGGGTTGTGAAATATGCGGACTGAACAACAGGTTCTTGGGCCCTACTGCACTGCTTGGAGTATTGAGTGAATGTATTGGCGATAGCTGGGGTTTTCCGTGCCAAAACGATGATGTATTATGAGGCATGACGAGTGCAGGGTTTCGGAAATTTCTGCCTTTTGCGGTT
Source organism: Hyalomma asiaticum (assembly GCA_013339685.2). NCBI lineage: Eukaryota > Metazoa > Arthropoda > Arachnida > Ixodida > Ixodidae > Hyalomma > Hyalomma asiaticum. The sequence goes on from CM023483.1 coordinate 78,183,687, forward strand.
CTTTAACGTGTACTGAAAGGGCACGGTACACGGTATTTTAGCTTTTTCCCCTTCCCCTTAATATAATAGGCGACCGCTGCGATTGCGATAGCACACTCGGTTTTCCAGGTAAGCAGTGAAGCGCCATAACCACTTTGCCACTGCGGCAGGCGCGCCAAGTGCGGCCCGGCACTGCTGATTCCTACGTCGTTGATGTCGGCGCGTGTGTTCCGAGCTGGGGTCCACGGAAAGCACGATGCAGCTGGTTTGACAAGGGAACACGACAAACCAATCGGTGCGGGTAACGTGTGTATTTAATGAGCCCAATATTCACTTGAACAATGCTACATCAAGGTTTCCGCATCAACGAAAGCTTTGAACATGATCTAGACCAAGGGATCACCGTGCTTTTGTCACTCAGCAGGCCATCGTAATATGAACCAGTATGGATTTCATAAACATACTCAAAGAAGTGAGGTTTCATACAGGAATATCTCTGCAGGAAGGAAAAAAAAGACCGCTGTTAGCTGAAGTTCTTTTGTAATGTTAGCGCATAAACTCAAGGTCGTCAGCGCGGCCCGTCTGCCGCACCTCAATGGCCAGGTGATTAAAGTAGGCACCATATTTTCGCTGTCTGTTCGGGAATGACCACAGAATACGAATAGATTCTACATTGCGTTTTGGAGAATTCGCTGTCAAATCAGTTGAAGTCAAGCTCCCTACCTACACCTACACGTCTTCCTTCCCTGTCGTTTACCTGTGATATCCTTTCATTGCGTGTGGCTGTGCTGTCGGTTGTTCAATTGTCATCATGCGAAATGCTTCTTTAGTTTATGGTACGCATGATTTGACAATGTTGGAGCCTGCTGTGTCGCAATATTTTGAAATAGCTTTATTTTTTGATGGGAAATAAACCTGCTGAAATCACTTTGAAGGCATTCAATCTGTTCTAACCGCGTCTGCTTGAACAAAGTTCATTATGAAGTGTCCTGCTCTGTAACAAAACCCAACCATCATTATACCATGTTCTTGACCTATCGTTATGGTACAATAGGCTACTGTTGTTTGGTTTCTTTCCTTACCATTGTCACCAGCTGCTTTTAATATTTTCCTGAAAGTCCCTGTATGTCTTTGAAATGAGGGATTTTTGCCTCATTTCACAGAAATATCGAGAAGCAGTGAGCGATAAACCACTTTCTTTTCAAGCATGGCCCAACAGATTCGTAGCTTTGCGTTCCCAGATCCGAACATGTTTCATACGATCGACGTAAGACCAGATTAATTAAGCGGTGACAGGACCGTGCGCACAGCGGACAATGGACGTCCTCACGGCGTCGTACCCACTGCGGCTACAGGTGAGTGTCATCAGTTGAATGGATTACTTTTGTGCTGGTTAGTGTGGTACCCATTTCATATTTGACCAGACACTGTGCAGACCTTCGTTGCAGCCAAAAGCTTTTGTCGACTAGCGCCTCAATAGGGGTACGAAGACCCTAGACAACTAGCATTCCTTCGTGCTTTCAGTCTCATGTTTCGCGCAAACGAAGATTTTACACCATCTGGAAACAACATACGCAAGCCAAAGTGGCCGACTGTGGATAAATTTGGACACTGTGGAGGTGCAATAACGTATACATTGCAGAGTTGTGGTAATTTTAATTTACCTGCTCTTCAAGGTCGTAGAATGCTGCGTTCGCAAGAAGTCAGGCGCGGAAGCAGTCAGGCAGTTTGCTGCAAGACATTTCCCAGAGTTCTCTACACCGCCTTGAGCTGCTACTAGCACGTAGCCTGCGCGCGTCTGTGTGTGTGATCCACAAGCGACATCAAGCTCCTTGACATTAGCAGAGGCACGAGAACCTCCTTTCAGTGTGATTCGGAATGTGGAAACATGCCGCCGCTTGTTTCGTTTAATTGCGCAGCACCCTTCACATCCACTGATTTCACGTATTGGAAGTCGTGCTAGAAAACAGATACACTGTGTGCACCAACAGCACATTCCGCGACTTCCTTTTTCAACACAATGGCAATCAGATTTAGACTACCCACCCTGGCTTCTGGAGATACCACCTATCGAAACATCAATTGAAGGCCTTTGCAGTAAGCACGATGTACCACCCTTTGCACTGTTGCAGTTGGCCTCACACCATCTGTTTGAAAGGTACATCAGCTACGTCCATGTGTACACGGATGGTTCGGCCACCAAAGAGACATCAACATCAGCATTTGTCGTACCCGAGTTGCACGAAGAATACGCATGTCGACTAGGTCATCCATCGTCTTCAACAACATCGGAGCTGCTGGCCGTTTTATTAGCAGTCAGGTTTATTAAATTATCAAAGCCGCCTCAAAAGTGGGTAGTCCTTACTGATTCATTGGCGGCTCTCAAATGTATTGAAAGTGCTACTCCAAAATATATAGATATACGTGTCATATATGCTATTCTAAAAAACTTGCGCAAGCTACGGAACAACATCATATTGTCTTCCAATGGGCCCCAAGTCATTGCGGAATCAAAGGAAATGAACTGGCTGATGCGTTGGCGAAAGCTGCTCATGATTCTTCAGAAATTCGCCTCATTCCCATATCTCAATCCGATATACGCCGCATCTTACGAGGACAAAAATGGGAATTGTGCTTGCTCAATCGGTTCACAGAGAAAACAAAAGAATCCATTTTGTACGCAGTCGACCGTAATCTTGAGTATCAACTAGACTATCAGCTCCCGCGATGCATCGACACCCTCATTCATCGTCTCACGCTTGGAACTGCCTACACAAAGCATTTTTTATTCAAAATTCAACGTGATTTATCTTCAACATGTGCATGCGGCCACGACCACGAAGATATCCATCACCTGTTGATTGATTGTCCCCAGTACGCCACGCAGAGACTGCGACTCGAACAAGAGCTACGTTTATTAGATTCAGCGCGCACTTTTTCGCTTGAGAAAATATTAGGACCATGGCCACCAAAGATACACCACAAGGCATTAAAAGCCCTTCAACGTTTCTTTGAAGAGACGAAAATCAGAAATCAGTGAGAATTACTGTCTGGACCGTTATTACAGTGTTGATGTGTGTGAGACTAGTCGGGATTCCTTTGGGACTAGTTTATTATTATATTTTCTTTCTTTCTTTCTTTATTTTTACTATCTAAGCGAAAACGGGTAGCCGTCACCAAAATGGCGACAACAACTCCTTAATTTATTTTTACATCAATAAAAAAAGGGTGGACTTCATCCGTGTATTGGGCATGATCATCGAAGACAATGTACAGAAAGGCCGCACAATGAACCGTCTGACTTCCAAAGCGGAAGGAGTCATGCTATTAATCACTATTACCTTCAACACGCGGGGCGGTCTTTGGTAGGACAACCTCTTCAGACTGCTCCATGCCTTTTTGATGAGCCACAAAACTTATGTCGCATCAATGCACAAGTGGCAGCTCCACGAGAGGGTTAAATTAAACACTCTCATAAGGAAAAGCACCAAGAGAGTTCTAGGTATTCCGATGCGCACGATTACAGAGAAACAGATGGACGTTGTAGTACACAATACACTGGATGAAGTAATCGAGGCTCAGCCAGCGGCACAGATCGCCAGGCTTTCAGTACCTCAACAGAAAGAAACATCCTGATAGGCACGGCACACAATCCCCTCACGATGGAAGTGCAAATCTCGCATCTCTCTGACCGCATGAGACCTTGCATCAAGGTATCTCCCCCCCCCCACGAAATATGCACCCAAAACATAACGTGGGCAGGCGTGTCGGTCAACCATCCTCGCTTGTATCTAACGCTCACTGCCACTACTCGCTTGCATGCTTTGCCGATGCTGACCAGTACGTTCTCTCGTTTTGCGGTAGTATCCACAAATATTAAAGGTCAGATTCGTTCCTCGGCGTTGGTTTGAACATTCCTCTTCTCAAAAAGCCGAGCAGATGGCCATTGCACTTGCTCTCCTTGATCCGCAAAGGGCTGATATTTATACTGACTCTAGATCCGATGTCTGGGCCTTCGCTTCTGTGTTCGTCTGCAAGGAAGTTTTCAGAACTCTAGCTCACAAGAAATTTACACACCACACTACCACTTGGTTCCCTGCTCATCTTGCCTTGGAGGTCGGAGGCCTTTCCAATCTCAACAACCTAGTCCACTCCCAGGCGCGAGGTCTCAAATGCCGCACCGGGATTTGCGCGGCTCAGACAGGGGAATCGAACCCCAGCCTTCATTTTAGAGCCGTTTTGGCTACATTTAACAGTGTAACGAAACATTATCAAATGGGCCATAGGTCCTTCCACAAGCTGTCACGACCACAGGCAGTCTCTCTTCGCATGCCTCAGACAGCTAAATGCCCTAGCCTCTCGATTTCCAGTCACTACTCAGACATTTCACCACTTTGTCCCTGACTGTAACGGTCTCGGTGATAAACACGTTCTCTGGAGGTGCCCCAATTTACAAGAACGACATCAAGACTTCTCTGAAGAAGATTTTTTCCATAATCAATAGTCTGGTACTACAACAAAAAATCCAGGCTGTCCAGAAGGCCCACGACGCAGCGGTGAGGCTGCCCCCCACCCTCCACCAGTACGTAAGGGCGGTCAGCGATCCTCCCCCCATAAGACAAGGGTGGATTCCGTCAGTATCTGCACAAAATTTATCTACTAAGTACCTAGTCGAATTGTACCAAGAGGCATGGTCTTTAACACACCACGCAGAACCAACGAAATACCTAGCGAGTAGTCGGCGCCCATGCAAGAACACCGAGCCTGTGTTTCTCACGAGATATGTCTCGCGAGCACAAGCGCACTCGGGAGAAAGGTGTTCGCCCCGTCGCCACCGTACGCGTGAGCGTCGACTACGCGCGACGACGTCCCAAGGTAGTGTCAAAGAGCGCGAGCATCGTTCCCCGTGGTCCCGCGAAAACTCGCCGCCAGGTAGCGCTACGACGAGAACGCCTGCGATGATGTCACCACTTCTGCGCTGCGGGAGAGCCACCTTGGAGTAGCTTTGAGGACATGTGAGTGTCACGCGAGAAAATCTTATCAGATGATGTCAACAGTCCCACAGTCCAGAATTTAGGCTCGCTCGGCGAGATTGTGTGTGGCACGAAGATATAGGTTTCGTATAGCGATATTCGGTCTTAATACAGCGTTATACACAGCACATAAAAGACACTAAGCCAGTGAAGCTGTACGGATGTCGTCATGTTTGTTGCTAATGCTCACGTTTCTAGGTCGCTGCATTTTGGTTACGTCCTAAATTAGAAGCATATACATTTATTGCATATGTTGCAACATATGCAACCTACGGAACACGCCTGCTGATTCTTCTTTTACTGAAAAAGAGTTGTAGAACGGCGGTTGGCATTTGGCTAATACAAATATTGCAATACCGGCTATAAATATGCAGCACTCCTTACAACGGCCACTTTAATGCGATATCAGAAAACTCTCGATGAAATGGAACTATTTGCTTTTATTCAAGTTTTTTGTGACGTTTGGCATACATGCTTCGAAAGCAACTCTTCGGATTGAGAACCCAAACGAGACGTGACAGCGTGAATCTAAGGATCAAGCGATGAACAAAACACCACCATATATCTCCGTTTCAATTTCCGGTTTTAATTTTTCAAGTTCAGCACCTGCAAGCAAAAAAGATTTATTTGACAAACCGTTTAGCAAAGGAACTTCCAAAAACCCGGAAAGATGTTTTGTAGTTACGTAAACAGTTCATTGAACATTTTATGGCGCTGAGCAGATTCCATAGCCGCTTTTGGTGTCATGTTCCGCAGTGCGTCTCACCACGTGCCTACGTATTCGTTTACATTAAAGCTAACAGTGTGCGTCTTCCGCATTTTAATTTAGTCAGCGTATATTTGTGCGAAACTCTAAAAAATAGTTTACATTTAGTAGCGTTGTTAAATGCAATATATTTTTTCCATTTCCACCTTTGAGGAGTGCGCACCTTCATCAGATAAAATCCCTGGACAAATGTGGTATCGGTAATTAATCCGTATTAGTCACGTCAAAATTTCATTTTCTTCAAGGTATAATGTCATTCAAGGTACCAAAATCTTCTTTCCTAATGGGAGTGTATTGCTGGATCCAGAAGAAAGCTGGCAAGCTAAGCTAATGAGGATGAGTGTCACCAAAAACGCGCCATTTCAGAATGTGTATGAGTCGCGGGCGAAAAGATAATTGCGGGTACCTTTACTGGACCAAGGAGTTCTCGAACACAAGCGGAAAATCTCGTGAGCTCTTCTGTCAGGTTTCGCGCTTAAATGTTGCTGGCAAGCGATGTAATAAAAACATTTCTGCAGTCTGTCCATTTCTTTAGCACTCAGCGTGAAGATATCGAAGTACAATGGGTACGAGTTCCATAGTCTACAATCAAGTTAGCCCGGATGCATTCAGTTGTCTATTTACCATTTCTCTTCCGCAGCAACTCACCTTTTGTAGAAACGACACAACCGTACTGTTTTATAGATTAGTTAAGCTTCTAAGTTTCGCTAGGAATACTAGAGAATTAACCGTAAAAGGTACGGCCAAGGCGCGGGTGACCATGCAAAGACAAGGTCGTGTGACTTAAAAAAAGCTAAAATTTATCACCTCGGATGTATTCTTGTGACACTCCATGAAGACTACATCTATGCGCAATCGTGAAGAACGCATGTTGCACGAAAAATCAGCTCGCGAGCTGTGTTATGTCGAGGCAAGGAGTAAGGATGGGCTCTTTCTGTATTGCGTTTTAATACGTGTTCTTCTTCTTTTTTTTTTTTGGTGCATTGCACTTCGCGTACAATTCGTTTACTCTTGTATAATCGGAATAATTTCGGACCAATAAAGATTGCTATACTGCTCTCTAGTACTCACTCATTTATGTGTATGCCACAGAAATGGCGTTGAGGGAAAGTTCGGAGCGCACAAGTTGGAAAAAGCATATGTGGAAGAACAAGCAGGGGACGACACAATGACAGGACAAGCGACAGCTTTGAACAACTCATAATTGTTGAACGTCTGCTTTGCCCAAGACCACGCTAGTTTCAGAGACATTCGTCAAATTGTATCAAGTGCAGCACGCACTGCGGCAAAGGCCTTACTCCTGGACACTTCTTGCCTGAGTGCTGCAGTGAAGCCCCTTCCTTCTCTACAGGGAGGTCACAACTCTCGTCGCCAACAGCAATACGGACTTTTCCACAGTGCAGGCTGCCTTTGGATTAATTAGAACGGAGCTGCTGAGGAAAGTAAGGCCTCTACCAAAGTAGCTGCGATAACACCTTACGTTGTGTAAGGTTGGCGCAGGTTCTGTCCTTTTCTTTTCCTTTGCTTATCCTTTGCACTATAGTGTCTGTATTTTCCAGGTAATGGGGCCGTTCAAGCTGTGATATGAAGATATTCCCTATCATGCTTAACCACATGTGGATGTACGAGGTACTTGAATTAAACTAAGACTTAAACTGAGTCTAAACTGCGAACACGCCTACACTTCACCCGCTCTTCAATTTTTTTTAATCCGCTGCGTCTTTCGTGCCCCGAGTTTAATACAGATATCATAAATTAAACAGACATATCTGTGTTATCACTGCAAAACCAAACTAGGCTAAGTCTAATGAATCGAAGGTTAAATATGGTACAACTAATGACGCCAAACCTAATTACAGTGAGGCTAAATTATTCAAGACTAATTATGAAAGCCGGATTCTATGAAGTCTTAATAAGGTACTGCTAATTAAACGACAGCTAATTCAGCTAACAAATCAAAATATAATGTAATGGGGCCTAGAGTAATTACGCAGGGATTAAGGTAGGGCTATTTGTCGCAAGCGTAAATTTGATATGACTCATTTAGTCTAGCTCATTAAGTTATGTCTCATTAAGCTTAGGCTCATTAGACCAAGTCTAAATAATTTAAGAATAGTTAATCCAGGTCTAACAATCTTGAACTAAGTGGAGCCTAATTGTGATCAGACTATTAAGCGCTGCCTAATTAAGCTAAACAATAAGGGCATAGTCCATATGAATCCACACTAATCCACCTTAGTCAAAACTAATCTGTAATCCTTAATAATCCACCCTAATCTCCTTTTATGTGCCTTAATCAGTTCTAACGTGCCATAGCCCACATTAATGTGCTTTAATATAGCTTAATCCACCCTAATGGGCCTTAATCAGATCCAATCCGCCCTAGTTTTTATTCAGCCTTATCCAAAAATGTTTTGGGTTCGACTTCAGTTCATAAGTTCGAATACTAGAAGGTGAGGCATTGGAGTTCCATATGATATAAACCCATCTACAATCACTGATCAGTGACTGATTAAAGTTTGGGTATCATGTATCGTTATTTACATGCGGCTGGATACATTTGTTGGCGTTGTTGGCGTTGAAGCCGAGGCAGCTTATGGACACCTTCAGATGGCATCTATGAGACTTCTACATTAATAAACACATTTTTTTAGATATTCTCAGAAATCATTTTACCTGGGCGTTCACAACGCAAGCACGTGTTTTCGGTTTTAAAAAATGCGCACTGCGGAGCCACCGCACTCGGCCATGGCAGGCGCAAGCTGAATGGAATAATTTATATCTTCCACCGCCCAATAGCAGCGATGCTCCTTGTATAATCTCTATGATGACAGAGCAGATACTAGCAGCGTGAGGACAAGCCTGTTTTACAGTTGAGGACTCTTGAGGAAGTGGAAACCGCGTGCTCCACTTGTGAACGCTACGTTTCGCGATGACTACAGCATTTGGCTGAGATGTTGATTGGAGCGTAGGCTAGCCGTACGATATGTTTTTTCACCAAGCCCGGGGGCTGTTCAGGGCCCGCTTGACTATTTGTTTTGCGATGATCCAAAATAAGATGCCTGCCTTTGTCTGGTATGATAAATTCCCGTTTGAAAGAGTATTTACATAGTTGTGTTGATAACTTGTGACCTCTTCTGGCCTTGAACAACGCATTGCCCTTCTACGCTGCATATGGAATGCGCGCGCGATTTCATATTGCGGCCCCACCGTACTGTCGCAATGATTCTTGGAAGGTTTTCTGAGCGCGCGTGGAAGCAGGAATAAGCAAATAAAGTAAACGTTCCATTGCAATCGCTATTTTCTGCGGGTGAAGTGTTGGTACGCAGGATAATACTTTTGATATATTTTATGCCCTGAAGGTTGCTAGATCGAGCAAACAAAAACTGCCACAAGCGAGCGGTGCTTGAGTTGGCTTTGAGTGAGGCCCGATCAAACTTTGTTGGCGCCATTCACAGCCAGAGCGAGAGACATTAACCATTGAAACCGGTGTACTTTTCAGTTGATGTGCAATAAGGAAGAGCTCGACGTTCTTAGGTTTTACGTAGGTAGGTATGAAGGAAAATTCAGCACTTCGAGAGTGATGCTGCAGGCGCCCATCCGGAACGGCTAAAAACGTCCCGCTAATCGAGGTGCGATCTGTCGGCTCGCAGCAGAATGCCTTGGCACAGGCGAACATTATCTGGATGCTCCGAGGCGCGCAGTGTCAATCCCTCAGTAATCTTACACTGTGCTTCAGTGTAACACTTGCGTAGCACTGCATTTTAAATAAGGGGAACAACACAGCCTTGCTCTTGTGATGTGGAAGAGCCCCCGCGTGGGGCGCAACTCATTGCATTTGTTCTAAATGCATATCGTCATGCTTACACGGATTTCCACCTTCAACAGCAACAAACTAGGATGTTATCTATGTGAAGACATTAAATACCGTTTTCAAGTTATTGAAGCCAGTTGTTGACTGCCCTTTGCACAGCTTGGGTATACTGCAAGTCGCACAGTACGAACACCGTGTGCCGCTTCAAAATACCCGAAAGCAAGCAAGGTTTTTAAAAGGAAGAAGTAGGATCGACAACCGCCATATAGCTACGAAATGCTTCAAAGTAATTCTAACGCATTGCGTATCTAACGGCATGAAGTTGCACAGCTCGCACTTCATACACAACCGTATTTCTTTTTCGACAGAACGATTGCAGTAGGTGACTTACCATGTAACTGTCACTCGTCTCTGTTTGTTATTGCAAGTAACATTTGCGCAGGGACAACCGAGTTGTGTGACACGACCCGGTTGATGAGATAATGCACTTGTAGTGCAGTCGCCTGTAATGTTAAAATAGCATATAAAAGCAAGGCATTTCCGTAAGAATGCTTTGTTACGGCTGAACCATACACACATACAAAATAACTAACACGTGTAGTTAAGAGCCGTATTTTGAGCAATGCCACGTACACCATGGTGCTACTGCGCTGAGCAGAAGCGTAAAACATCCTTCGTGGCCTGTGATATGCAATCAGAAGCCCTGCCAACATGAGCTGCGCCGTGCCTCCTTTTTTTCTAACCAGCGGATAACCGTGTGACACATGGCATAACACGGTTTCTCAAGCCCATACCCTTAGCACACGCACGCACTAATGGGATTAGCGTAAATTATGCAGCTTTACCCGTGTCCTTGCCATCTTACTTCACACAGAGCGCATTCGCATTGCAGTTATGCATTTTGCAATAGAGAAAAGTTTTGTGGACAGTCCACCGCACATAACCGTGCTACATTGAAACATACGATTTCCTGCCTTCATCTTTTCTTCGCTTGCGACATGAAATCCACATCATTCATATATATGCGAAACATAGTTCAACAAATCTGCATAGTCTGAATGCATCGCATTCTTGCACTACGCTGCAGACGTACAGTCGACCGCGGAAGTTTAAGCACCACGGGAACTCGTGGTCAAGAGCTTCTTAGCGGCATATGCGCCACGTCGTCAGCCATCGGCAGTAGCGCGCGTCTACAGAGAGAGAGAGAGGCACGCGCCGGGAGGCACGCGCCGAGGGCGAGCGCGTGCCTCCTGGCACGCCGGCGGAATCATGTCAGGTGATGTCGCGTTACATGGTTTTGGCAGCAACATGTCACGTGACAGTGCGTTATGTGATTTTAGGTGATCACATGACATGTTTCAACCAAAATCACGTAACGCCATTACCACTATATATGTTCCCGCCAAAACATCACAAGATTACCAAGTGACCAGTTTCAGTAAACTATCAGCCAGATTCGCTGTGATCTGGCGTTGCGCCACCTAGAGAAAGCTACGTAGGTTTTATTAAGTAGAAATCTTATGTTGACGCACTCCCCTGTGACCTTCACGAAGAAATTACACTTCTGTGCCTGTCAGTTATCGCTTAAAGCGCCTTTAAGCGAGAAAACTTTCCGAGTGTTTACGCGCTCTGTATAGTGCCTGAAATTTATACATGTTAAACCTTTCCTGCAATAATGTACAAGAAAGCAGATCAGCGAAAATATCAGCCTTGCAACCAATGCAGACGCAAACATTAGTTTCTGTACGCGTCAAACATTACGCTGTCCTGCGATTACACATAACGTAACACTTGCTTAGCACATTTCGCTGTGCACTTTCAAAGGCAGTGCATGTCGGTAGCTCACGTAATCGATGAAGCATTCTCACCAGCTGTCGTTAATCCCCACGTTTTATCAACGCATTACTCTCACGATGCAGAAGCAACCTTTATTTATTACACCTCTATTATGCAACCAGGCTGTGCCCAAAGCACACACGAACAAAAGGTGCTAACCTGTAATCGATGCTGAAGAAACCTGTGTGTTGATGACTATGTAAAGAGGACGAAGAAGAGCCGATTAAGTGCCCAAAAGTACTTTATTTAGTAATACTCTCAATCCCGTCAGGGATTTTATATTATAATATCGTGCCCGCAACTCTTCCCAAGTTCGACTTCTACATCAAGTGTACTTACCTCAAAGCTCTGGCGTCAACGTACAAGAAATGTAACAAATCACTCAAGAAAATTCAAGACTGGATGCCTATGACACGTCCTATGCTCTAATTTCTACGGATATAAAATCTCTAAAGCCATTTTTACGACAGGAAATTTGGAGGTACAGAAAGAATGTGAAGTTTACTATCAATAAGATGCAGCACTTTCAATATGACTATCACAATGATGTAGTAGATGGCTACGGGCAAAGCTGAGGGCATTGGGTCGAAGGTAAGCGCGAGCACTCTTTTCACTTCGGTGATACGTCCGACTTTTCTTTCTCTCTGTCCTTTTCTTCACTCTCAGTATCATGTAGCTTTCCCACTGCCATTATAATTGTCGCGTAGCAGTGCGCTTAGGGCAAGATTGTGGGTAGACGGTTGAGGATTAGCGCACGTGCACTTCTCCTTTCTGCTTATGTGGAGACATTTGCTTCTTTATTTGAGCTTCCTTCTTTCTGCCTTTATAATTTCTTTCCTTGCCTAATTCCTTCCTTCTCTATCTCTGGCTACATTACATTTCCCACAACGACTAGGATATAGCCGTGGGCTATGGGCAAGAGTAAGAGAGCGGGTCCAGGCTGAGGGCAAGCGACCTGAGTAGCGGATGAAGCGAAGAGTGGATGCTATTTCTCTTTAGCATGACAGCTGATATCGGCAACATCGTAGGCGGTCCACATGGAAGGCACCAAAACAGCTCGGCTGTTTATCACGTTTTTATCTAGTAAGCTCCCAAAAGACTCAAATTACTCCGCGCAGCTTCTCCGGCCCAGGAATGCTGCAAAATAAAATGGAGCCACTTTGTATATAAAGCAGGTGCGTTATGCCGACACCCTTTCAAATATATCACGACGGATCTGATTATCGTATGTCCCTTGTTCATAAATATTTATGAACACAGGATAAAAGAACTGGTAGTTTTAGATCCCTTTTTTTGGGCATTCTTTGCCCTTCATTAGTAAATGGCTATACCTATTACCTAATTTCTGGGGTCTTACGTCCCAAAACCACCGCATCGTTATGAAAGATGCTGAAGTGGGGAGCTCCGGAAATTTCGAGCACCTGAGACTCCTTAACGTGCACTGATATCGCAAAGTACACGGGCCTGAACATTTCGCCTCCGTCGAAAGCTATAACTATTAATAAATCTTAATACGATGGTACGAATTCTTGTTGTGTATTAATTATATACATCAAAATACATACACCCCCACTTGAGTACTTCTATCTAGCGAAATTTCTTTTTCGCATAAATTGCTGTTATCTCCCGAGTTCATAAATATTCAAATATTCGGTATAGGTTCTCATTACAATTTCATTTGCAGACGAACTTTGTAAGCATCCTGTAATTGGCACACCACATGGTGAGGTAAGCTTCTTCATTGTTTTTTCTGAATGTTTCTTTAAGGTTCGGCCACTTCTGCATATGCTTTCAATTCGTGGCTTCTTGCCTATACCAACATCCTAATTCAATTTTTCCGGACGCGCTTGCATTTCTTTTTATTAAAGGACACCGCTCCATTAACGGACGCCTTCTGCCAGGTCAAGTGATATACTACAGGCAGCTCCTTGGAAATTCGAAATATTTTACTACATCATTTCTCAGTTCGTGAGCCATTTGTTCTCGCTAATCACTATTTATCCATGTCCACAGTCGTACGCGACTCATCTTACACGATTCAGAGATGCTTCTTAATACATTCATTAGGAATTTTTTATCCTTCATTGCTAAGTGGATAGAAGTGTTACTAAACGTTTATATGATGTTATAGTCATGTAATAAATATGTTAATTGAAGTATATGAGCTTTCATTTAAGCATTTCCATTTAGGAAGCATGGTGAACTGTCGTGGAAGGCGCGCCAAAGATACCTGTTGCGCTAAATTTAAATGCCCAATGCGGACATTTCTAGGGCTTATTACAGAAATAGCAAGCGGACGCTAGCATCTGCTCCGTAGTAGTTCAGTTAGACAGCATGGAGTTTGCCCTCGCTAAAGATATTCATTCACAAATATAAATGCGTTGGAGACTTCTCATCCTAAAATCGTGACCGCCAACGTGCTTTATCCCTAAAACGCAAATTCAGCAAACAGTGTATAATGCCGTTACCACGAATCGCAACAAAAATAAATGTACGCAGCTCCCGCTAGTTCGCGCAAGGCCAGATCACACCGAATCTCGCCGATAGTTTACTGAAACAGGTTCGCACGTGATATCCACGTCATCTCTTTGGCGATAAAATGCTATATCACATTGCTTCATATGATTATGGTAGGATGATGTCATGTGAACACTTGGCGTGAAAACGTGATGATCACGTGACCACTTAATAAGCTTATTAGGTACGGAATGTAATAGGTATAACTCGAATATGCATGCGTTGGAAGAATATGCTGGGTTAATTAGGTTGAGTCGGTTAATTAGCTTAACGAGGTGCTCGAACAACCAGGGTAATTAGTATGCGCAGGTGTTGCAAGGTGGTGCTAGGTGCGCAGGATAATGCTAGTAATACTGGTGGCGCGTAGCTGGGCATGGCAGAGTCAAGGTAAAATTTCGTGACAGCACAACGTTTCAGCAGTTTATTTCAACAGCTTCGCTATTAAAACGTTGGAGAACTACAAAGGGGCATGAGAGCGTCTATGGACAAGTTGTGTTGCCTCCCCGTGCGACAGAAGACAAACTGCTAGTCGTCACACTAAATTCAGACAGCAGGTGCCGTCGAACAATAACCAATACACGATATTGGACCGGCAGTAGCCGGTGACATGTTGCCGAGGAAAGGTTACCCATAGTTGCAGGAAAGCGCTAAGCGGTGCCAGAGAATGGTGAAATTAAAAAAGAAATCGTAGGCGCAAAATGGCGTGTGCTCCTACAAGACAAACATCACTGAAAGAAGCTTTCGTACAAAATCGTAGTCACGGGGTATACTTATTTTGTTGAATACCGCCAGTTCGCTCTGTACACCTGCTTATGCCCCGTATCCCGGCTGCGGCGGCTGCATTTCGCTGGAGGCGAAATGTGGAGGTCCGGGTGCTGTGCGATGTCAGTGCACATTAAAGAACCCCAGGTGGTCAAAATGTCCGTAGACGTCCACTACGGCGTCTCTCATATCCAGAGCTGGTTTTCGGGCGTTGAACTGCACAAACCAATCAATCAGCTTACCTCCCGAAACATGTGTGCCAAGAAGAAAACACATTTCGCAATGGTGTTGCACGCGATAGGCAGTGCAGGACTCTATGGCAGCCCTGCTCGATAAAGCCCTCCTTGTGTGTCTATCACCGAGCGTCGTCTTTGTGTCATATTCATCTACACCTACCGCAACATGCATGTAGTAACATACCTCCCGCCCTTCCCGCGGTCAACAGACGTCTCGTTGCATAGTAGGTTTTGTACAGTGAGGTGAACATTCCTTCACACCATATAGTGATATGAAGGTAGGGATATGAACGATAAAAATGATGATTTTGCCGGGATGACATGGGGAGCTCGGATCTTATGTGGCACCTCGTTCACTTTGACCAAGATGCGGTATATGCCTGAATAGGGTGACATCAGTTTCTCGCAAAAGAAAATATGCCGGAATTTTTTGAAAGAACCATGCAAAAGAAGTGGTTATTATGGTAGCAAACGTCGTAGATGCATGGCTACTTTTGCTGCAGGGTCTTAGGACGCAAGCGTGAAGTTTCACGTGGCTGTGCAGTGACAGATAGCGTCACGGTTGTGCCGTGACATCGTGAGAGGAGCGACGTAGAACTATACGATGAAAACTAGCATAAGTTCTCGCTTATAAAGAAAAAAAATGCACAACAACGAGCAGAATAATAGCGGCATGAATTGACGGTGAATGTGGAGAAGGGCACAGTGGCCTTCTAGACACATCGATGGGCATCATCATGAAGGATGAGCATTGTCAAAGCTCTTTTCAACCGCTACGGGAAACTCTTTGTCCAAGGATGACAAGCAGTGGCAAGCAGCTATTTCGTGGCACTATAGGCTGCAACATACTCATGACTACTTTCCAAAGGAAGTGGCGGTGATGTCAGCAAGGACTTGTCGAGTAGAGCCACAGTAGTGCATGACATCTTTAGAGAAGCCAGTGACATCGCTTTCATAAATTTTAGGCCTAGCAGGGTAGTCTGGAGTACCTGCTGCCCACTTTATTCCATTTATTGATACAGGCGCAGGGGTACGTGCAGTACTCACGGATTGAAATGGGGCACTCGGAGCGCGTGGCTGTGGGTACATGCAGCGCTGCCTGTGTTTTCTTATGGAACCAAGGTGTTGTATTCTGGTACAGAGCGAAGGGGAGAACACCTACGGAGCAGAATTATTCCTTCCGGTGGCCAACAAGCCGCCCTGTAGTTCACTACACTGCCAGCGTGGCGCGGCAAGTCTTGCGCACCTTCGCAAGCCGACCGAAATGCCAGTCGAAGAAAAATGGAAGAACCTGGCCCGTTATTCCTTGGTCGATGGCGTTTACGAAATTTTTCACACGGAGTAAACACAATATTGGCTAGTAGGGACGAATGAACACAGCACTGAGACTTCGTCTAAATGTTGCACGGGGACAGGCCTCCTCGCTCCTTCTTGTCGCGACGAAAAGCATGAAACAGCGCACGAAATCAACTTTATATTCTTTGGCGCAAATGCTTATCACGTCTACAACGCACGCAAGGCGCAATGCACGCAGTTTACCCAGTGCCTTAATTGCACTGTATGTGTGCCGCGCGTGTACTGACGGCACCGTCGAGCCATCTCGGTAGTCATACAAAAAGTGAGTGAGCCTTGCTGCGGAGCGTTCGCAGTGGTGTAAACTACACGCCGGCTTGTTGGCGACCGGAAGAAAAAAATCTGCTCCGTAGGCGTTCTCCCCCTCGCGCGATACCACAATGCAACACCTTCGTTCCATGAGCAAACACGGGCGGCGCTGCATGTACTGGCGCCCACGCGCTCCGAGTGACCTATTCCAATCCTTGAGTACTGTACATCAAGACCACTCTAATGAAAAGGTTCGGAGGGTGTGTAGACGGTGTGAGGGCGCTCCGCTATAGGAGTTGCTTGTAGTGCAACGTGATGAGTTGTTTTTCAGGAAACGACGTAGCAGTAGACGGTGCGCTGAAATCCTTGCAGGCGAAAGTGATCCCACACTTAGGCGTGTCTTCGCGCCACTCGCGCTGTGGTGGTGCTGTGAGCTTTGTGTCACTTCATGTGCACTGCTCGCACCTAAAGTGACACTTTGGGTTACCTCGTATGTCACTTTATGCGCGCTACCCATTCAATCTTAATCTCATGTTTACATGGCCATTAATATAAAAGACGTACGCGTTGTTGTCACATCGATCCTGAACATTACGTATATGCATCCCTTTCGTGAAATTGTTTACCAGTTATGTATATTTAATTTTCATACTTGTTGTTATTGCAACCAAACGGGAGATCACTACTCGACCGGATACTTCTGCGCTTAATGGAAGTACGTCACTCGATGTTCGTGCGAATAACGTGTTGCTAAAACGTACAATCCTGCGCACGGTCTTGTGTCAATGAGGTATCGACACTGCGATTGATAGGTGTATTGTGAAACTCTTGGGAGTGACGGGCAGAAGTTCAGTTACTGAGGTGCGCCTTACCGAAATCTCTATATGATTTTGAGGCATGCCATGCTGGAGGGCTCTCGTAAATTGCGACATGAAGTTCTTTAAACTGCATTCAAAATTCACATTACGTCGGCCCTTTGCGTTTTCGCTTCTGTTGAAAATTTCATCATCGCAGCCGTGATGGAACCCGCTTCTTTCTGCTCAGAAACCAAGCTCTACAACCACTGTACCAGCGCCGTGGACGACTAACAAGAGTTGCGAGGAAAGGGTGCACACTTTAACGGCCTAACAAGCCATCTTGAAGCACAAATATACAGAGTAAAGGGAGTTGGTTACGATACTAACGCAGCCCATAAAATCTCTTAAGTAAAAGCCTTGAAATGTCCATCTACGACGTCTTTAATCTCAGTAAAAATCAGCGCGCTGAATATTCATACTCTCCGCCTTGAACCGGTACCTTACGGCGTCTCATTTCAGCACATTATCCTGTCCCATCCTTGTAATTACATGGTCTGAGCAGTGTGTCAAAATTGGGTGTGTGAAAATCGGTTTTATGTGCTTCCAGGGGTAGGCACCCTGTAAGGCTTTTTGCCTTTTCGTCTGTCGCTTCGGGAACTGTACCTTTTTCCCTGAATAACGTAATTCTACTACTACTACTATTGTTACTATCGTTACTACTAAGACTACTTCTACTACTACTAAAGAATGAGCCATTTTTCTTCTTTATTCCCCGGCTACACCGAAGGCAGACCGCGCTCTACTGAAGGTATTAAAGCGAGGAGCGAAGATTGGGTTATCTATAGACACGAGAGGCGTCGCTGCCATCCGCCGCCGTGAATCCGTGAAGTCGTACGTCAAGAGACATGTTGAGGTAGGCGACCCTCCTGCAGCCGTTTTTTTTTTTTTTTTCAGTCAGCCATGGGTCTTGCTTGTCCTTTTTCCATGAATGCAGCACAAGTGCGCAAGAAGCGTTTTACTCCGCCTTTTATGCGCTGCCATGATCTCTTTATCATTGCTGATTTGAGTAGCTGGGAATCTTTTCTCAGCCTCGACTGCACTTCCTGGACAGCTAGTGCCATTTCGGCGTTGCCGCACGTTGTCCTATATTTACCTAAACTTCTCTAAGATGTATAGTTTTGAGTGTTGTGAGGGCTGGTATAATATAATATTCATACCTTGGGCACTCTGAAGCATTCGCACATCCCCAACACGAAACATGATGACCGACCATAACTACGGACCACCCTCCGTAGAAGTTGGCGAAAGATTTGCTCATTTTCCTGATGGCGAGTGACTTTTTATGGTGACAGAAGGTGGCTGAGGTACGCGAAACATGGTGTTTGCAGCCGCCTTTCTGTCCCGAAATTGCAGTCATGTCGGGCTTACCGGCGGAGGAAGAGTTCTCTTGACACCGACACGTCAATGTATTGTGGAATTTTACAATGGTGTCATGCTGTGCGAGTTGATATGTCGTCGTAAGAAGCAGAGTAAGAATAAAGTATAAACCAACATAGACAAACACACGGACGCGCAGTGTCCGTGCGTTCCTTTCTCTTTCTCTGTCTGTGCACGTGCGTCTCTTCTTTGTGTTTTCCTTTGCGGTGTTTTTTTTTTTACGATTGACGGTAGCACGACTAGCACAGGGAACTAAGGGAACCTGATAGACAGTAGAAGGCCACAGAAACGCGTCTTTTCGTTTTGTTTTAGAAACATCTGGCGTCTTTTCGTTCTGCTTTTAGAAAACATCTGGCGTCTTTCGTTGGTTTATTTCATCAATCAACGGCGTTTTGAACAAAATTTTTATTGTTTAATCACGCACAGGAGAAATCTCACCAGGCACTACCTTGGAAGTAAACAATGGCTGCTAATGGGAATGAGAGACAGAAGAAGTCAGCTTTTAGCTAACACTTACACTTCTACTTCTACTAACGTTTCCTACTGGAACTTGCCAATGGCTGCTAATGGGGAATGAGAGACAGAAGAATTCGGCTTTTAGTTAACGCGCACGCTGCGAATTTTTTATTGTTCAACAACGCACAGGAGAAATCTCCCACCGGCACCACCTTGGAGGTCAAAGCGTAAGACTGGTTACGCACTACGACTACGACGAGGGACGAACGGGTGCCGCTTTAAGGAGCTTCGCCCCTAAAATAGTTTAAATTTGGAGCAGAGGCCTACAGGGCCGTTGACGTCCTGTAAGGTTGTTACAGACAAACAGGCGTGTAAAGATTCCGGTAAGTTTCTTCTTTCGACAATGGTACATCCAGCTGATTTAGTGCGCGGAGAAGCGTTTGTCTCTCTGAACTTTAGGGCAGGCAGTTGCACGAAGTATGGCCAGTTGATTCTTTAGGACCGCAGTGGTCGCAGGCTAAAGTGTCGGACATCACTATAAGGAACACATGGGTATTGGTGAGGCAACGCCCAACCATAGTGTCTAGAAAAGCGTGACGTCTCCCGAAGAAAATTTTTCATGGAATTCGAAAGTTTATGTGGAATCAGTGAAGCATAGCCAGACATTACTTAAAAGTGCGTCATTCCACTGTGACGTGGTGCTCTAGGGAGTAAGCAGGCGTAGCATCTGTGCGACGTCCGTCCATGAATGAAGCATAGTTACGAGATTGCCGTCTGTATGAGCTGAACGGGAAGCTCGACAGGCCCATTCACTAAATATAATGCGGCAATTAATTGAAAGCCACTGAGAAGTTATTTAACGCCCTGCATCGCATGTACGGTGCAACTTCTCGGCTATCTGAAGTACGAGTGTTTCGTGTGGTCGGCGGCGTAAAGATTATAGTAGGAACTGCAGCGCCGATTTTATTCGCGGGATATTGCCCACTTATGTGGTGTTTCGTCAGTAATGAAATGAAGGGCAGTAAGGAGTGCTGCGAAATCAGTAGCCGTCGTTGTTGCCGCGTGGGTAGTTTTAAGCATGATAGTTCTAAGCTTCGGTGGTACCGCGACTGGCGCAGCAGAGCTTTTTGGTTTCACGGATCCGTGGGTGCAGCTATGCGTAGAGTCACGGTACTTCTCTGATGATTGGAGATGCTTTAGTCATTGAAGGCACGGTGATGACAGTTCAGCTCTTATCTCGATGCCACACATTGTTTGATTTCTGGTTGAGTGACACACCGAGGACTAACGTAAGCACACGAACAAGGAAGGAAACACATTGGTAGTGCTTCAGCATGGGTGGTTGTCGTTTCGCAGAAACAGGTGCGCTGTCTTTCCGTTTGATATCAGGCTAGGTGGTGAGGAGGAGTCCTGACTAGGTGCCTTACATTTGCCCTCAAGGCTTCGATCTCAATGTCGGTGCTAAGAAAATAGAAACTGGCAGTTGCTATACCGGCCACTGTTGACGCGTTCTGAGGCAGGCCTAGGCGGACCCGGAGCGTTTGTGCCTGAACACTTTGTATTGTGTTGATTTATTTTGCGTGTGTACGTTTCGCTGATAAGCTATACTGCAGAAAGCGGAGAAGAACCATCTTGTATAGCTGTGACCTAGCACTTGTCGATTTTTGCAGGTCTTGCCAACGAGGAACCTGAAGAAGTGGCATATTCCTGTAACAGGTATTTTTCTGGTGATTCATGATGGTGCCATGACAAGTCTCCATCAAGTTTGACACATAGTAATCTGTGTGATTTAACGCATAATATTGCTTGGCCATTTATCAGCGCACTGTGGCTTGTCATGGATTTGCGAGAAAATGCTTCGATAGTGCATTTATCAGGGGAAATATCCCGGACTTGGTCGCGCAGGCACAGTAGGCTTCGTGGACGTGTTAATATTGTAGCGAAACGTCGGGGCCGTTCATGTTAGACGCATCGGAAGGTCAGGAAGACGAAGAGGCGCGGGAGCGACTCCGCGCAGGCAAGCGATGAGGAGTCGACACAATGCATTGGGGGAGCACTCATTGGGGGGTTTATTTAGCTAAGACATCTTGAAGTTGGAAAACACACAGGGCAAAAATTATACAACATAGAAAATGGTATCATACCCCGTCGGCCTGCCGGACTGCTCCCCGGTGATGTCGAGCGTCATGGTCCCCGAGTCCGCTCTCTCCAAAAAGGCCAGTGTCGCCGCTTAAATCGCACCCCTCAACATCCACGGCAACGCGGACCAATCAGGCAGGCCGAAGTTAACGATGCTCAACGCGAGCCCTCGTGATCGCGTGCATCCGGCTTTGCTACAAAACTAATACAAACAACACATTCCAGAAACTGGCCGCGACGCAGACACGTGGTCTTCGTTCTCTGTACTACGTCGTCAAGAAGACTCCCTGCGGTGCGCCGGCTCGTTTGCTTGAGCACCCTTCTAAGAAAGCAGTCGAAAAAGAAAAAAGAACAAGAAAACATTCTACGCGACGCGGTCTTCGCGACAATATGGACGTCCACACAGACATGTCCGTGTGCGTTGAGAGTTTCGTAGTGCGTGGCACGTGCTTAAGTAGAGCAATTAGCATGAATTTGCATAGCACAGGACCAAGTACACCACCCTGGGCGACGTCACGGTGACTTTAATGTAGTGCGGCCATCTTCGGAGGTTACAAAAAGGATCGCATGGAGAGTTCGTTCTTCTGACAGTAGGTAAATGCTCCATTGCCTTCGTGCGTTGTTAGCTCTCCTCAGCACGTCGTGAGATCGCGCAAGGCCGATCTACTTGGATATCGAATTTGATCGTTGCAAAAGAGCCCGTATTTATACGCATAGTATCTTGCATTGTGCTCTTTATTTCCTCTTCCAAGTCAAGTAATACGTTGACTGTGCAGTGTTCTTGCATTATAGATTATAATTTGTTTAATCCAAACATTCGATCGCGTTCGGTTCTTTGAAAGGAGACAGTCCTTTGTTCTTAGCATATTCGGAGATGTGGCTGCTCGCGTGCGTCAATGTCCACAAACCACCCACCATGCCTGACGAAGCTCTGCGAGACAAAACCCAAGTCAAAACGCCTGCAATATGTGCTACTATCCAGAAATGGGACGCGTACATTGTTCAATAGGCCCACTTGAATAGTGGAGGCGAAATATCTCGGAGCTTTGCTTCTGGCATCGATATGCGAACTTTCCCAGACTGTATGACAATCTTTGAAGTCCCCTACAATCTCCCACGGATGGAAGAGCTGAGAACAACAGCATGTCTAGCAGTCTTTGGGTGCTCAAATCAACTTCACGGTGATAGCCGCCCTCAACGGCAAAAGTGGAATTCTTTGCTTTTTGCGGTGAGGCACGTACACTAGTTATCGTCATTAGGGGGCTCAGGCTGATGAATGTATGTGAGGTAACGTTGAGTGAGCAACGATACCTTACTATTTTCACCAAAGGTCGACGAGACAAATGAGTCGTATTAGTAAAGCCTGATCGTATTCGATACGTTTTGCTCCGACATCGTGATAATCGGTAAGCTGCTGGTGCAGACGAAGCGACGGGAGTCCAAAATTCGCGATCTGAGTCAGCAGGCAATCCATAAAAAAATTGCGGCTTCTCGTACGTCACCCCTGAGAGAGAGAGCTTTCGGCGCCATACTATGCCAAGCGTAGCCGACTACTCAAGCTTTGCCAGTACTGGACCTGGAGCTTCCAGTAAGTGAAGCGCATGTCCAGTACTTCACTCAACATACCCAAGCAGACAGTTCTCAGGAACATGCGAATGACTTTCATTAAGGGGCTTAGTAGGAGAATCACTTGGTAGTCTCTATTGCCTAACTTCTCGGAAGCAGCGCTTGTACAAGGAGCAGATTCTGTTGTGTCTTTCAGGCACATCGGCTGGTGGCAGCGGTTCGGAAGTTGCCGGCCGGCTGGTAGCGATCACTGGTTTTATTGGAGCCCAGCAGTCTGGAGACGAACTTCAAGAAAAGCTTGACGAGAGATGTCGAATCTACGGAACGCTGCCAGTTTGAAACGGAACGCTACCTGTTGACATACAGAAACAGATCTAGAACACTGACAGATACAAATATGCCACTGTAAAAACATCAGGATCCAAGTATGTGCTGTTGTCAAGGAAGCTGCGACACATAACTGTGTCTTACCATTAGCTCTCTTGGGATACAGTAGAAATAAGCACTGATGGTGGACCTCCTCTTCAAGGTTGCCTCAAAGTAATAAATATGTATTCTTAATTAGCGACCTCCTATACTTTAGTCGACAAAAGCACTCAAACTGGGTTCACAAACCGAAGGAGGCCTGGTTTATCACCCCTGCGAGCCGCAATACGAACATATTGCCGTGACAACTTGGCTGCATTTAAGTAGCCCGCCATCGCTCTTATATTACGAAGTCCGCGCGCTGTGGCAACGAGCATTTCACCAACCACAGGCAACGCTCATCCCGGCTTGCGCGCGCCTCTCGCACGAGACCACGGGGGGTCCGCCGCGGTGGTCTAGTGGTTAAGGTACTCGGCTGCCACCCAAAATACGCGGGTTCGATCCCGGCCGCGGCGGTTGCATTTCCGATGGAGGCGAAAATGCCAGAGGCCCGTGTACTGTGCGTTGTCAGTGCACACTACGGCGTCTCTCATAATCATGACTCGTTTCCGGACCTAAATCCCAGGAAAACAGAAAAATGAACAAAAGAAGCAGAAATTTCGACCACCACCTAGGGTTTTTCGATGTGCACAGACAGTATGCGATTTTATGTGCCTCTATTATTTTTCTCGCCGCCCCGCCACGGTGGTCTCGTCACTAAGGCACTCGGCTGCTGATCCGAAAGTGATGGGATCGATTCTCGGCCGCGGCGGCTGCATTTCGATGGAGGACAAATGTTGAAGCTCATGTCTCTCCGATGTCAGTGCACGTTACGGAAGCCCAGGTGGTCGAAATTTCCGAAGCCCTTCACGCGAAATGTTGAGGCCCGTGTGCTGTGCGAAGTCAGTGCAAGTTAAATAACCCCAGGTGGTCGAAATTTACAGAGCCTTTCGCTACGGTGACTCTCATGATCAGTTACGGTTTTGGGCCGCGAAACGCCAGAAATCAATCAATTGCCGCCCCCTTTTTAAAAAAGTTGCGTTCAAACGAGAAGCCGTAGATAGTTGACGCGAGAATTTATAGTTACATAACATCGGCGTCATGTATGTACACGTTAAAGGTCCCCAGGTGGCATATCTTCCTAAAGATCGCATTGCTAGACGATGAATGCATTAGTTCACCTTCATTTCCAATATTCGGCAAAGAAACTGCATTCCTTTCTGCTGACATGCCACAAAATAAACTTTGCCATGCACACGCAGCATCGTCTGGTGATCAGAATTCTGTATTTTTCATTTATTCTTTCGTTTATTGCATCTGTTCTTATCAAGTGTTTAGTGCTTATGAAGAGATTTATGTACGTCTGCCGCCTTACAAACTCCATTGCGAGCGTTCTGTGGAATGGTGTGTGCTTCTTCTTTGTTGTTCCCCTGTTCGCGCTGTTACCTGTGTAACGATAAATAATCGAAAACAATTATCCCCGAGTGAAACTGCGCGCCACACAAGAAGTACTGAAATGGTTCGCGGTGTTGAATCTCGGCCGCGGCGGCTACATTCTGATGGAGGAGAAATATTGAGGCCCGTGTAATGTGCGATGTCAGTGCACGTTAACGAAGCCTAGGTGGTCAAAATATCCGGAGTCCTGCACTAGGGCGTCTGTAACCACCATAGCTGGTTTTGGGATTTTCAAACTTCAGACATAAATCAAAAGAGGACTTGCGTATTGACGAACAAATAGGCACTGGGCTTAACAGCGCATTAAAGCTACTCAGCATGAGGGCAGCCGCTCGCAATCACAGCAGAGATATAACGTAATTTGCAATGAATCTCTGATTATTTCACTCTCAGATTCTCATAGATCTTGCGTACGCTTATACTATGTGCTACATCTGAGTTTGTTATACCTTTCTCCTCATTAAGAAAACAGACAATCAAGCATAGGCAATATTATTGAGGTCGATACGCTGTGAATTCGCGTCGTTCTGTAATGCATCGGTATTATTCATGTCCACGGTAAATCCGTTCAGTAAACGCCAGTGCCGACATTACATTTCGAGACTGTTCTGGTATTTTATGAATTCAGAGAATTTCCTGGTTATACTTGTTCCTGTTAGAAGGAAATTCAACAAAGAATTCACCAATTTTTACGCACCTAATCACACAACATTTTGCTTTCAGGTGCATGTGGGCTGCATGTGGCTATGTCCTTCAGGGAATCTAAGTGGTCCATATAAAGGAGAAGAATGTGCTGTAAGTATGAAAAGTTGCCGTTTTGATGCTCCTTCAATCAAGCACGTTAGGTTAATCATTTAATTCATTTCAGGAGTTCAGCATCCCAAAAGCACGCTATGATTATGAGAGACGCCGTAGTTGCAGCGCTCCGTCGTAGTTGCAGCACTCCGAATTTCGACCACCTGGGGTTCTTTAACGTGCTCTAACATCGCACAGCACACGGGCCTCTGAATTTCGTCTCTATCGAATCGCAGCCGCCGCGGCCGGGATGTGATCCCGCTACCCTCAGATCAGCCGCGAAATACCATAACCACTAGACCACCGTGGCGGGGCACACATATTAGGTCAGAAGGTCCAAATTTTCACTGCCGCTACTCAAATCATCGGGTCAATAATAGTGGTAATGACCTGACCATTTGATACCAGTCAAATGTTACGTTGTCTGTATATCAGTGTCTACTCGAAATACTTTATAAGTACGTTCCCAAGGACGTGTTGAAATACTTTAAAATACGTTTTGACATGGAAATGTGACAGCAGCCTCCAAACTGTGGTTGCACAGCAAAGCTTTATTTTAGAACAAACAACACACAAGAATGAAGTATCCGCTCACTGAAAGAAAAGCGGCCAGCTTTCACTATAAGTGCAAGGCTGGGCTTATAGAGAAGCTTCTGGCCAACCGATAACAATTACATTTTTGCGACGCCGTGCTCATCACAGTACGAACGTCTGCAGTATTCGAACGTGGCTTGTGAAGTCTATGAATGTCGGCCATATTCTCAGGATGCCTACTTCACCGTCATCGCCGGAAAGTTCTCGTTCGGTTGGTTGCAGGGCGTTCTTAATGGTTTCGGTATCGACGGACTGCGATGGTTCAAGAAGTGGTAGAGCTCCCACCACAAGAAGACGGCGCTTCCACGTGTCCACCTAATAGCGACCTTGGAGACATCTCCATTCGCTCTGTCTGGTGAATTGTCGCATCCACACTCCCATGCTGTGGCGATCCTGAGTACATATCGCCAATTGCACCGATGACGCGTAATCTAACGCTCTGTGATCGATGTTCCAGGGTGATACACCAATACAAGACGCAGATCCGCTGTGAAAGACAAGAGCTACAGTCTGTGCATACGAAGAGGTGATCCATGGCACTTTATTTTGAAGTAGTCCATAGTAGAGTTGCATATTTATGGCGGCGCCCCACCTGAACTGTGTAATAGGAGGTAATCAGTGACTTCCTCTGCCACGCCAGGTGCATTTTCGAAGGTGGTCTATGGCCACCTAACATTTTTGTCGTCCGCCAAGGCCTCGCGAGCTCTTAGAGCATTGACGGCTGTCACCCAATTATCGATGTGGTTGTGGAAGCCACAAAACTTCGGCAGTTCACTGGCGGCCGATGATGTTGGGGCGGTAGGCAATATTCCGGAGTGCGATGACACCACGCTACCTAGCAGCTGGAGCTAAGTGAGCTCGGTGAATATAGAATGGGGCTGTTGCAGCCATTTTGCTAGCGCAGATGTGAACATACAGGCACAGGGAGATGACACTTAGAGCTAATGAAAGCTACACATGAACTGATTCCACTTGTGGAAACAAAAATGCTGGTTAGGCATGTTACACCTATATTCGCACACGCGAACATTAGATAGGCGCATGAGCATTGCGCATCTCTGTCTCACCACCTTACGTTAGCAAGAATGACGCCTAAATAATCGAGCTCCTAAAGGGACAAGGTGATAGAAGAAAGATTGACGCATGCGGTCTAGTTGTCATCTCCCTGTGCTACCAAAATCATGCAATCATGTGCTACTAAAATCAGCCCACATTATTGCTTTGCCGCGGTTCTCGGTTGCTCTGCTCTCGTAGTCTTCCGAGGTGGCTGCAGACCATGCGGCATTAACTGCGCACAGCCCGGCAAGCCTACAGGATATAGCGCGGAGCTATGTGATGTAAGGGTGTTGACCTTGACGAGAACTTCAAGATAGCACGCAAAGCTCCACGGCGCTGTCGAGTGATTCGCAAGTGGATTCAGTGGTCACCTTTGAGGTCGTCACTCTACACACGACGGCTAGGTCTTTGTTCGAGTGAGATTGTACAGCACCCGTAAACGGCTCAGGTGTCAATGGAGCACTGAGCGAGAGCTTGTTGCAATAAGAAATTGGAACGGCGCTCGAGGGCAACAGAGGCCTGTCGCCGTCTTGGTGGGGCAGTTGTAAGCCTTCCATTTGGGCACCGACAAGGCCTGGAAGCCGTCTTGGAATAGTAGCCTAGGCGCTTCCAGCAGCAACATTGTCGTATGCTAGGTGATCACGGATCACGGGCAAGGCCTGCACCTTTGATGACCCACGAGGGCAAACTTGTGGAGCGTAGCTTACCGACTGCAGGAATGTAATAATAACAATGGAGTTAAGTAGGCAGAACACCTGCTACAGTGGCTGTTCCATTTCGATTTATTTTTCTCGCATGCGCTGGCCCACCTCTGCTATTGCGAGCATATGGTATATATATATATATATATATATATATATATATATATATATTGCTACACGCATGCCGCATTTGAGGAGCTCGGCCGATGTGCGCGGCCACCATCGACGGAGAGAAGAAGAGGAAGCTCGCACTTGGCTCGGACTCTGAGCGGGAACGGGCTGCTTTGCAACCGCTGCTGATAGCCTGCATACAGCTGCTAATCGCGGTGCCTAGTCACTCGACGTTCCTGTAACATTGTGGTGGAGGTGCGGTGGAGTTAAAGTGCACATAGACGACATTCCTTTGACCGCATTCATTGATACTGGAGCCCAGATGTCCGTAATGAACGCTGACCTTTGCCGTCGACTCAGAAAGTTCTCACGCCTCCCAATACTAGGGCCGTACGTGTCGCCGATGGCAGCACTGTTGCCGTCGCTGGAATGTGTACTGCTCGAGTAGGCATTGCCGGCCATCACGTTCCAGTACTTTTTACAGTTCTCACCACCTGCCCTCACGACCTAATCTTGGGGATGGACTTTCTTTCAACGCATTCTGCCCTGATCGACTGTACCGTTCTCCCTCAACAGTACCGTTCACTCTTCGGCGGAAGTGAAAATGAGCCCACCGTCCGGTTTTTTTTTTTCTTCTAGACTGCCGTTAATCAGGATTCTTGAAAGGACCATTATCACCTGAGCAGATGTAGACGCGAACCTACGCTTGTTAGTCTCATATTGAAACCTACACGTTGAAGCATTTGTTTTCCGTCTCGCCTTTGCTGTGTCCAGCTTTACTTAGGAAACGTAATACCACTGGCTTTCCGGAAACATATGCACTTGCAGGTAAGATGGAACTAGCTGGGTGCTTGGCGACTGTTTTATAATCGAATTCAATGTTTTTGGATATATTTTTGCAAACGTACTGTACAATGCTTTCAAAGGAAACATTCATGCCCGTTCGACATGCACCTGTGAAATCTGGAAGGGCAGAAGAGCACGGGCAACGGCGTCAAGTTCACTTCTACTATAATGTAGCACTATTATTATCGCTCTCATGTAGCAGCGGGCTGATGGCAATGATGTGGGTACCGTGTTGACGGCAAGCAAGGGTCCGCTATGATATCGTTATAATGATGTAATATCGTTATTACGCGGCACTATCATATCGATACCATTACCCAGCATAGCAGTAGCCTGAGGGAAATGATCTGGGAGTTGAGGGCCAACTCTGGTCTGCTGTTCCCCTCTGCACAACTTGAGGCTTGTGTTTCGTTCCATACATGTCTGTCTCTATGTCTCCTTCTCTCCCTCCCTAGTGCTCATTTTCTCTTTCTCTCGCGTATAGCAAATTGTGTTAGAATTGTCGCTAGAATGCAGTTATATGGTTTCCATGGGAGCATGTTCTACAAGCGCAGGTGTGTAGCCTAGTGGTTACGACACTCGCCGTCTTGCAAAGAAAGTATGTTATTTCTTTCTGCTTTTCCTTCCCTCCGCTTCACCGCTCCTCCACTTCTCAATATCTAGCTGCGCGGTGATCTTTAGCAACGCTGGTTGTGTTCGGAACTCAAGGTCAAACAGTTCTCCTGTTTAAGTTATTAAATGATTTCTTAGCCAACTTTCGCGGCTTTCCATCCGTCCAGATGATAGCCAAATCGCTATTGCCAGGCTCGACGGGGATGCGCAGGTTACACCCTTGATCGTGATCTGGCCTGATATCGATCAAGTGACATCGTGCCGCAGCAATTGATCCGGATCAAGCTTAACCTGGATCTGGCTTGTTCACAATCAGACGTGCCCGTGCGGCACCGGCATCACACTGCACTGCTCTTGTGATGGACAGGTGGATTTTCTATGCACTATGGGTGCACTTTTTGATTGATACCTACGTTCATTCGCCTGCAGATAGCTTTACGCGAGATGTGGTTCTCATTTTTTTTTATTTGGAGATGCGGCTCTTAATGGTGCTCGTACAACGCTTATCATTACCTTATATCGTTCAAAAGGCCAACTACACACTTGAGGACCCCTAAGGTGACCGTAGGTCCGATTAAATAGAAAACTGTTCACGTATGTTCAAAATGGAAAATTGGTTCAACTCCGCTGTAAGATAAGCCAGTAGAACGTCCTCTGAGAACGTACAACATTGCAGTTAATCCGAAATCGAAGCCGCACCCAAGTTTGGCTGCCACTCCTCCACTTCACCTGATTAACAACGCAGGGAAAATCACGCTGGGAAAGATTTTACAGTGCCATCGTGTAGAAATTCCACTAGAAAATGCAAGACTAACGATGATTCAACGGCGGCTCTATATCGCATATCAAATATCACAAGCTCAAGCTCATTTTAAAGCGCAGCTCACGAAAACGCACCACAAGTTACATAAAAACACTGAACCATCAAATATCCAGTTTCCATCGTACGGTGGTGCGTCTTCTTGCGCTGTTTTTTCTTTTCGGAAATGAAGGAGAAGCAAATATTTGCATTGTTGCAATGGTGAAGCTTGCGATTTCGTTCACCCATCATTTCAATGATGCAAATTCTTCCAATATAGAGCTGGCTAGCGAGCTACCCGAGAAAAGAAATCCAGCTCACGGAACGAAACACTGTCACCTGCATACCATTGAGAAGTTCGTTCCATCACGACCGCTGCAGTACCAAGGTCAGTACGAGCCAAGACAATCTGAAGCTTCTTTGGCGTGGTGGGCGTTGTTTGTATGCGTGGCAAGTTCATTTGCGCACGGGCTTCGTGGGCACGCCGCACCCTCTTTCCTCCGACATCGGTTTCCGAATGGGCGGCAACGCGTGAACCGACGCCTGTATCATTTTAACAACGGGTAAGCCTTCTTTTACTTTTTATTCTCGTGCTGTCATGATTGCTATTTGTGTAAACAAAAAGGTTTCACTCATTTCTCAGTATGAAGTGTGCGGACGAGAACACATGTATGGTGCCTTGTTTGAACGGCTAGAGTCGCGGCTGTTGCAGCCGACGGTGGGTACTAGAAATCTCGTCGAAATCTTTATGCTTGTGAAAAGAGGAGCTGTGAAAATGCATGTCAATCAAAACTACACATATTAACATCTCCGCGTTACCCAACACAGCTTTGTGTCCATGGGCTACCTTCATATGTTATCAGTGCAGGCTGTATGCAGGACCACCGGCATCGCTGTCCCGCGCCGACTTTTCTCGCCGCAGCATAAATTTCTACAGTGAATCATTTTTCTCCGCAACCGGTCCTGTTTTGAGGTAGCACATTTCCTAGCTCAAGTTATTCAGGTGCTATTATAGTTTGTCCCTAGTCTGAGTCTTCCAAGTGTTTTATAAATGTCGCGGTCATCTGGGCTTCTGCGCTCGCAACAGATACGGTTTTCTCAGCCGCAGGGGTGATCAGGGGATGGGATAAAAAGAAGCGAGCCAATGGTTTGATGCGCGGGGTACTACAGAGAATGAAGAGTAGAAAAGCAACGGCTTGCGATGAATTTAGTGATTATTCAAGATGTAACATTCAAATAAATTTATTAGCTCCTTGGAAGCCGTGCTTTTCGGCTGGAATTTTCGCAGTAGACTTGTCCAGAAATATGCTGTCTTTCATGCGCCACTAGTATCAGCAGCGCTAGTGGAGTGTTATAGTCGATGTAAATAAAGGTACAGTCGTAACGGAATAGGTTGACAGAAGTTGCCCATGGCCGGAGGTGCAAAATCAAGGCGCACGGCGCTATAGTTCCCGAGCGAAAGTGCCCAACACATTCCACTTCTCGGAGAAGGGGTGGCCGGCTTGATTCTCCCGATAAGTAACAAGCGAGCTATCATTTAAAATGCAAGCTCTCTGTTAGATCGTCGTTAGCCGGCCACCCCTTCGATAAATAGAATGCGCTTCACACTCACACTCGAGAACAATAACACCGCCCGTAGCGATTTTTCCGCTCCGGTCATGTGTCACTTGCGCCATTATCTTTCCGTTGCAACTGTACAGCTGACGCTACGGTCCCAGATCTAAAGTGTTTTCTCCTGACAACCACCCTGGAAAGGCCGTGCAACATGGCTTCATCTCGCCTCTCCGCCTAACATCTGCGGCGAAGCTGCCTTTGCCTCACGATGCCTCCCCGAAGCTGCTGTCCCAGGTTCGGTTACGTAAAGCAAAATCTCACGGTGCCTTCCCGAATACTGTCGTTTCAAAAGAAAAAAGTGAGCGTCCGATTCCCCAGCAAAGGACTTCTATTAACAGGGAAAAAGGGAAAAGAGAACACCTCCAGATAAGTCAGACAATCGACACCCGACAGAGCTACTCTAAACAAGCTTTCTATAAATAGGAATCTATGAAATTAAGTATTTCAAGTTATCTGCTTTCCAAGAAAGTGTTGTCGTAAGGTAGTGGTTGCGAAATGTAGCAGAAGGCTGCATACGGCTCAGCAACGTTGGGCAAACGACTGGTCACGTGGTGAAGCGTGAACGGCGCCCAGAGCGGGTTTCGCCCAACCCACGAGCATAATAAAAGTCCTGATGACGGCTCGAACCCTCGTACAGCGAGCGGGCGGTAGACCAGGCATTTCTAGTTCCGCCGGTGGGAGCTGTAAAGCACGAGCCCACGGACAGCAGCTCCATGGCGCGCTACCGGATAACCTCAACTTCTCTGGTGCTCGCTTCCTTTCAAGCTCCACCACCGTGCTCCACGGTATGCTCTTCGACCTCTTCTTCGCTTTTCTCCTCCATCAACCTTCATCTGCTTTCGTAACGGCCGCTTGCTTTTTTTTGTGCACTTTCTTCGGCAACGCGCGGGACTACCCCAGCATGGCCTCGTCGTCGTCTTGCAGTAAACTCGCTGTCGATGGCACGTTGTCTTCGCCGCTCACTTTACGCGCACTCACTTCGCACACTCCCACTACATGTCACTTCACACACAACAGCTGCCACAACCGTTGTAGTGGTAGTAGTTGTAGCGGTGGCAGTAGCGGTAGTCGGCGTACGCTGAAACTTCATTGGCTCGGCCGGCAGGCCACGTGATCTTGCTTTGACCATTCAAAGCTTGCGTGTTTCAAATGCACAGTGCTCAGCCATTGAAGCCCGATAATCTGAACGCGTGATGGCCGGCAAATGTCCCCTACTCGAGTGCAGAGCAGGGTCGGAGAGACCAAAATGAACCACAGTGCTTCAAGAAGTCTCTCGACTTCGTTGTATAACACGACGAATGGGATCGGCGCTCCCATCGTTGCGCGGTGACACGTAAAGCATCGCCAGCCACGCTTTCCAAGCACCCTGTTTCAATCTCGGAGCACTGTATAAGATGAGGATTCGACTCCTGCGCTATTTGATTGCCTTAAATTTTCTACTAAAGAAAAAAGAACTCGAGAACCAAAGGAAGGCAAACAAGTTTTTAACTGAACAAGTTTTAACTGCGCGAAGAAGACAGCAGAGATGCGTAGAAACACACACGCACACACTGAGCGCAGACTTCAAACTGTGTTTATTTTTGAAGAAAGAACATTTATACAAGGCGGCAAGGAGCAGTCGCAAAGATAAGCTTACATGAGGCTGCGTAAAGGTAGTGAGGACATGTGCGCGTTACAATTCCAGAATGGTCCTGATGTGTCATCTAAGAAATCTACTTCTCTTGTTGATAAAGATCGTGATGGTGAAGTAACGGAAGTATCTGCTCGCTTTGCGACGATCAACAAAAAAGCCTCGATAATCTTTCAGTTCTAGTACCTGCCTTTGAAAAGATCTTTCTTCTATATGACGAAACAGCTTACGCTGTCAGTTTTCTAGTGTAGGGCAAAATTACTGCCCCTGCCGGTGCCCAAGGATCGCTTGTGCCCCTCCGCGCGTTCAATGACGCAACGGTCTGTTTGACCTAAATAAGACCGCCCACATGACCAAGGAATTTCGTAGACAACACCCGGCATGCATTTGACTGGTCCATTCTCATTATTATTCTTTTTGCACGGGTGATGCTGAACTTTTGCCTTAAGCAGCAAAGGGCGCACTTTTTTTTTTAAGTCTGTATGGCAGTGAATATACGACGCTTATTCCCTGTCTTTCCGCAACCTTCTTGATATTGTGCGAACCGCAATGCAAATATGGCATGACAAAGGGAGGTTTTTAGTCGAGTGTTGCCCTTTGCTTCCTGGCGATCTCAGCCTTTGAAGTATGCTTCCAGAAGCGCTAAGAATTAAGTGCTCTGGGTATCCGGCAGATAACACACGCTCAAATTGACAGTTAAAACTATCGAAGACAGCGTGTGTGCAGGATTTCTTTCAGGCTGAGAAAACACTGGACATAGCAATGCTTCTTTCCACAAGTGTGTTGTCCACTCTTGTACGGCAACAGGCTTTAAGTTCACCTTGGACTGTACGACCAACAAACATGGGTTTCAGTGAACCGTAATTTAAGATATAGAAACTAGATGTGGTTGTCCTAGGTCAATTCATGGGTGAAGGTTAGACCGTTCCCTTCAGAAGAGGTGTTGATGATGATAGTGACTGTGAAAAGGTTAATATTAACTGAGTATTCTAAAATAACTAAAAGAAACACATACATAGCGGGAAACTTCGTCACATCTGTAGCTTGGCATTCTTCCCCGGCCACAGGCTCTCCGTCTCAGATATCGTCCTTGTCACCAATTCATAATCATACCGTTAATCACGAGAATCTCTAATACAAGTGACATCTACGTGCTGTATCGTTCTCTTTTAGGCTCAACACACTTCAGTCCTTATAGGCGCCGCGACATCGCTGTTTAAGTTTCTTTTCCTCTTTTTGTTCCTTCCACACCCCTCGTGTCTTTCGTTTTCTTTCTCCCTTCTCTGCTTCTTTCTCTCTCTCAGCCATAGCAAGCTCTATTGCAACGTTTGGTACAACGTAGTCATATGGTTCCTACTAAAGCATGCTGGGCAAACGTGGCTGTAAGGTACGACGCTCGCTTTCTGACAGTAGGTACCCTACTGATCAAATCCCGCTTCTCTAAGAAAATTTATTTCGTTCACTTCTCTCTCGCACTCTTTCTCTCGTTATTTCGGTATGTTCTCCTCCCTTCCTCATTTGACACTTTATTCTATTTGCTCTCTCCCGCTTCACAAATTTTGCAGACGCTCTGCACGGCTGGAACTGAACATTAACAGCACACCTGTTGCAATATATCGCGATGCCGTGCGAACGTTCACGGCTGTGAATATATAGGCCCGTCTGACCGAGAGGAGCAGATACCGGCGAAGCTACTGGAAGTTAGGGCAGGGAAACCTCATGCCCCCAGGAAAGCGTTTCACACCATGAAACTTAAACGTAGAAGCCACCTATACAAGTTGCCGCGCATGCAGAAAAAAGGCCGGTTTTAGCAGACATTGAACTTTTGTTCTCTTACCGATTCAGTGAAGCGCGACGGAGGTACTAACAGGTTTGCTTTTCTCCTACTTTGTACGCTATTGTTAAGATTCATATTTCAGGCTTACCTAATGCTGCTTTCGACGCTTCTGGAGAGTTCCTCAAATCATTTATCAAAATGAGGAATTAAGAAGCATTACACAAGGATTCAAAATGCAGTCGCGTTCCTCGTATCTTCTTCAAAACTCTGTAGCTACGTAGTCCCGCACTTAATTAAGAAACGTTCGCAGCACTAAGTCTTTTTTCCTTCGCAGGCACTCATGGCGCAAGCACAATCGTGGGATGCTTCTCTACGAGACGCTTTGCGCAAGGAACTGCAAAATCAAAACGCATATGGGGCACTTGTACTCGTCAAAAGAGTGCTACACGATGGAGGAGTACACCACAACGGGTCGCACCTGCCACTGCCTCTACAGTGCTCCGACAGCGGAACGAGAATCTGTCGACTTGTGAAGTTGCTCACCTCGGTGAATGAGCTGTTGTACTGTATTGGGGCTGAAGTGTTCGAAATCACGCCCGGCCGAATCGCCGTACGCTGCTACAAAAGCTTCAGTGCTGACTTCTACAAGGGGCAATGGCCTTTAACGATACAGGCGTTGACGTTCCTCTACTGCATCGTCGCTAATCACCGCTGCGTCGATAGTATTGAGGTACGTTCGAATGATCTTGCACATGTTATGCCCTTTTATGCCCACGCACCTTACTTTAACAACGTGGGACACACTGCTGCATGCCGATGGCTGATTTTCTGCATGCCCCTGACATTTTCTCTCTCGAAATACGGCTTTGCTAACCGTATCACGGTTCCATTCATTAGGGCAAGGCGGTACAACTTGCTCACGTGAGAAATGCATCAATAACGCGTGTGCGCTCTTCTCCAGCACAGACCAGCAGTTGTCGGCAACGAATATTTTTATTAGGTAAACAAGGGATATTGAAAATGCAGAAGAGTCTGTCGACGTTTCCGGAACCATTCACCATGTTCCTCGCGGTGCAGGGAGGCGACACCAGTGGCATCTCGACACGTATTCTTTGTTGTCTCCTCCTGTTTTATCAAACCTCCGCGATGCTTTCCCCTGTAACGTGCAGCTCTTCCCCACAGAGGTCCATGGCAAGGCTGGAAACAATGTAACACTGTTTTTATCCAAGTACCTTGGTTAGCTGGACAATGAGAAATGCCCTTACGGCCGCACAAGTCGTCTCGTCAACGATATTGGCGTTGCCGATGTCCGAATCTGAGCTTCGATCGACGCGTGTAAAATTGCCGTTTAGCCTTATTTCCATTATTCCTGCGAATGTGAGTTGCTTTCTCTGCGACAATAGCGACGTATATATTTAACACACGCGCAATTAAACAGATCTCTGAACGCATAGGCTGGCCACGGACACAGGGGCGTGTGCAATTCATCGCCCTTTGCTTGTAGTTTTCAGGGGTGGACGCGACTGTTCGCGAGCATAGACGTGCATGTGTCAATGCCGAGGTTTGAGGTTACACACTGTTTTAATTGCTTCAAGGCCAAGCGCCTATACAGTTCTCCTCCGGAACACTGCGACTTGAACTTCCAAGAACTGTATGTAATCAGCGGAATAAACATGCGACGCAATGCGAGTTTCCTGGACCTTTATAGGTAGGCTATATATGTCAAAAAACAGCACTCACGAACTGCGTGTCTGCACGAGCGGCGATTCCATGACGCACTAGAAGACAGGCAGTGATCAAAAGGCTTTTAAATCATTTTCCTTTTAGTTGGATCCTTTTGGTCGGTGTCTACCTGCCAAAGCATCATGTTTCGGCCCCACAAGGCGGCCTTCCGCCTCATCCTCTGTTTCTGTGATTACATGACTTAAAGACTGTGCGCTCCATTTCTCGCCGTTGTTTTAGTGTGATTATTTGTGATCGCTAGCGTTAAATATGTGCGGCCAGGCACGCTCAATGGCAGCTGCGTGAGGGCTTCGGTTCCAACGATCTTTTTAATTCCTTTCTAATGATGTCTTAAATGTATATCTTAATTAAGCCGAGATTTATATCAGCTGTAGAAAACACCTCTGGCGCATACCCAAATACCAAGCTGTACGGGCATGAGCCACACGTGATTGCTGTATCGTTGGTCATGACGTTTATTACGAGTATATCATTCTACAGATCTAAAGATGAGTCATCCATTTTCGGCATATATTGACACCCCACCTTCCCACTTTTGTGAATGCCAGATAACCAGACGACCGGGAGAGCACCGGAGACATAGGCGGATAGGTATGACGTAGGCATATGTGGTAGATAAGATAGAATAGATAAATATGTTAGATATAGAGAGATATAGACAGATACGGTCAAAGTTGCTCAAGTTTGCCAAGCAAGGCTTCGCCTTTAAAAGCAAGATAAGAACATTTGCGTGGAATGCTAGAGTTCTCAAGGGAGGAATGGAAAGCCGAGAGTTCTGCTAAGTTTTAGGAATTTTTGAAGGAGAAATGGGCCCTGAAAACAGCGCGAGGATGAAGTCACAAAAAAAACGAGCTGTTCAAGGCGCGAACAAAGATGATGGATGCATAGATAGAAACTGATGTCCAGTAGAAAGATAGGAAAGATTTTGGTGATAAGGAAACGGGCTCAAAGGATGACGACGATGGTCATGGCATCGGTGCTGGTGATTACGAAGAGAAATACGTCCAAGACGACGACGCTGATGATGATGACGATTCCGTTTGTCATTGTGTTCAAGCACGTCAGCAAAGTACTGGCGGGCCTTGCCTCCTGCATCCTCATGAGGGTTCCACTAACGTACCACTCTTCCATGTGCGGCATAATAGCGCCACCGCCTTATAGTGGATTTGCCTTTGAATTGGCAGGGGCGCCCCCGGGAGACCTGCTTACTGTGCTCTTCAGAGACAGGTAGGAGAAACCTCGTAACATGCACTAGGTTCCAACATTTGGCCGCCGGTGGTGCACTGTCCCGTCACCACAGCCAATATTGCCACTCTCTCTTCAGAGGGCGGTACAGTATGGAGGTTATGGAGGTTGTCGAATTGCCACATCAGGACGTAGGAGCAGAGACGACGAAGACGATTAGTTGAGCGTGTAGTACGTGACACGTGCAACACACTCGTGCTACCCCACCT
>CM023483.1:79599704-79632105 GCA_013339685.2 Hyalomma asiaticum
GAGCACCCCCGAAAACGCCCAGCAGAAAGAATGCGAAGAATCAAGGACATCCGGATCGAGGGAAAAACGCACGAAGTAAACGTGTACGTCTCTGCGCCGGACCACATTGCCAAGAGCATACATAATACGAAACGTGCCCCTCAAATTCACACAAGCGCATCTGCTGAAGCGCTGGTTACCGATAGGAACCTGTCGCTGATACATGCCAAGAGACTTGGAAGTACCAGCACAATCATCGTATTTTTCAGCGGATACAAGGTGCCTACATCAGTGTATTTCAGGAACACGATGATCAGAGTCTTCCTCTATAGGAAGCAGACAGACTTCTATACCACGCAGGGGCGTCTGCTTCTGCAGTCGTTTGGTGTGCGGCAACACCACGGACCTGAGCCAACGGGAGGGTTTCGACCCCCTCCCATGTGTCGCCGTGCGTGGCTTAGCCGTGTCCGGGGAAAAGGGGATCCTGGGGGTTGAGCCGACGCCGGGTGATTGGACCTTTAAGGACCCCCAGAAGAGGCGACACACCCCTTTGGCCCCGGCTTCACGTAGACGGCATCCCCGGATTGACCCGCCCGGGGGAAATAGGTAGTCGCCCTTACCTATCTCTCCTCGCATCTTCGTCTTTTGCTCCTACTTTACATCTATCCTGTCTCCTACTCGCTTCTATTTACTTCCATTCTTCCTGGCGGCTAGGGTTAACCTGGGGTATGCTATGGTACGCTATATTAATTAAGTTATGGTAGCCATGTACAGCTGGCGTCTGCAATTCTTCCATGTCTTGTGGCGTCCCCTTGTTGGTCTCCGTGGTGGGCGGCTGGCGTGGCTGCCGAAATTAAATCATATTTCATGGGTTCTCCATTTCCACGCCTCCCTGATCGTCCTCTTGGTAAAAGAGGGCGCACCGACGAAACATTCTCCTTCTTTGCAAAAAATACTGAAAATTTTCTACGCTTCCACATTATCCATACCGAGTCTCAACCCGCGACGCTGCTTCACACGTCAGCGGTTTGGTCACTCCTCCCAAGGTTGTCGAGGACAGCAAACTTGTGTAAAATGTGCCACTGAAGACCACGTTGCCGACAACTGCAGTGTGGAGCCTCGCTGCGCAAACTGCGACGGCGGGCGCCCTGCATATTCCAGGGCCTGCCCAGCGTGGAAAAGAGAAAAAGAAATAATCACTGTAAAAGTAAAAGAAAACATCAGCTTTCGGGAAGCGCGACGGCGGGTCGTACCACCTTTTGCACAGACATCATCTTTTGTCGAAGTGGTGCGTCGAGGGGCAGCACCACAACGGCCTTTGGCAGTCGCCCGCGCCACGCACAGCGTGCACAGGCGATTGCCACCCGCCCCCATATAGGCTGAGCAGCTCCGGTTGCCCCGCCATCGCTGAACTCAGCCACACCGGTGTTGTCTCCTGACTCTGGTGGTAGCAAGGCTATCTCAGAGGCCAAAGAGGTTCAACCATCTGCTTCCGTACCGGTGGGGCCAAAGGCTCCGTCTCTCGAGGCGAAGCCTTCACGGCGCACACATCACTTCGCAAGAAGCTATGGACACAACGCCAAGTGAAGCGGCGCAGGAAGCACCTGAGGGGCGGCGAGACTCTCGACAGCTCCAAGGAAAACAGAGCCGTAATTACGGGGCCTCAGAAGGGCTCCAAATAATCACAACCTTTTTGTACACACAGCACTAACCTACCTTTAATATGGAGACACTCATTATGCAATGGAATGTCAGAGGTCTCCTTAGGAACCTTGATGACATTCAAGAGCTCCTCTATAATCACAACCCGAAAGTGCTGCGTGTGCAAGAAACACACTTGAAATCCAGGCACTTAAACATACTACGTCATTACATTTGTTTCCGCAAAGACCGTGATGACGCTCTCGTCTTCCGGGCGGCGTTGCAATTATAGTGCATAAAAGCACTGCTTGCCAATCCGTCGAACTGCGAACGCCACCCGAGGCAGTGGCTGTTCGAACTGTGCTTCTTGATAAGCTTGTAACAGTTTGCTGTACTTACATACCCCCGAATTATCATCTTGATAAACAGGAATTCCTGTTCCCGCGAATTATCACCCAAATATCACCCCCGAATTATCACCTTGATAAACAGGAAAGCCACTTAAACCAGGTGACCCGAGGCTGTGCGGTCGAGAAAATGAAGCTGCGGCAGTTGCAGCCTACCACTCATTAATGCTCCTTTATGACAAAAGCATACAAATAAGTGAAACAGGACTTTGCGTGCTTGAAGAGTACCCTTTTTTGGCAGCCTCTCCTGATCGCATAGTCGAAGACGGTAGTGAAGTCGGACTACTCGAAGTAAAATGCCCAGCATCAAAAGCAGGATGGGAAGTGCGAGACATGTGCCAGGACAAGACGTTTTGTTCACTTGTGAATGGCGAAATTCGGTTGAAGAGGACCCATCCATATTTTTTTCAAGGAGCGCTAGGAGTTGCCAAGAAGTTGTGGTGTGATTTTGTGTTGTGGACTGGACATCTAGAACTTCGTAAATGTGTTAGTGTACATATTTTGACGAGGTAATACGGAAAGAAATGCTGGAGGGTCTTCTGTACTTTTATAGGATGGCGGTTGTACCCGAGCTACTGACCAGGCAAATAAGGCGCCTTTGTTTTCTTTATACTACTGGTGCGGGATATGTTCCTTTTAAAAAATACAGGAATGGATTCTACATCTGTGAGCAAGAGGAGGCACTGAAGTTGAACTAATGAAGCTGAAGTAACCACTAGCAATGTCATACCAGATGCAGTGATGCAAGTGCTGCGCCGAGAGAGAAATGCTGATGCATCCTGCGCCAAACTGCATCAGTGCTGTTTGACGTGCCGAGTAGTAGTAGTAGTATATAGTTTTTATTGGCGCAAGGGCCATGTGTGGCCAAAGAGCGCCATTTCATGTGATGTAGTGATAGCGGTGACTCGTGAGTTACAATGACATGATGCTACACGGCTGTAAAGGGGCCTAAAATCAGATCGCTGTAAATGGCGTAAAAATATAGGGAATAAAATTATGACATTGACAGGTGGGATGGTCTGTGGGTCTTGATGTCTGATGCTAAAAACTGAAATAGTCATGACAGTGACATAAGATATTTACAATGATGATGCTATCATACAATGAAATCTCGTGTTCTAAAATCATCCTTGCACAGCACTACTGTCTCCTAAAAGCCCTTGAGCGCAAGGGCCTGGAGGCGAGTGCATACAATCACCACCGTAGCAGCAGCCTCAATGAAGAGGCCGCTCTACGGGTCCCTTGGCTTTATCACGTGCAATAGACTGACATCTTTCAGAAAGTTCAGGACTATCTTGTTTTCAAATAGCGGTTCTGGGCCTAGAAACAGTGCTGGGTGAAATGGCATATGCAGTTTGTATCCTAAAGAAAAGTGCTTTCTCCTCTCGCGCTCCAACTCTGGACACTCTAGCAAGACGTGCAGGACAGTGAGTGTCACTCCACATTTATTGCACGTGGGAGGTTCACAACCGGTCAACAGGTAAGAGTGCGTGCCATATGTATGGCCGATCCTGAGCCGACAGAATTTGACTTGGTTGCACCGGTTTTTTGAATCTTGCGGGATCTTTCCTATATATGGCCTAATTAGATGGAGTTTATTTGATGTCTCGGAATCCCACATGTGCTGCCAGTAAGTACGAAGACACTTACGGATATATGGTTTCATATCCGAGGCAGCCACCGGCATGGAGACGTTACCAGCTTTGGGCTCGACCGATGTGGCAAGTTTGTCTGCTATAACATTGCCCTCTATTTCCCGGTGTCCTGGCACCCAGCAAATCACTACAACCTGATCAGACGCGTACAAGGAACACAAGAGATGATATAACGATAATATTACGGGGTTTCAGGTGCCTTTTGAGAGATGTCAAAGTTTTGACAACACTCAGCGAGTCTGTATATATGACTGATTTTTGTATTTTCTTTTCCTTAATATGTGTTACAGCCGATAGCAACGCATACGCTTCTGCGGTAAATATGCTTGTCTGTGGGTGGAGCGCGTCGACCTCCGAAAAGGACGGCCCAACCGCAGCGTATGAAACGCCAAAAGAAGACTTTGATGCATCAGTATAAAATTCGGGACAAGCATATTTATGCTGTAGTTCAAGGAAATGCATTTTAATGTGTGAAGGCGCGGCATGCTTTGACACATGTAGAAAAGATAGATCAGTGACGATAGCCTGCCACTTCCACGGTGGGATGTGTGCAGGGGGTGGCATCATATTGTGTTCAAGGATTTGGACGCCCATTTCCTCAGCTACATTTCTCACACGCAACGCAAAAGGTCTACCTAGAGCAGGGCGATTGCCGAAGAGTCGCGAGCTGGACAGATCATTGATAATCGAATGTGTGGGATGTTCACTATTTGCGTTGACTCTAAAAAAATACATTATCGCTGAGTACGCTCTCTGCAGGCGAAGCGACCACTCGTCTGATTCTACGTACAGACTTTCCACAGGGCTCGTCCTGAAAGCGCCTGTGGCAAGACGAATGCCTAGGTGATGGACAGGGTCCAACATTTTAAGAGCACTTGGACAAGCAGACTGGTATATTATAGACCCATAGTCTAGGCGCGATCGTACCAGGATTTTATAGAGATTTAAGAGACACTTTGTGTCGCTACCCCACGTAGTGCGTGACAATACCTTTATAATATTCATACTTTTCATGCACTTGATTTTCAGGTGTTTCATGTGAGCTACAAATGTAAGTTTCTGGTCAAGAATTACACCTAAGAATTTCTGTTCATATTTTATGGGTAGACTCTGCCCCTTCAGGTCAATGTCGGGGTCAGGATGCAGACCTCTTTTCCTAGTGAAAAGTACACAGCTGCTCTTCTGGGGGTTTAAATTAAAACCATTTTCGTCGGCCCATTTGACCACCTTGTTCAGGCCAAGCTGAATCTGTCGCTCGCATATCGCAAGACTGCATGATCTAAATCCTAATTGTATGTCATCGACATATGTACAATAAAATATGTTACGAGGAATACACAGACGTAAGGAGCTCATTTTTACAATGAACAGAGTGCAGCTGAGCACCCCACCCTGTGGCACTCCCGTTTCTTGCACAAACGGCCGCGATAACACGTTGCCGACCCGAACACGAAAGGTTCGATCAGACAGATAACTTTCTATAATGTTTAGCATATTACCTCTTATACCAAAGTGTGATAGGTCCCTAATTATCCCAAACCGCCAGGTTGTATCGTATGCTTTCTCCATGTCTAAGAACACAGAGAGGAAAAACTGCCTACGTATAAAAGCTTCGCGGATTTGTGTTTCAATGCGTATCAGATGATCATTTGTGGAGCGGCCCTCGCGAAAGCCACACTGATGCGGGTCAAGTAATTTGTTTGTTTCTAGGAAATGCATTAGACGGTGGTTGATCAATTTTTCGAAAACTTTACATAGACAGCTTGTAAGTGCTATTGGCCGGTAACTGGAAGCAGAGGATGGATCTTTATCCTGCTTTAGGATAGGTATTACCACGGCCTGTTTCCAAGAAGAGGGGATCTCGCCGGAAGACCACACTGTATTGTACAGGGAAAGCAGGGTTTTCTTTGCCTCAGATGATAGCTGCTTTACCATTTCGTATACTACCCGGTCGGCACCAGGTGAAGATTTATTACAGCAGTTTAGAGATACCTGTAGCTCAGCTAGACTGAAGGGTTCATTGTATGCCTCGCGTTTCCCACATTTACGTTCCAGCTTCTGCCCCTCTATTCTATCTTTGTATCGTTTAAACGATTCACTGTAGTGTGATGCACTCGATACATGTTCGAAGTGCGTCCCCAGGAAGTTTGCCTGGTCTTCTATGCTTCCTACGTTTGTGTTTACTAAGGGGAGTGAATGTATTTGCCGTCCTTTTACCCTGTTAACCCTACTCCATACTTTTGCCTCATCTGTATACGAATTAATACTTGATAAAAAGATTTGCCAGCTCTCTCTTCTTGCCAGTCGACGCGTCCTCCTGCCTTGAGATTTCACTTTCTTAAAATTCACAAGATTTTCAGCCGTAGGAGAATCTCGGAGCAGCCTCCACGCTCTATTCTGCTTCCTACGCGCATTGCGGCACTCCTCGTTCCACCATGGAACGCGGCGCTTGGTACAACCTCCTCTTGTTTGAGGGATACATTCACATGCGGCATCAATAAGAAAAACAGTAAAATACTCAACAGCAGCATCGATTTCAAGAAAGCACATGTCAGCCCATGAGATATTGCTAGTTATGGTTCGAAATTTGTCCCAGTCGGCCGCATCAATCCTCCACCGGGAAGCCTGTGGTGAAGGTTCGTGTTGTTTTGGTGTGCTTAATACTATCGGGAAATGGTCGCTCCCGTACGGATTTTTTATAACATCCCAT
Source organism: Hyalomma asiaticum (assembly GCA_013339685.2). NCBI lineage: Eukaryota > Metazoa > Arthropoda > Arachnida > Ixodida > Ixodidae > Hyalomma > Hyalomma asiaticum. The sequence continues at coordinate 79,606,097 of CM023483.1, forward strand.
TCAAATTCAGTGAATATAGATGGAGAAGCTATAGTAATGTCGATAGAGGAGTATGTTTTGTTGGCAAGGCTGTAATATGTAGGTTCCCTCTTATTTAGGAGACATGCGCCAGAAGAAAAAAGAAATTGCTCAATAAGGCGACCTCGACCATCGATACGAGAATCGCCCCACATGCTGCTGTGTGCGTTAAAATCGCCAAGGAGGAGGTAAGGCTCGGGCAGTTCATCAACGAGAGAGTAAAATTCGTGTTTGTGCAGGGAGTAATTTGGAGGTATGTAAACTGAACAAATAGTAATCAGTTTGTTTAGAAGCGCAACTCGAACTGCTACTGCTTCAAGGCACGTTTCTAGCTGAATCCGTTGACAGGCTACACTTCGGTTGATTATAATGGCAACGCCGCCCGATGATGGCACAGCATCATCACGATCCTTTCTGAAAATCAAATATTGACGTAGAAAGTTTGTGTGTTTGGTGTTTAGGTGTGTTTCTTGAACACACAGCACTTTCGGATTGTGTTCGTGGAGGAGTTCTTGAATGTCATCAAGGTTTCTAATAAGGCCTCTCACGTTCCACTGCATTACCTGTGCGTGCATATTGGCGGTGTAAATAGTGCTGTGTGTACAAGGACGGGTGGGGTTGCTTTAGTTTCCAGAGCCCTTACTGGGCCCTGTAATGCGGGATTTGTCTTTTTTAGAGCGGTCGAGAATGTCTCGCCGCTCTTTAGGCGCTAGGAGCGCCGGCACACTTGGTGTTGTGTCCATTGCATCTTTCGATGCGCTGGACAGCCGCTCTTGCGAGCGGGAGCTTTTTCTTATCCGGCTCGCCTCGAAGGGCGGGACTTTGGCGGCGCCCATCACGCCAGAGGTCGATGGGACCGCCTTTGGGTTCAGGTCACGCGGGTTTTGGCCAGCGCGAGCAGTGGCCACGGTTGTGGCCGGACTTTTCAATGTCGGTGGGTCAGCATCAGCTGCACCCACCGTGGCGGCTATGGGCGGCCCTGCACTAGCGCTTTGCGCAGCGCAAGGGGACGCCAAAAGCCGTTGTGGTGCCGCCGCCTCTCGCACCACACCGGCGTAGGACGGATTGTTCTGAAACATGAATCCGACACGCTGCCGTGCTTCTCTGAATGTTATGTTCTCTTTTACCTTGATGCTAATTATTTCTTTTTCTTTTTTCCACATGTCGCAGGACCTAGAGTAAGCAGGGTGATCGCCATCACAGTTAACACAGTGGGGAGGTTCTCGGCAGTCGTCTGCTGTGTGGTCACGAATACCACACTTTGCGCATGTCTGTTTACCACGGCAACCTTGGGAGCCGTGGCCAAACCTCTGGCAGTTAAAGCAACGGCGAGGATTCGGTATATATTGCCTGACACGCATCTTCACATACCCGGCCTCAACGGTCTCGGGCAGCACGCTTGACCCAAAAGTAAGTATAACATGTTTTGTTTTGATTTCTTTACCGTCGCGCCTCATCTTAATCCTCTGGACGTTGATGACATTCTGCTCCTTGAATCCTTCCAGGAGTTCTTCCTCAGTAAGTTCCATTAGGTCAGTGTCAGATATTACTCCTCGAGTGGTGTTCATTGTCCTGTGAGGTGTGATTACTATTGGGATTTCTCCGAAAGAAGCAAGATTGGGCAATTTTTCTAGTTGCTTTCTATTGCGGAGTTCCAAGAGAAGGTCGCCGCTAGCCAACTTTGTAGCCTTATATCCTGGGCCAATAGTTTCGGTGATACATTTCGAGACTAAAAATGGTGATATCATTCTTACAGTTTTTTCTGGGTGTTCACTATGCACTACATGGTAGCGTGGGAAGTTGTCCACTTGTTGGCCAGAAAATTTGAATACTTCTTCGGTGCGCCCCCGTTTTTGGGGACGATCGGAAAGGGACGGAAAACAATTTGCCATATATGTGTTTTTATTTCGGCAGTAACGCCAGCCGCCCACCGTGGAGCCCAACACGGGGACGCTGCAGGAGCTGTGATACAGGTGCTGCAAACGCCAGCTGTACGCCACCACTATAACCGAATATATATACCCCAGGTTGGATATACTACACACGGTTAACCCTAGCCGCCAGGAAAGAAGAAAGTAAATAGAAGAGAGTAGAGGACAGGAAAGATGAAAAGTGGGAGGAAAAGACGAAGGTACGTGGAGAAGAGACAGGAAAAGGCGACTGCCGATTTCCCCCGGGTGGGTCAGTCCGGGGGTGCCGTCTACAGGAAGCACGGGCCAAAGGGGTGTGTTGCCTCTTCCGGGGGGCCTTAAAGGTCCAATCACCCGGCGTCGGCTCAACCCCCAGGATCCCCTTTTCCCCGGACACGGCTAAGCCACGCACGGCGAACACGTGGGAGGGGGTCGAAACCCCCCCGTTAGCTCGGGTCCGTGGTGTCGCTACACACCAAACGCCTGCTTGCGCAGACGCCCCTGCGGGGGTTTGACGTGCCGAGGGAGTAGCGTCGTGCCATCTTGCGTTTAATATTTACACATTATGATGCAGCTCGACGAGCCGTTATTTTATTGGTGATCTTTTGAAACTGATCTGCTCAGTAAAAATGGAATTCTCAGCTCTACAAAAGTGACCCATATCACACGTGTTATGCAAATGTAATAGTGGTGTGCTTTTCACCGTACAGTATATATGTTTGTTCGCGTTTCCGCACGAGAACACAATTTCGCTATGCAGAAACAAATATGTTCACATCAAAGAACCCCAGATGATCGACATTTCCGGAGCCCTCCGCTACAGTGTTTCTCATAATCATGTCGTGGCTTTGGGGCGTAACACACCAGAAATAAATCAGTTTGTCTAAGAAGTGTGTAATGCTGTTACACCTCGCATCACCTCAATTTAAATATTCGCTGCTCACATTGCGTCATTAGTGGCGCGACATTAGGCCAAAGGAGCATGAGTATCTGAGATGGCGAGATATGACAAACACCGAAAGCAACTTTCATCACTACAGATGCCACAAAAAGACTTTGTCGGCCTTTTTCTGCTATGTTTTGACTGTCAAAAAAAGAAGTGCAAGCTTGCGAGTTGTTTCTTTTATGTTTTGACTTTTGAAAAAAAAGTGGAACCTGTTGGTGGTTCAATATTGACATGACTACATAGCATTTGATAATTCGTTCAGAAATGATTATGCACACAACTTTACATATTCATTAAGGCAGATACCACTGGTGCAAAAGCAAGAGGGCAGAATGTATGAATATTCACATACACACAAATGAAAGATATATACATAAGCAGGGCAGCATATATAGAAGTGGCAAACATGAAAGCGACTAAGTAAGGTTGCACATAAATGAAACTTGAAATGCGTGGTAACAGTATCAGACAGAGCTCCATGCACAACGTGTAATGACAATATACACAAACGACCATTAGCAACCACCTTCAACAAGAAAAAGAACTATGAGGTGCCAGAATACAAAAAATGTGAAGTGCCAAGACTATTCTGAATCTGATTCAGCATCACTTTCATGCCGAATCAGACCTACCCTAAAGTTTGACAAGAAAGCGCATGTTGTTAACACGGCATCTGCTAAATCAAGCATATTTATAGGGAAAGGCCTATCAAGAATATGGAACTCCTTGAACCTGCAAATAACTCGTTGAATGTGCACTCGGGCACTTGCAACTCGCTTCGTTTCGTCTACGCCCTGTTCTGCTTGTCTTAGCTTCACTAGAGATCCTGAATGGGGGCATGTAGCGGGTGACACGTAGGGGTAACAGGTCATCAATTTTGAAACCTTCGTCCATCATAACTGCATCCCCAGGCTCAAGAAGGTCCAGAACACGGCACTGTTAGACTATAGCCCTGTCACTGGTCCCTCTACCATACAAGCTGGAAATAAAACAAATGTAACAGTCTGGTGTAGCTCTCATCAGACATTTCATAGTATTGGCATATTTATAAGATGAAAATGTATGCCTCTGGGCATTTAAACCGGAAGGCTTCCGAATTCTAACCTCAGTGGTGTCTAGGATAATGCGGGTGTTCGGATGCTGCCTGAAGTGTGGAGGCATGCGCTTGTTGCGCCTGAGCCAATGTAGGAAAGCTCGTTTTTGCAGCTAGTTCTTTTTGAAGGATGGGGACCCATTTTGAAAATATATTGCTAAAGTGCATCATAGATGTCACAAAATAGTGCCTATTTCAACGAGAAACCCGGCGTCGAGCTTGAGGGAAAGTCCAAAACAACAAGAAAGCGGCGCGCACGGAGGAGGTGCCCAAGGTCACGCCACGTCTCCAAAAGGGGAGAATTCTGTAGAAGCTTTCTTATCGCGGCGAGCGCGCGCGCGGGACAGACGTAAGGAGAGAGAGGAGGCGGAGAGTACAGAGCGACGTTCCTCGCGCAGTGAGAGAGAGAAAGAGGCGCCGCCCCAATGAAGAAGGACCGAGAATGGGCGAGAAGGTTCCCAACTTTGTGCGTGCTTGAGTCACACGGGCCGCGCCGAAGCTTCTAGCACTGCTTCCCAAGGCTACATAAACAGTCGGACACGGGCCGCGGGGGAGAAGTAGAAGAGTAGCAAGTAGAAGAAGTAGCAAGAGGTCATGCGTGACCCAGACGCTGCTCCACGAGCCAGCTGACAAGCCCACCTGCAAGCTTCTAGTTGACAAGATGCCCCGAGTGACTTGGTGAATAGATATCTTTTTGTGTTTTATTCTTCGTTGCAGTGCATGAGCTTGTTCGTGTTTGTTGGCTTTATGTAACATTGTAACCCATCTGTGTTTGAGTCTGAAAGAGCCGTGTTTGTGTACGTTTTGTGTAACTGCCTATTCGATGAGAATATATTTGTTTTGTTTGATCACCCTTGGCTCTGACTCAGTCTTTGAACCACTGCTGGCATTTTGCTAGTGTGCTGAAGGGGACCAAAAATTTTATTGTCCAAACTCTCGTGGGATTATTTCTGGGGGATTAATACTTTAGTCCTTGCGATCTTTTCCGGCAATTGCATCCCATACCTGACAGCACGGGTTTGGTGACAATAGACACCTCAAAGTTTCTGCATATTTCCATAGTGGCCATGCCTGTGCGTAAGCGTACCAAAGCCATAAAGAACTGCTCTTGAGCACTGTTAACTTGCATGCCTTCATATTTAGCAAGCTGGGGTTTTTTTTTTCTAGAATTAAAGTAAAAAGGCTCGTAAACACATTTTGTGACGGTAAACCAGTGTAATACAGCATGTCTTTTTCTGTGTGCATATTTTTTAAGCATAATGTCCATGATTTCAGATCACTGTAGCATGATTTCCAATGCTCTAGGCTCTCGTTGACACATTGGAGCTCTTTTTCAAGGCGCGATGACTTTAATCTCTCACTGGCCAGCTGTTCTTCAAGTTCCTCAATGCGACTATGCGTGTTATCATCAGCTTGGCAGCCTTCATCCATTTTCCTACTACTACTCGCAAAATAATCATCTATGGTAGGTGAGCCTAAATGCACACTTTCAAAATCTGGGTCATTATGCGAGCTGCAGCCTTCACCTAACGCACTGTTAATCATAATGTCTTCTGCGGTACATGAAGTAAAATTCAGTCTCGACATCTGGAGTGTGACATGAGCTAAAGCTTTCATGTGACATCTCAACGCTTCTCGCAGACTCGGCTGTTGTAGGCGAGTCCAAATTTACACTTTCGAAATCTGGGGCATTATGCGAGCTACAACCTTCATGTAACCCCTCCTTAATCACAGGGTGATCAGCTGCAGTAGAGGTCATATACATACTCACATCTGGAGCATGATATGAGCTAAAGCTTTCATCTAACATAGTCACAGGGTCAGGTGTTGCAGTAGGCGAGCTGAAACGAACACCTTTCAGATATGGGGCATGATGCAAGCTGACTGCATTATTTGTTGCAGCTTGTACCGGTGGTGCCGACTGTGTCTCCTCCGTCCTAGAAAGATTGAAACGCGGTGACATTGGTGTTGTTAAGCCTAAAATAAAAGAAACATAGCAATACATGACTCGACGACATATGCCACAAGGAAACGTGACAGTGCGGCAACAGAAAAAATAAAAAGGGGGGGAGAGGGGGGTTTACCTAGGATAGACTGTGACTGTGGGCCGCGACGTAAATAAAGTAGTGGTATACAAGTAATCGAACACAGCTGACAAAAGTTGTTCATGCACATATTCTCACGTACGTTTTCTATTTTGCGCTCTTTCAAACCGGGCAACAGCACGGATGGAACGTAGTCTGGGTGAAGTGGGTATCTCGACGGCTCTCCTGAAACGAAAAAAGGCAGTCACTTTTTATCTGATTTTGCGCCCTTGTATATACTAGTACAAAGTTACGGCTTTTACGACAAGGCATATATATTCCACTCGCGAAAATTAAACTCAACGCTGTAGGATCATGCGTAGACATACGGCTTACTCACCGACAGCATCTTGAAGATCGGTTTTTAAAGGTGTTGCGTAACATTAGGAAATAAAAGTTTAGCTTGGATCACTACGGTAGTGGTATGCGCATGCTGTTACCTGTATAAAGTGGCTGCTGCACACACGGGAGTTCGCTGTTGGCTACCATAGAGATTCGTCAGAGTTGACGCGACGTATAGCCCAGATCCACCTTGCCCTTCTCGTTCAATGGAGAGAAGCCCCAGGAACCTGAAGAACCCCATTTCTGGGTTATGGGTGCTGGGTTCTGGGTTATCGGTTGAATGCAGAAGGAACATGAAACAATACCGCAGTATGTGGCAGAGTTACGGGCGCTGGCCCAAACGTGCGAGTTCGGTGCGTTTCTCGACGAGTCCCTCAGAGACAGATTTGTTTGCGGTTTACTGCGAGTCGACATTCAAAGACACTTATTTTCGGAGGACAAGCAACTCACGTTTCAACGAGCTGTTGATCGTGCTACAGCCTTGGAAGCTGCGCTCGTTAACGCTACAGCTACTCATTCGAAGCCCAGTAGTGAGTTCGAAGTTCAACAGTTGCCGACAAGGAAACAACAAAATGCTTCTGCTGTAATTCGAACCACAAGGCCAGTACATGTCCGCACATGAATTCGGCCTGTTTTTTCTGCAACAAGAAAGGGCATATTCAGAAAGCGTGCCAGCGTCGGAAGCAGCAGCATATGGGGAAGCGAACAGCCTCACGCGTTCGAGTTTTGCAGCCGTTGGAACCGCCCCTTCGAAATATGGTGGCCAAAGAGGGAGAGACAAGAGAATCTATTATGCTTAGCGTAATTGTAGAAGGGAGTCCTTAGCAAATGGAACTCGACACGGGAACTGCCGTCTCAGTAATATCCCTGGGTGAATTCCGTTCATTTTTTCCGTTAGTGCCGCTAAGGGGGACTAGCCTGACGCTAAGGACCTATACTGGAGAACCTGTGTAGCCATGCGGTGTTGCTTTTCTGCAAGTTGAGCACAACGATCAGTGCCAGCGGTTACCGCTATACGTGCTTCCTCAAAGTGGTCCAGCGTTGTTTGGGTGCAACTGGCTTCAGCAAATTCGCGTCAACTGGAAGAAAGTCCACAGGCTAAAATCGTTGTCGTCTGAGCCATCGCTAAGCGCGGAACATCCCCCTAAGTTACAAAGCTTTCTTGACAAATATAAGGGTGTTTTCACAAACGAGTTAAGAACCATCCGAGGCGAGAAAGCGACTCCCATTTTCAAAGAAGGCAAGACACCCAAATTTTTCAAAGCTCGCAGTGTGCCATTTTCTCAAAGCACCTGTGGAGGAGGAGCTGTTGAGACAGGTAGTGTTGGACATGTTGGTACCAGTAACAAGTAGTGAGTGCGCCACTCCGGTAGTAAATTTCCAGGTAAGGAAATTGTAGAAGGTGATCTGGTTGTGGTGAACTTGTCTTCAGTTCCCACCTTCTCCTCCTTCCTGCTTCTCTTCCTCCTTTTGGAGCCGAGCTCCTCCAGCTAGTGTTGCTGCTGCGAAGAAGGATGGGCGGAAGCCTTCCTGCTACCTGTCCGCCGTCGCGTTGTCGACTTGAAGGATGGATCACAAACACAACGTGACTTTATATAATAGACAGACAGTACATACACTTTACAAGCAGTGCTTCCGACCTCGGTTGGTAGGACCTAGGTGGAGTCATCAGTTGGTAGGACTTCGCGGTGGGACCGTCGCTCCAATTCGGCAGAGCCGACGAGTGCATAGCACCTCTCCTGCGACCTCAACCACCGCCCGGACTCGTACCAGATGTCCTCTCTAGTACTATCCGCGCCCGAGCCCCGGTTGGGAGGACCTTGGTGGAACGATCGCTTCCATTCGGCAGAGCCGACCCCAGTGCATAGCACTGCTCCTGCGACCGTAACCACCACCCGGACTCGTGCTAGATGTTCACTCTAGCACTATTCACTCCATCCTCGCCAACCTTGTTGGCTACCTTCCAACCTTCTGTTCACCTTCAGTCTTGCAACCTCCGCTTCCAACCTTTTATGCCAGGGAAGAGGGGCCACCTTATATACCCTGGTTGCTCCGCCCCTGAATCCCTCACCGCCAATCACAAACGCCGAACTTCGGGCGCCTCACTAACAAACAAAAGACAACCCGCGAACAATAAAGTAGGTACGCTTGCTGCCCCTTGCTCGGTTGTGCTTTCGCACAGAGACACTCCGCGGGGGGGCGAGGGCGCCAAACCAGCTGTACAATACATCCCCACAATGGTCGCCTCCTGCCCCGCATGTTCACCACGTGGCTGTGCGTCTTTTCCGGCGCCTACTTGACCACCTCGGCATACCGTATTCTCCGTCTCATTCCGACGACCTTTACACCGGTAGTGCCAGTCGTGAAGCGCGACGGGTCGATAAGAGTATGAGGGGATTACAAGCTGACGCTCAACCCCATACTCCACGTAAAACATTACCTGTTGCCTAAGCCTGATGAGTTGTTTGCAGCCCTAGCTGGAAGACATCAATTTTACAAAATTGATCTTGACAGGGCTTACCAACAGGTGGAAATGGACCCGCTATCAAAACGGTACCTCACGATCAACACACACAAGGGGATTCTACGCCGTAAATCGTCTGCCTTTCGGGATCGCGTCTGCACCCACAATTTTCCAGAACATCATCGATAACGTCTTGAAAGGACTGAACTTTGTGTTTTGCTATATCGATGACATCTTGATTACGGGCCGCTCAAGAGGGCCGATCTTGATTACGGGCCGCTCACACGTCTTCCTGAAAGGTCAGATCAGGCCAGTAGCCTATGCCTCGCGCACCCTGAGCCGAGCTGAGAAGGGCTATAGTCAGCTAGAAAAGGAAGCACTAGCGCTTGTATTCGCCGTGAAAAAGTTTCATTACTACCTGTACGCAAGGCATTTTCTTTTGCTCACGGACCACAAGCCACTGGCTGCTGAGAAGGGCTATATTCAGCTAGAAAAGGAAGCACTAGCGCTTGTATTCGCCGTGAAAAAGTTTCATTACTACCTGTACGCAAGGCATTTTCTTTTGCTCACGGACCACAAGCCACTGGCTACAATTTTTGGTTCTAAAACGGGCATACCGCCAATTGCCGCCGCAAGACTACAACGATGGGCAGTTGGTTTGTCCGCCTATTCCTTTTCATTAAAGTCACGGCCTTCTGCGCAGAACGTTGACGCAGATTGTTTATCAAGGCTGCCAGTCGCACAACCGACTGTCGAATATCAGGTAGAATTGTTTTATAGCCTTCGCTTCGACACTATGCTGCTCAACAGCCATGATATGGCTCACGAAACTTCACGTGATGCTACACTACATACAGTGACGCAGTACATTCTCTCGGGCTGGCCGCGCAGTGTCCCTGACGAGATCAAGCCTTTTTTTCCATAGGCGACTGGAAGTGTTTATACATCGAGGATGCATTATGCTTGGGATGCGCGTACTCATTCCCAAAAAATTTCACGCGTTCAACTTATAGTGTATTCCACTGGCAGATCCGGAGCAAGTTTTTTGCTCCACGGCCGAGAATTTGAATTCCACTGGTAGGTCCGGAGCGAGTTTGCGTTTTCCACTGGTAGATTTAGAGCAATGTGCTCCACGACGGAGCGCGCCGCGTTGATCTCTCTCGCCAGAGCCGGATTTCGCTGGAACTCCAACGACTAGGTGCCATCACTTCCGGAACAATCGGGTACATCGGTTGCTTGCAGCGCTTTTTCAAGCGCTGTCTGGTAACCTTGTGGCGTTGTTTACAGTTACAGCTAACCCTGTGGCGTTGTTTACAGAGAAAAGAGAGAAAGCAGGAACCGTTGGAAAGGCATGCGAACAAGAAGCAAGGCAGAAGATAGGGCCAGGCATAGAGAATGAGCGGCGGGTTTTCGTTTTTGGAGATGGGAATGCGCTCCGCATGAAGCAAGCCGTGCTCTGTATGGTCGTATGGAACCAGAATGTGCAGTTCAGGACGCAGACCAATGCTACTATGGGCGAGGTAGCTGCAGCGGTGGACACAACACCGGAAGTGTGGGAGGCGGCGGAGGCAACGGTGGTCATACATGCAGGCAGTGGGGATGTAATGAACAAAGACTTGTCGCAGGAGGAGGCCATAGAAAGCTTACGTATACATTTACGTAAGTGGAAAAAAAGAGTGCCAAAGCATAGGTTTGTGACACACGCGGTGCCGATGCTGCCAGCAGGCGATTGTCATGAGTAAGAGGGGCCCACAAACACAGGCCACTAGGCCAAACGGAGAGATCGGCGAAGTGGCGCGGCAAAGCACGCGCAGTGGACACGTCGGTGTTCGTAATTGGATGTCAGCGGGCTCGCGGCACGCGACCCGAGGAGAGATCGGTGTTCGGGAAGGCTGAGGGGGCATTCTCTGCGCGGCACCGGTCGACGAAGGGTGTCTGGCCAGCTACGGTCTGGTGACGAGGAGACGAGGGCGTCGGGCTCCGGGGTGCCGTCGATCTGGCTGACGATCGAGTACGGACTTCGGAGTGGCAGCGGCTGAACTTCAACAGTTCCCGGCGTACCCGCAGCGCTCCACCTTCGCCGGCAGAACGGGACGACCGGCAGAAGAATCGCTGCAGAGGGCCGGTCATGGTTGGAGACCGAGCACTACATATGAGGAGGCCTAGGCTGGGCTAGGCCTAAGCGGTGACCCGCCACGTCGCAGGCGAAGCAAGGCAGCGGACAAGGACGGACCTTGCATGAGCGGCGGCCACCATCAGCAGCATCTTCGACGACAGCGACAGGACACGACCCACAAGAGAGCTTCGACTCTGAACCACACCACGTCGAACGCCCAACGTAAGAGCGTCCAACTTCAGTTGAACGGCTAGCAGCTGACGCGCACGTAAACGCGAGGCCCAGTGTTGACAGACTCCCGTTGGAACTGCGCCCAACGCGGAGGTTCTGTAGATTGGCTGTTTAGTTTGTTAACCTAACTTGTTTTAGTTTTCTCTTTGTGTGCGGTTCGATGTGTATTCATACTTTGAGTGTCTTGGTGTGTGTTTTATAAAGTAACGCCTTTGTTGTTTTTGTTAACGCTTCTCGCCTCTCGCCTCCGTCACTCTCTCTCAATCCATCGGAGCAAGCGCTCCCGAGATCCTCACACACAAACTCGTGACAATAAATTGGCGAGCCTCTGCCAGGATTAACATCTCCAGGCCCAGTCACGAATGATCGTCGGGGGTTGCGAAGATGGATTGGGAGCGTTTGGCGGCGATAGCTAAGAGTAGAAACCTGTCAGGAAAGGAGGTGCTGAGGTTATTTGAAGATGCCCAAAAAGAACGGGAGCGAGAGCATGAAGCAATGGTAGCTCTACTAAAACAGCAGATAGCTGAGGCCGAAGGGAAGCTGATGTACCGGAAAAGGGAGGAGACATGTGTAAATTCGCCAGTAGTGCAATCAGTCGATATCGGTGAACATGAGGCGGAAGTTATCGAAATTCCGGAAATTCAGGCGAGTCAGGAGATCGTCTCGGTGGAGTCGGAGGAGTGCGGCGCGGTTACCGCAAGTCTAGAGGAGCTCGAGTCGGAGGTTGAGGATGCGGGCGTAGGCGCCCAAGAGTTTATTGAGGATGCGGGCGTAGGCGCCCAAGAGTTTATTGATGATGCGGGCGTAGGCGCCCAAGAGCTGTTGAGCGCAGCGGAGGAGAAAGCGCACCCACTGTTGGTGCAGGAGGACAACGTAGAGTGCATTGCAGGTCGCTGCAAGCACATACTTGACGGAGGGCGTATTGCAGGTTGCTGCAAATGGAGTTTTGACGGGGTTTGTTCCGATGTGTGCGCCACAGGGAAGGACGTGACATCGAGTCATGATCCGTGCGAAAATGGTGCCGTGCTCGAGAGCGAGCACAGTGAAGGTGAAGTCCGCGATCGTAGCGGTACAAGTGGGAGTGAGGAAGTCAAACTTGAGGAAAAGGCAGATGCGGACGCTGCCAACGAAGGACTTGACACTAAGGCGCGTCCAAGAACGCGAGTTCAAAGGAAGGGGAAGAAAGTGAGCGGATGCGGCAAGGCTAATGAGAGTCGAGCATGTAGACGCCGTAGAGAAGTTCGCAGCAAGCGTTCAATGAGTATTGAGATGCGAAGGCGCAGGGGACTGCGAGCGCGACAGCGAGAGAGAGTTCGGAAGACGCGGTTGAGACAGAAAGAGCACAAACGCAGCACCCGCGGAGGGAGTTCGCGAGGGCAGAGATGCACGACAAATTGTAGTTTCAGGAAGCATCGAACACGTGGGAAGAACAAGCGCGGCGGATGTTGGAGGCGTTTGCGACCCCGTCTGGCCGATAAGCGCAAGGGATTGGTTGGGTTGAAGAAGCGTCTCATGAACGATAGGATAAGGAAACGCCGCGGGCTGGCTAAGCGTTTGCGGCCGAGGGCAGGAGATGGACGCAGGGGAAAGAGAGTTTGGAGGGCGCGTTTGACATTACAAGAAGACAAACGCAGCGGCCGCACCAGCCGTTCGCGCACGAGTCTAAAGGGCAAAGTGAAGAAACGCTTGAGAATGTTTGACAGGGGGAACAAACGCAGCAGTCGTAGCGAGCGTTTGAGGCGACGAGCACATGCGAGGAGGCGCGCAAGAGAGTGGCGCGAGCTGCCGACTGGGAGAAAGCCCAGAGTTAAAGCGGAGCGGTTTTTTCTGTGGCCGTTAAAGAAAAAGGAACGCGTTTCCAGTATCTGATGGCCTTTCACGGAAAAGGATTTCGGCAAGGAAATCAAGTAGATAGACTGGAAAAAAAGTTGACCAGAAAGTTAGAAGAGACACAGGCATGATAGTAGAGCCGGAGAAAGCGCAGAACAGAGAAGTTAATAATTTAAAGTAAAGGAGCAACATCAAAAGATGACATAGGAGTAAGAAAGAGAAGGAAAACGAAGCATGAGGTTGTCATGGAATATCGGTTTCTGAAAGGAAAAGAACGAGGAAACATCTGAAGGGGCACAGGTAGAGAGATGAGGAAAGATGGAGCAGTTATCCAGGCAACGGGAAAGGAAAAAGAATGCGGTGATTGCCAAGCGAAGGTATAGAGGTAGTGGTTAAAGACAGAATAGCAAAGACGGCTAGAGCAGTGAGTAAGTCTGCATAGCAGGGAATATTGTAGTCTGGTATGTATAGCCGTGTATGCATAGTTGTGTATGTATAGTTATGTATAGTTGTGTGTATCAGATATAAGGCACAGACCAAGCCTTTAGAGATTTATAGGTGTAGGGAAATGGTAAAGAGTATGTAGGGCCGACGATGCGATGGTGGTAAAATATGTATTAGTATTATTAGTCAATGATTCGGAGATAGAAAGAAGGGCTACAGGGCTGCATAGAAAGGTGCTGCAGTGATGACTTTGTATATCCATGTATGTAGGTGTGCTGATATCGAAAGGGAGTATTGTTTAGCGGGCTGGAAGTGAACCCAGTGAACATTGATGACTATTAGGAAAAGTGAACTTCAAGTGAAGTGATCATGTATTAGTGTGCGTGGTGACAATCAGAGGCCAAAATGTGCGCGAAAGTGTGTCGGTGGAACGTGATGTGTGGTGCGCTCACGATGGCCAACAAGCGAGATTCAGTGAACTCAAAATTGAAAACATCCCAAGTTTATTGACGAGAAGGCAAGAAGATCAGGCAAGGTTCGGGCGAATTCCGAAGAGGAGGAGGAAGCAGTTTTTTAAGAAAAAACTCTTAAAAGGGGGGCCAATGTCATGAGTAAGAGGGGCCCACAAACACAGGCCACTAGGCCAAACGGAGAGATCGGCGAAGTGGCGCGGCAAAGCACGCGCAGTGGACACGTCGGTGTTCGTAATTGGATGTCAGCGGGCTCGCGGCACGCGACCCGAGGAGAGATCGGTGTTCGGGAAGGCTGAGGGGGCATTCTCTGCGCGGCACCGGTCGACGAAGGGTGTCTGGCCAGCTACGGTCTGGTGACGAGGAGACGAGGGCGTCGGGCTCCGGGGTGCCGTCGATCTGGCTGACGATCGAGTACGGACTTCGGAGTGGCAGCGGCTGAACTTCAACAGTTCCCGGCGTACCCGCAGCGCTCCACCTTCGCCGGCAGAACGGGACGACCGGCAGAAGAATCGCTGCAGAGGGCCGGTCATGGTTGGAGACCGAGCACTACATATGAGGAGGCCTAGGCTGGGCTAGGCCTAAGCGGTGACCCGCCACGTCGCAGGCGAAGCAAGGCAGCGGACAAGGACGGACCTTGCATGAGCGGCGGCCACCATCAGCAGCATCTTCGACGACAGCGACAGGACACGACCCACAAGAGAGCTTCGACTCTGAACCACACCACGTCGAACGCCCAACGTAAGAGCGTCCAACTTCAGTTGAACGGCTAGCAGCTGACGCGCACGTAAACGCGAGGCCCAGTGTTGACAGACTCCCGTTGGAACTGCGCCCAACGCGGAGGTTCTGTAGATTGGCTGTTTAGTTTGTTAACCTAACTTGTTTTAGTTTTCTCTTTGTGTGCGGTTCGATGTGTATTCATACTTTGAGTGTCTTGGTGTGTGTTTTATAAAGTAACGCCTTTGTTGTTTTTTGTTAACGCTTCTCGCCTCTCGCCTCCGTCACTCTCTCTCAATCCATCGGAGCAAGCGCTCCCGAGATCCTCACACACAAACTCGTGACAGCGATACAGAAGTGTTCAGCTCCTGCAGGTTATGGAACGACGGGATCAAGACAATGTGTCAAAAGCTAGGTCCATGGGCGGAATTTGCAGAACACAACTGGCTTCGGGAGAAAGAGCACGAGAGTAGGGGTTATCCAGACAACTTGGCATATGAGTTTGGAAAACGTCTTGGCCGTAGAATGTGCGCTTTTTTAGCTGTGCGGCCCTCAGCAGGCCATTGGAAAGCAGGCTAGAGAAACAGCTACCAAGCAGACTCTCTGATGGAGACCCTCACCCAGACACTAGCCCACATAGTCGATGGATGGTGGCGACGGAGAGATGGAAAGGGGCCAAGGCGTATGTAGACTGGCTGGGGGTACAAGGTGGTAAACAGGAGGAAGATCGGGATGGACATGCAGGTGGCCAAGGACGACAGAGAAGGATCAAACATCAGGGGCGTCAAAGACGGAGGGGACCCCGTAAGAAGAAACCCAACCCAATGGAGGAAAGAACTGGTTTCCTCAACATGCAAAGTGGCCGCACTGAACGGCGTGAACGGGGTGAGCTCATGGAAATAATGCAGGAAGATAACTTTGCACCGATGGCGGTAGCGGAGACCCACCTCCGCAACCAAGAAGTGCCACTATATGAATCTGACTTTGTATGGGAAGGATGCAGCCGGCAGAACAGCGAACGAAGGGGAGGAGGACTGGGATGTATGTGGAGAAGCTCACAGCACTGGACAAGAATAGACCTCTCCTGGGGTACGTCACGAAAGGGCCGTGACGTCAGCCACGTGACCCTAGCGCGCACGTGCGAACGGACTGGTTGGCAAAACATTGCAGCGTTCGGCGTGGTTGCATGCTGCCGTACGGGTGAACCGAGTTCGTACTCGTTTGTTTTGTGCGCGTGCACATGGCCGCTTTGACATGGTGGTTAGCTTTTGCGATGGAGAATATGCCAAACGCGCGATAAAGGGCAGTGGCATCGGGTCCTTGTTTTTTTTCCTCGATTTCCGAAGTCCAAACTACACAGTGATGGAAAGCCTGGGTGCGAGCTGTGCGCAGTGCAAAACAGCAGCCGTCGGACAGCAAGAGGATTTTTGGATTACATTTCATCGCTGGTAGGTGCTAGCCTGTTACCTAGAGCTCCTAGGCGTTTTGTTATTTGTGCTTCCGCAGCATTTGTGAGCATGTATATTTTATCAACTCGGGTGCCCCGTCTCGATTTTCTGAGCTCCCGGAGTGGGTAGCTAACGTGTTTGCTAAGAGGACTAGCGTTGAAACAAAGCAAAAAGTGTGAGCGTTTTGAACGCGCTTTGAAATGGAAGCGTTCCTTCAGTAAGCGGTAGTTCCGAATGCTGTGCAGATTTTCTCATTTCGCGCTCACTTCGCTGTAACTTGCGTCGGGCTGGCACACCAAAGGAAAATTTTGTTTGTGTTTTCGGACGCGATAGCAGTACCAGTCTCGCCTGTTTTCGACCGTATAAAACTTTAGTTCCTGAGCAGAAAGAACGGAAGGAAATGCACATGAGCGCTACAACTCAAACGGCCATGCAAGTACAGTGCGCAGTGTGGACGCTGCCTGCAGCTCGTAAGGCATGGTGGTGGTTCTCCGCGATGGTGTTCGCTTTGAAAAACATGCATTCCATGCCTGGTTGGCAAAAGTCGCAGTGTTCGGCGTGGTTCCATGCTGCCGTACGGATGGACCGTGTGCGTACTGGTTTTTGTGCGCGTTACCTGGCCTCTTTGACACGGTGGTTAGCTTTTGCGCTGTAGGATGTCCCAAACGCGCAACAAAATTAAGGCAGCGCATCGTAATATTTTTTTTTCTGGATTTCCGAATGACAGCAGTCGACGGAAAGCGTTGGTGCCCTAGTTTGAGACAAGCACTAGGTGCACGTGGCCTTTCACTAAGCCGTACGCTTTGAGCGATCAGTAACGCTCCATGGCCTCTGCATTGTACGGGCCAGGCATGCTCGCGAGGTACACACAGAGCCGATCGTTTGGTCAAGGTTTTAGGTTTATTCTTCCATTCCGAAATGATGTAGGGGTATGGATACTGCATTCCACGAACTTGCAGCTTCTTTTCGACAAACCGCCGGCGCGCAACCTCGGGAAGGGACTGTACCATCGCGTGCAAAGCCCGAGTACACTGCTGGAGCCGCCGGAGCTTTTTGCCAACCACTGCGAAACTGGTCCGCCGCGATGTCGATGGCGATGCTCTGCGTGACATCACATTGTTGACAAACAGGGACAGGTCTATTCGGGCTGAGTGTTCTGAACGTATGTGGCTGTTAGGTTTGGTTTCGTATGGGTTTAGTGGCGCAAAAGCGACTAAGGCTATGCTGCGCCAGTCATGGGGTGATATGATGGTGGTACATAATGGTGCAATTAATGACAATGGCTTGAGGTAAAGTGGCTGTATAAGGGCCTAAAAGAAATGCGCACTAGGTGTACATCGAATGTATATAATTTATAAGAATGTGACAAGCACATGGAAAATGTCAGGCAAAGATAAAAATGGAGGATGATAAGATGTCACTAGTCAGTACAGCATTCATTGTATTGGTTAAATCTTGTTCAAAAAACCTGCTTCCTCTAAAAAGCTTATTACATTAGTATGGTGTACAACAGATTCATCTCCTAAAACGAGCTTTGGGTGGAGTGGTACTTGCGATTTGTAAAGAGCGTGGAAGTGCTTTTGTCTGATAGTTTCAAGGTGTGGGCACGAGATTAAAATGTGTAATATTGTCAAAGGTTCTTGGCAGTTTTCACACAGTGGCGGTTGCTCCTTTGTTAGCAAAAAGTTGTGTGTCAGGTGCATGTGGCCTATTCGGAGCCGGCACAGTACAACTTCAAAAAACCGTTCCTGGTGCTGGCATGTCTTCCACTAGCCAAGAAAGGGCTTGACAAGATGGAGCTTATTGTTTGTACAGGAGTCCCACTGTTGCTGCCGTTTTAATAAGACTGCTGGACGAATCATTCGCTGGCTGTCTTTTAAAGGTACTTTTATTGTGGTTGTGTGTTTCTGCGTGGCCAAAGAAGCACATTCGTCTGCCTTTTCATTGCCTGGTATACCGATGTGACTCGGCACCCAACAGAAACGGATCAATATATCCTGGCTCTTGGAAACCAACATGTTCGATATGTACCCAAGTAATGGTTCACACTCAGACTTTAAATGTAGGGCCTTTAATATGCTGAGTGAGTCAGTGAATATCACAGCTTTTTTGTTTTGCTCGGTGATAATTCTCTTAACTGCTTCCAGTAGAGTGTAAGCCTCTGCTGTGAAGATAGAAACACACAGAGGCACCCTAATGCTGGTTGTGCATTTCTCAGTTGCAATCCCAACACCCACATGATTTTTGGTTTTCGAACCGTCTGTATAATATTCCGTGTAGCTCTTATATTTGTCCTGAAGAGCACAAAATTCTTGGATTATATGTTCTGGTGGAGTGTCTTTTTCCTTAAATGGGTTAGGGAGAAATTGCAGAGTTCCTTCGTTTCAAACCAAGGCGGCACTCTTGGTGGCTTCTCAGCAATATTCAATGCCTCGTCGGCGATATCGTATGTGTGGCATGATCCTTCAAAACGCAGAATGAGCGGTTTTATAGAGTTGGGCCTGTTTGAATAATGCAAACGTGTGTTACATTCGGTGACGATACTGTAGCATATGTGTTGTGGCGAAGACTTAATTCTTAGAACATAGGTCACAGTTAGTAGCACCCGTCGATGACTCAGAGGAGGTTCATTACAATCAGCATACATACTCTGCACCGGTGAAGTTCTGTATGCACCACTGGATAGCCGCAATCCGAGATTGTGTATGGGATCGAGCCGTCGAAGGTAGGATTCGCGTGCCGAGCCATATACAACACAGCCATAATCTAGAATACTACGTACTACAGATCGGCAGATACGCAGCACGCACAGACAGTCAGCTCCCCACTGCTTATATGACAAGACCTTTAAAATGTTTAGAGCTCTACTTGCCTTGGTTTTTAGTGCGTTTATGTGGGCCAGAAAGCTTAGCTTTTTATCGAATGTGACACCTAAGAATTTGTGCTCCATCTTCACCAGTATTGTGACATTGCGTAGTTTTAGGTCTGGCTCGGGATGCAATCCTCTTTTTGCGTGAACAGAGCAGCACCTTGGGTTTGGGATGTATGGTCGAACGTTGATTTTGATATACCCTGCCTCAAGTGAGGTGGGCATTACGCAGGTACCAAAGGTAAGTATGACATGTTTTGTTGGCACTTCCTGGTCATTTCGACGAATCACAATTCTTTGAACTTTCACGACATTCTGTTCTTGGAATCCTTCAAGAAGTTCCTCACCACTGAGACTTAAGAAATCTTCCTCTGATATGACGCCTCAACTTGTATTCAGGGGACGGTGGGCTGAGATTGTTACAGTGTCCTTCACAATTTTTGTGAGCTCTGAGAGCTTCTGCAGTTGCTCTTTCTCGTTCAATTCAAGTCTCCACTTGACATTTTCGATGCTTTGTATGTGGGCCCTATCTTTTCGGAAACTTCAGGCACTTAGCCACGAGGAAAGGAGAGATCTTCCGGACAGGTGTAGTTTCACTGTGAATGACGTAGTATTTCGGAAATGTGGGTGCATTTTTGCGAAAGGAGAACTCAAAAGTTGCTTCGGTGCGGCCTATGCTTGAGATGCCATGACAAGTGTAATTATTCAGCAGCAGCGCCAACCGCCCACCACGGAGCCCAACAAGGGGACGTGGCAGAACTCGTTTACAAGTCTGCACACGCCAGTTGTACGTCACCGCTATAGCCAGATATGGTGTACCCAACGTTGGGTAGCCACACAAGGTTAACCCTTGCCGTCGTGAAAGTGGGAAGTAAATGGAAAGGAGGAGAAGACAGGATAGATCGAAAGTAAGAGAGAAAGACGAAGATTTGAGAAGAGAGACAGGAAAAGGCGACTGCCGATTTCCCCCGGTTGGGTTAGTCCGGGGGTGTCATCTACGTGAAGCCGGGTACAAAGGGGTGTGTTGCCTCTTCCGGGGGGCCTTAAAGGTCCAATCAACCGGCGTCGGCTCAACCCCCAGGATCCCCTTTTCCCCGGACACGGCTCAGCCACGCATGGCGAGGCGTGGGAGAGGGTCGAAACCCTCCCGTTGGCTCGGGTCCGTGGTGTCGCCACACACCAAACGCCTGCAGATGCAGACGCCCCTGCGGGTTGGCTGTTAGGGAACATTGCAGGCAAACGGGTAGCGTTGGCAGTGGTATATATATGGACAGGTGGACAGACACAGAAAAACACCGAAATATGTCACTGCCTTCAGAAGGATGCAGAACATTTTTGCCAGGAAGCAGAGATAATGATGGTAGGGGATTTCAATGCCCACCTGGAGGACCTGGATGGCCGTACGGATGCCAACGGGAGGCTACTACAGGAACTGGCAGAAAGCACCAAGTTGGTGGTGGTCAATTTGACAGAGAAGTGTTGCGGGATGACAACTTGGTCCGTGCGTGACAGACAGTCACGCATCGACTACTGCCTTCTTAGTGAATCGCTGTACGAGAGGCTTCGGGAAATGGTGATAGATGAAGATGGCGCGGGCAACATGGCAAGTGATCACCATCGCATACAGTTGGTATTCCAAAATGGTTTTCGGAGGTGCGAGACTGAACCTCCCGCAACACCCTGTCGGCCCAACGAGAAAGCATTGCAGCAGATGGCGGCTAAGCTGGAGGAACACGCAAACCTGATAGAATCCTATGGGGAATTGGTGGAAGAGTTCCAAAAAGTATTAAACCAGTGGGGGACGACCCGCCACGGTGGTCTAGTGGCTAAGGTACTCGGCTGCTGATCCGAGGGTCGCAGGATCGAATCCCGGCCGCGGCGGCTGCATTTCGATGGAGGCGAAATGTTGAGGCCCGTGTGCTGTGCGATGTCAGTGCACGTCAAAGAACCCCAGGTGGTCGAAATTTCCGGAGCCCTCCACTACGGCGTCTCTCATAATCAGAAGTGGTTTTGGGACGTTAAACCCCACAAAACAACAACAACAACCAGTGGGGGTCATGCACGCGACGCCGGAGGGGACTGAAGCCATGGTGGCATAGAGAGGTGGCAGAGGCAATAAGACGAAGGCAAGAGGCGAGTCAGGTTCACAGGCATATCAGTAAGAGCGGAGATCAGGATGCCATGGTAGCTGCATGGGAAACATACAGGGGCCTGAAACGGCGGCAGCGCTCGTGCAGGCTTGCATCTGGACAGCAAATAGGCAGTTCGTGGAAGAGCCGAGATCGGCGGGCCCGCAGGCACTCCAGTGTTTCTGGCAGTATATCAAGAGACAGAACCGGCGGACGCCCCAACGGACACTACGTAGGCCATCGGATGGGGAGGAAGTGGAAGGTGATGAATGTATCCCATTGCTGGAGCAGTGGATGCAGGCACAACAGCAGGTTTGCTTGGGAATCCTGTTGGAAGACATGGTTGGCCCATACACATTGCCCACAAGCGGAGAAGAGGCTGCAGCTGACCTGAGAGAGGTGCCAACGGAAAGGGAATTCAAAAGAGCTTTGAAAAGAGTGGATGCAAGGACTGCTTCTGGTTGTGATGGGTTGCCTATGACCCTCATCAAGGCTTTGGGACCTAGAGCAAGAGAGAAGGTAGAAGAATGTGTGACAGAGGCTTTCGTCAAGGCCAAGATACCAGATGACAGGAAGTTGAGCAAGATCCAGGCCCCTGTATAAAGGCTCTGATGCACAAGAGCTGACTAACTACAGGCCTATAAGTATAACTCCGGTGCTGTATCGACTGGCCATGCAGATAGTAATGGCAAGGCTCCAGCGGTGGGTATAAGCCACTGGGGTACTTGGCGAGCTGCAGACTGGTTTCCGGCAGGGGCGCCGGATTGAAGACAACCTCTTGGTGCTCACCCAGGGCATTGAAATGGCACGCCAGTCAGGGAGGCCACTATATGTTGCATTCCTGGACATCGCAAAAGGCATATGACTGCGTTGACCGGGATATCCTCTGGGAAATACTTAAAGAACTCGGTATGGAGGAAGGCCATTTACAGTGATGTAATGGCAGTGGCGGAATGGGAGGGCTTGAGAACCAAGGAGGTGACCATGCCCAGAGGGCTCCGCCAGGGTTGTCCACTGTCACCGGTGCTGTTTATGGTATATGTAGCCGGCGTGGTGCAGCACCTGGAGCACTCCGGCTGTGGATATACTCTGACGCATAATGAGAATGGCCAGCCGGTGGTGAGCCATATCCCGATGCTAGCCTAAGTCGATGACTTTGCGGTGCTTGCCGAATCTGCAGAGGAGCTCCAGGAACTGTTGGACATATGTGGAAAGGAGATGGGACGAATCCGGTTGCATTTCAGCCCAACGAAGTGTGTCGTGATGGTGTGGCGGCATCAGACATACGGCCAAGCGAGACGTGGAGATTGCGATAGTGAGGTGTAACAAATTAATAATGCTCTCTTAAAGTGCTTGAGAGTATCGAATGAGTGAGCTTTTGTGTTATCCCGCGTTCTAATAGTGTTTTGTAATTTGCATGGGGCCAGAACTGAGGGCCGAGGTTAGTAGAACTCGTTGCTGGCCTAGTGTGTCACTTTGTTTCAGCTGAAAGGAAGCGTGAAAACATATAACCGCATGACAGTGTACGAGAAAAAGTGCCTGTCCTCTTAGGCTTACTTGTGATTGCATGCATTTGAACTTCGTTTTTGTCAGCAACGTTATGTTGTGATGCGGAATTAACTGACTTACTTAAATTTCAATATGCTTAAAGGTTGAAATGCCATTTCTCCTAGGTATGCAGCAAATAAAGCTTGCATAAGAGACGTGGCAGGCCGCTTTGGGCTTGGTGAGACAACGGCTTTTAGAGTCATTGAACGTGTGATGAGTATCTCGTGGAATTGGCGAAAACTGAGATAGCCTTCCTGGACGACATCCAGGGCCTGGCCACAGATTTCGAGCAGCTAAGAATTGGCAAGGAAATTAACTTGTGATAGTTGTTTGCACATAGTAACGAGTGTTACTCAGCTAAGACAAAGCTGGAGAACTATAAAACATGCAAATATAGCAGTGCAGAAACCCTTCATACAAATGAATTTTGAATTGTTTCATTCGTATTCTGTCAAAATTGCATCTGCATTCTGCGCGGTGGTTGCTTTTCAGTTGAATGGTTTATTATAACTTATCACTTGGCTATATAGGAACCATCACAGTCTGATTAAAAGATTGTTTATGAATATTGAAACAAGTACTTATGTTTAAACATTAACTGCGTGATTATTTGCTTTATTTGCAGTTGTCCGGAGTGCCGGGCGTCATCGGCTGCATCGATGGCACATACATCAATATTCGCTGTCCTGCCGGGAAGGTGCGGTCAACGTACATTAATCGGCATAATTATATTTCTATGACACTGCAAGCAGTTTGCGACCACGAGAAACGGTTCCTCGACGTTACTGTGAGAAACCCCAGAAAAATGCACGATGCCAACATATACAGAAATTCTCGGTTGGCAGCAAGGCTCCCTCAGATTTGTGCATCGGGTAACTACCATATCCAGGGAGATGCTGCTTACCCGTTGCGGGAGTATCTACTCACTCCATAGAGATTACGGAAAACTCACAAGACAACAAAAAGGCTTCAATGCAAGGTTTTCAGCAACAAGAGTGTGCACTGATAATGCATTTGGCGATTTAAAAGCCCGCTTCCGGCAACTTCTACACCTCGACTTCTTTGTCGTTGACAAGATCAACGTATTCCTGATATCGTGCTGTTTTCTGCATAATCTGTGCATAAAGGGGGTATACCCCTTGAGGGTATACCATTTGACCCCGGGGATACTGGTTCAGATTGCACGTGGCAAAGATTGTCACATGACGACAGTGAAAGCTCCGGGCCACAGACAGCCAGGGAAAGTGTTGCAGCAAATGGGGCAGTAAAAACGGGAAAGTGTTTGACAAAAGATGGGTCTACAGCACGGAGGAAGAAACATTTAGGAGGCGCAACTGCGCTCCTTGAGGCGACCAGATAACGTCACATTGCCGGAGAGCCACTTCATGCTGGCGGTGTCTGGCGGCAAAAATGCGAAATGCCCCCTTTTTGTTTCCGAAGGAACCGGGCGCGTGCGCGCTCCTGTTCCGCCGCAGTCACGGAGCGTGGACGCGTAGCACGTTCGGCCGCACTAGTTTCTCGCTCCGTCATCACGGGCTATGGCTGTTCCTACTGATAGCAGTTACGCCAGCTTTTTTAGATGCGGAGGAAGAAGCTCCGTGGCCCGCGAGAATTTAGTACGACGCTTTTAATATTTCAGCACCGTTGAAGAACAAAAAAAAGTAATCCGTCGCTTTCAATGATCGCTACAGTAACATAATCTGTTGCTTTTGTTTGTACGTGGTGCTGTTTGGTTTCACAGCCACGTGATGATATTTAATGACTAGTTATGCGCTGCTGGCTTGCACCGAACGCATACATGCCTCACAAACGCTGCTACAGGGAACGCGCGTGGGCGTGCTCGCCCGGCCGGTAGCGCTTCCTTTTCTATTTTTAGCAGCTGCGGGTTCGCGCCGCCAGACGCCGCCAATCGAAGTGCCTCCGTCGGCGCATGTTTTCTTTGTATTTTTTGTGACGTTATCTGGACGCCCGCCAACGCCCGTTCTAGCGGGAGTTTCACCTCCTAAACATTTCTTCCTCCATGGTCTACAGTGAGCTACTTGAAGACCTGCTGCCAAGTTTTTGACATGCAAATGAAGTGCACAGCACACATGTGAAAACAAACTTTTTATTTTGTATTTGTTGGAGCGGAGGGCGGAGGGAGAGTGCAAGATTTGTCGGTTTTGAGACCGAGTACTGCTCGTAACAGCTCTATTTTTTCGTTATGCATCTCTTCTCACCCTCTGGCGTTTTCAAGTTTCCGCTTCTCCCTTTCCTGTTGTTTGGCAGCTTTCCTTTCTGCTTCGTTTGCTTCAATTTCTTGCATCTTGTCGAGGAAAACCTTCATATGGTGCATGCGACTGGTGCTCTCTCTTTTGCCTTTTTCTTTTTTTTGGTGGTCATCACCTTTCTGTTCACATGATCCAGATAGGCTGGAACTGTTGTCTGTACTTTCACTCTGTGAACTGGCTGGTGAGGGTTGTGACGACGTCTTCTGTGACACCACACCAATCGCGGACAACTTCCGGCTCCAAGCTGTCGTCTAGATATCGGATTTTTTCGAGCTCATCTTCATACTCCACCAGTTGAGGAGAGTATCTAGACTGGCTGTTTTGTACACATGCACTTTTCTTTCTTTTGCACACAGTTTTATACCGTGTGCAGCATTGATCGGCTGTCCGTATTGTACCAGTCACATCTTTGATGTCCTGCGCAATTTTCGCAAACATGCATTTTTTGTTTCTGTATATTTTCATTGGGCCTACTTGTGGAAAGTAGTTGTCATACCGATCAAGGAGGAGTGTTGTTTCCCCTGGTGTCCATTCACATGTTGCATCTGGAAAATTTAAGTAAAAAGCAGCAGTTCTGAATGTGACGTCTGTTGTTGTGGCTTGTCAATAAATGTCATTCTTTTCAGTATTACCTGTGTATCTTTAAATTGTACTGTAAACTACTTTTACAACTCACACTGCACTTGCCATTATGGGTCCCAGAAGTAAATTCACATGCATTTAACCAACTCTCCCAACAGTGCATGTCAAGCAGGCATCATGGGCAATCCGTTAAAAATCTGCGTCATGTAATTTTCTTTGAGCATACAGTCATACAGTCAGATATTTCGGCACTCTTTACCGCCATACAAAAAGTTAGTTAGTTAGTTATGTTGGTTTTTATGGCGCAAAAGCAGCAATGGCTATGATGCGCCAGACGATCGGTAGTTTCATAGAGAAGTAAAAATTGATGAAGTCTTAAAATGTGATCTTCGTTTACAGTTTGTTCACAAGTTTTGTGGCGTCGAGAAACCTAAAGAGGTCTTCGATGGAAGTCAGTCCGTGCTCCGACAGCATTAAACGTGGATGAAGTGGTGTCAG
>CM023483.1:79632205-79753859 GCA_013339685.2 Hyalomma asiaticum
ACAGAGCGTGAGCTCGAGGGACAGAAACGAAAAACGCGGAATTACAACAGAAAATTTGGAAGGAGAACTCCAGTCACTGAGACAGAGATGACTACCTGCACAAAAGGTAGATGAGATGTCGCTAGCTGATGCAGGTTGTGGCTTGCGAACTCAGCAATTTATGTGCGAGAGCGGGTCCCTGTGAAACCGCATGATCGAGTGTATACCCACGGAAGCAGATGCTGGAAGTGGCAACGGTGGCCTGTTAAATCGAACCCGAAGTCGTCTTCAACAGTGCCGTAGGAACACCTAGGCCAGCTCTAGCGTATTCGACACAATTGCTGTGTGTGTTCGTTGCGGTATCAGCAAGTGAGACGTTAAGAATACTTATTCGGTAAACGGGAACTGAGCGAGTGAGTCAGGAGTGTTTGCTGGACCGCTTTGTGAACTAAACAATGCAGTGGAGGCTAACCCGACACAGTGCGAACTACGTAGCTCAGTTAACGACAAATGCATTTTTCAGACACTAGATAGTCTGTCGCCCAGTCGGGAATTGGATGATTGCCGGTCAAATCATTCCAATTTCGTAGGCATTATTGCAGCTGAGACTAACGGTAAGTGTTCTCAGCACGCGATGTCACCTGATCTCTCATGAAAGAGAGCAAAAAAAAAAAAAAAAAAACGCGCCCCGTAAACGACGCAGGCAAAGAAAGCGGGCGGACAAGCGTATTGAGAGACCCGAGAAAGTCAGAGAGGCGGTAAGTTGTCGCAAGTAAACCTGATAGATGCCGTTGTCACGCGGCATTTACTATCGACTGTGTCGAGTTATTGCGTAAACTACTTCAGTTACCACAAGTGGTTTTGGTCACGGTCATGGATGTTATGGATTGATTGATTCTCGGGGTTTTACCTCCAAAAACCACGACATGACATCATAGACGCCGCAGTGGAGGGTTCCGGAAATTTCGACCACGTGGCGTTCTTTAACGTGCACTGATATCGCACACTGCATCAGCCTCAACATTTCACCTCCTTCGAAATGCAGCTGCCACGGTCGGGATTCCATCCCGCGACCCTAGGATCCACATCTGAGTACCGTAGCCACTAGACCACTATGATATGTGCACGGCGCGACCAGAAAGCGTGATTTTGAAAAGTACGCGAGAAAGAGAAGAGGTACGCAAGGAAAACGAAGACGACGACATAAGACGCTCGTAGAGCGGATAACAACACTAGATAAAGACGACGACGGTGAAGAACAGAAAGGCGTAGAGCTGCACCATAAGATAAAAGACAAAGGAGCCAACCAGCAAGATCTACGGAGTTCACAGCGGCCAATGGCTTATGCACATGGGAACACAGCGGTCGCCAATCGGAAACCAACAAATAAGCAGAAGAAAGAAATGCTTGCGCCGTCTGATTCTGAGATCAGACGGCGCAAGCATTTCCTTCTTGATCAGGCTGCAGAAGAAGGCAATACGACATTGATCAGGCTGCAAATTGATCAGGCTGCAGAAGAAGGCAATACGACATATCGCAGATGTTCCATACGACGCTCATACATCAACCTTATTCATAAAATCTAACGTGCTTCAACTAGAACAGCTGTACGAGTTCAATCTCTTTGCTAAATACAAGCATGGCTTGAGGAGTAAAAGCAATTTTCTCACACTATGTCAACTAAAAGAGTCATCTGCAACACCATACAACATAAGAAAAAGAGACACATGGCATATACCGTTTTCGCGAACGAATTATGGTCTCAAAAGCCTTAAGCATATCATGCCAAATTTTTTGAATTACCTAAACAACAAAGGTATTTCGGCTGATATGTTGACAAAAACGCAGTGGAAAGAATATTTAATTAGCAACCCCAGACAGCGTCTCTGAATGCGATCGATTAATCTCGAGTTCATCTACTTTGTGTTTATAAGGTAATAGTTTCAATTTGACATTTCATGTTCGGTTCGAATTAGAAGTGCATTTTGCTTTTTTATATGTACATGCACAAACGAGCTGTTTTATGTACTTATGTTTTCGTTATGCATACCATTTCTACGCAGTATTATTGTTCTTTGTTACATATATTCGGGCTCATTTCCTTTTCTTTCTTATTTGCTTCTCCCATATGTATACCTTATTTACCAGTGTTTGCTGATTTTTACATTGTATCTGCAATTACAATTTTCTGCTGAATTTGCTTATGTTTTACATACTTGCATGTTGCTTGCTTGTACTTTGTATGTTTGTTTTGCTTGTATTTCTTTTTTTTTCTACATGACCACGTGTCTGCGGCCAAACTGTTCAGGGTCAGGAATCTCGTCAAGCTGCTTTTTAGCAGCTTTTAATTCCTGTCCTTGCATCTTTTTCACTTTTTAATCTGATTTGCATTATGTTTTGTGTTGACCATTGCCATTGTATGAAAACATTAAATCATTGTAACTATAACATTGTCCTTTTACACGATTGTTGAAAAAGATTGCTAATAAACTGAACTGAACTGAACTGAACTGAAACTGAATGTGAAGGAACGCACAAGATCGTCCACCGGGCCGGGCGTTGAAGATGGCAGCCGGGTTCCGGCGGGTTCCGGACCCTAGCCGCCAGGGCTTCACCCGACCGCGACCTCCTGCTGACCTTATCAACCATCGGAAACCCAGTGGCTTTAAGCTCCACGCGAGGGCCTACTGAATCCTGTGCCCGTAGGCAGAGCACGAACAGTCAGGTTACGCGTCGGAGTTCCACGCTCAGATGCCTGGCCAATATTTCGAAGGTTTTGTGGTCGGCCTGCAGTGAGATGACAGTGCAGCTCACAAACCAGTTCTGGATGCCGCATTCAGGGAATTAAACGGATAAGCGACCTCACAAAACATTCCACATGCAATCATATTCAAGAAATTGGCCCTTCAAGCGACCTTTTGTTTGCCCCACTTACACGTTGTCACGCATTAAGGAGATCCCGTATACTATAGTTTGTGAATACGTGCTACAAACTTTCTTTTCTTCATTCGTGCAACGAGGCTGGTCGGAAGCATCTTTTTAAATAAACCTAAGTGGGAAGTCGGCGCGTATGCACGTATCTTCTTTCTTTGGTATATTTTCTCCAATTTATTTAAGCACCGAAAACGGAGTTCCGGGGATCACCAACATGAGCCGACCGTAGCCCACAACATACTAAGTTTATATATCACAAGAACCGAACAATTGGATAGAGGCAAAGTAAAGTGTGACCACCGTGCACTATAGAACACCGAGTAATATGATAAAATATTAAATGAAAATTGGTTCTCAATCACATGCAATTCTCACCTTACCGCGAAGGCTATTCTGCCTTTTTGCGGCGTTTCTGTAATAACCTTTCTAGTAAAAGCAAACAAATGCTTCTTGTGGAGTTTCACTATCACGACACCAATTGTTTTCAAACCTTCCAGTAACATGTAAGTCTCATAAGTATATTATCACACATCTATTTTTCTCCCAAAGTCTATGCGCTATATTTCAGGATAATATTTCTGAAGTGATTTTGGACAATACCTTGTTAAATAAGAAAATTTCACAGCGCTGCAATTAGAATGGAGGCACGTTGAGATATATTTACCTGTGTGCGATTTCATGTGCGAAGACGAATACACCATAAAAGCTTTTGACTCTTTCCTCAGACATTCCAACCTTCCATTTTGTGCATGCTCCTGCAATATATGCGAAGCCTGAAACAAATAAGAAAAACGTGGGCTGATCCCCCTGTCAAAGAAATCTGTATGACACAAAAGTGAAATATGTCTTCACCTAAACAGTTGAACGTTTATTGTACATCAATATGAACTCGCCAATTGCTATCAGTGTTTCGCTGAAACGACACGGTTTGACGCGCATCAACTCACGTACACGCATCGCCTCCATAACATCCATCACCGTGAGCATCCCCTTGTGGTAGCTAAAGTAGATGGCGTAATAATTGGACAAAGTAGATAGTGAATGACAATCAACAAAGGCATCGATAACCTTTACTGAAGCCACATATACCTGTCGACATCGTTACCGTACTCGGGCACAAAAAAGCAGCAGGTTTGTTGCTGATATCATACTCGTAGAGTATGTGGAAACGGCGCGGAAACACCGTCTGGGACGAACGGCGCAGTTTGCAATGGGCGTGGAACGGTGCCGCCATCCAGGAGAGACGAAATAAAGCCCCGGCCGGACTGGAAAGGCGCGCGCACCCCTCCAGTCTGGTCGTCGCTTCACTTCGCCTCTGCTTGATGGCGTCGTCGTTCTAGGCAAAATGCGCATCCATGCGCGCGCGAAGAGCCGGACGAACGCATCGAGAAGGAGTGCAAGAAGCAAGACACCAAAGGATGGAAGCCGCAAGCCGCGTTCGTACTGCGCGGCTTGCGGTATTGCGCGACAAGCAAATTACTTCGCTATATTTCTGATGCGCGTTCATCGACAAAAAAATTTGTCAAGCTTGCACTAATGGCGCAAGGCAGCGAAGCTGATGGGCACTTGGCTGGCTGTCCGCCGCGGTGGTGTAGTGGTTACCGTACTCGGCTGCCACCCAAAATACGCGGGTTCGATCCCGGCCGCGGCGGTCGCATTTTCGATGGAGGCGAAAATGCCAGAGGCCCGTGTACTGTGCGTTGTCAGTGCACGTTAATGAACCCCCGGTGGTCTCAATTTCCGGAGCCCTCTACGGCCTTTCTCTCCTCTCTATCTCTTTCACTCCCTTTCCCCCACCCCCACGGACGCTTAGCCGTGCTCCCTACATGGGCTGCAGAAATTAGCGTCCTTTCCTAACCGAACCATAATAATAATAATAATAATAATAATAATAATAATAATAATAATAATAATAATAATAATAATCACTTGGCTGGCCCTTGTTTGTCTGCGAGGTCCGAGATTTTGGGAGGCTTTGAGAAACACCTTTGGTGCGAGGCTTCGGGAAACGCCTCGCAAAGCATTTTGAGGCCCAGCTAGTTTTGCGCCGGGCCCAGCGTAAAGACGTTCGCATCGAACCACACACGGTGCCAGACGCGGCACGCGTGGCCTCAGCTTGATGCCGTCCCACTCCTTTGATATACTACACTATGCAGAAACACATAGCTTTGCGAGACGCTGTGGACCGGACAGATGGACGTATATTGTCTTTGTCGTCTCCTTCTTCATCTGCTTGCACTTGCAACACGTGCGCCCGCCAGCCGCAGTTTTACCAGTGTAGTAGCGGGCTGAGGGCATTAGCGCAAGTGACGAAAGAAGCGCGCGTGCGAAGGCCACATATTCGGCAATGCACAGAGCAAGTGCACCATCATCATCCCCATTCTTGTGGTTCGGTTAGGAAAGGACGCTAATTTCTGCAGTCCATGTAGGGAGCACGGCTAAGCGTCCGTGGGGGTGGGGGAAAGGGAGTGACACAGATAGAGAAAGGCCGTAGTGGAGGGCCCCGAAAATTTAGACCACGTGGGGTTCTTTAACGTGCACTGACAACGCACAGTACAAGGGCCTCTGGTATTTTCGCCTCCATGGAAAATGCGACCGCCGCGGCCGGGATCGAACCCGCGTATTTTGGGTGGCAGCCGAGTAGCGTAACCACTACAACACCGCGGCGGAGCTAATGAAGATAGTTTTGCGATCGGCCGATACCGTTTGGCGTGCCCACGGTATTTCGCAGATTTAACGTGCGTGTTTGCGTGTTTATCGTAGTTTACGTAAAACATGACGGCGCTTTCGGACGCCCGCTTCGAATTGAATTTGGCGTTGCTGCGGCAGGATTCACTTCGTTCGCAGCAAATGACAGTGTAAAATGGTTTCGCTTGCCTTCAGGTAGCTTCGACGACGCAGTATTAGGGATAACTTAGCCGAATTTCCGAGATCGCTTCCCATTTCGCACGTTGTTAGGCCCAGCAAGAGAAGATCTGTTTACATTTCTGCAATCTCTTGGGTATATCCGCCGCAACTTACGGAACTGCCCATCCGACATTCGTAAACTAGCGTTCTTGACATTTGTACGTCCACAACTTGAATTCGCGTCGCCCATATGGTCTCCCTATCATGAATACTTAATCCGCATGTTAGAGGCTATCCAAAATAGAGCTAGTCGATTTATTTCCCGCGATTATAACTACCAGTCAAGTATAACGCGAATAAAACTCAACCTTTCCCTTGAAACTCTAAGTAGTCGACGTGACATAGCACTCTTGTCCCTGTTCCATAGATATGTTTATCAAATGAAGCCAGCACACTTGCCATTGGTACGCGCGCCCTGTACATCACGACGTCTTCACAACGACTTCAGTTATAATCGCATCTATGGGAACACTGACGCATTTAACGCCTCGGCTTTGCCACGAGCTATTCGATTCTGGAATTCGCTTCCTAACAACACTGTCGCGCAAACAATAAAGATAAATTTAGGGAACTCCTGGTCCTACACTTCTCATCGTAACAAATATCCACATTCATCAAATTATACATTCCGTTGTAACGTGTAATGCAATCCCCCCCCCCCCCCCCCCCCCCCCCTTCTTATGTGGAATGTGCCAAGTTGTGTGCTGCCATGATATTGCATTTCTTTCCTTTTTTAAGAGTATGCATTGTGCTGTTTTACCATTTGTTTCCATTTATTACACCGGTTTGCCAGCATCTTATTGTGTGCTCTTTTTGCAATCATGTATAGGTTACTTTTGTTTTCTGCGTTGCTCCCCTTACTCAATGCTCCCCATGGGGCCTGTAAGGTACTTCTAAATAAAATAAAAATAAAAACATGTCAATTTACGCTCTTGGCGCTTGGTTCATATATATTTATTTCTCTTTATTCTTGAAAAGGTATGATGCCGATGCACGCGGGTGTGTGAGTGAGCATTTTAAGTTTTATTTCTTTTCACTTTCGTTAACCCATGTATCCTTCGCTAGATGGTGCCACAATCGTAACTACCGGGCCGTAAACGCTATTCCGCTAAACTAAAGCTCGTTTCTGCAAAGAATCTTTGCGGTACGGTAAGGCCCCTTAGCCCCTCTATCACGCTAACGCGCCATACTAAAAATGTCTATCTAATGTGCTGCTCGGCCTGAAGAGGAAGGAGACGTTGTGGCCCCGCTGCCAGGTGATGGTGAGACGGCTTACATTGGACGTGGCCGTCCGTCGAGCT
Organism: Hyalomma asiaticum; assembly: GCA_013339685.2. Classification (NCBI taxonomy): domain Eukaryota; kingdom Metazoa; phylum Arthropoda; class Arachnida; order Ixodida; family Ixodidae; genus Hyalomma; species Hyalomma asiaticum. The sequence continues at coordinate 79,639,327 of CM023483.1, forward strand.
CAGCTAAGAGTTAGGCATCGTGGATCGTGTGAAGTGACAGTGCTTGGATTATCGTCCGATATTGGCGACGGCTTCCTTCAGGAGGAAGCGGTAGTGCCTCGGAACATTGTATATCTGCTCCCCGAAGCCGCGGCATCACCGAGGGGACTCGCTCGTGCGTGGCGAGGTGGCCAGCCACATGCGCCACCTCGTTCGTCCGTCGCTGCCGTCGCCAAAGCTCTTTTGGCGAGACGACCCCCCGCCCCCGAGTTAAGCCAGGCAGTGTCAGCCCGCCACTTTTGTGATCCGTTCCGTTCCGTGCATCCGTTCCGCATCTTTTGGAGGGCGTGTTCTTTTCTACTCTAGTTGCCAGCATTTTTTCTTGCTTTTTTTTGTCTGTTTTCCCTATGTTCTTTTGTCGTTCTTCTCTTGTTTTAAAGCTCTTACTCATGACAAAGATTTTCTTTTTTTTCTTGATTTACTTCCTTCTTACGTTAGTTATTTTCTTTCTTTTTCTCTTTTTCGATTTCATCCGCATAATGACTTTCAAGCAACACTTAGCTGAGGGCGGCAGTGTGGGAAGTGGGGCAAAGGCAAGAGCGGGAGGGCTTTTTTTTCCTTTTAGGGGCGAAGCTCTTTAGGGTGTGGGTCGTTCCCTCCTCCGTATGTATGTAGCCACCTCTAGTTTAGTTTATGAATGGCTCAATATATGGCGTTGTGTGTCCAGGCTGCTACCTCTAGTTTGTGAACTGCAGCATAAACTTGACTCCCCGAGTGTGAGGTAAATTTAAAACTCGGTTTAACGAACTAATTTGGCCCCCAAATCAGTTAATAACGAAAATCACTAGGATTGTAGTCCCCTTTCCTCCGACCGAGGACGAGGCCGAGAAGGCACATCGTCAGAAACTCAAGCAACGGTACCAAGAGATGCACGACGCTTTGGAGAGGAGATCGTTCGTCTCGTTGGAAGAGTTTCTCGCCACCTTCGACGTTTTCGACGTTTCTCGCCACCTTCGATGATTTCCCCTCAGGAGCTTCGCCCACTCATCATCATTCACCCCGTGGATATGCTGTGATTTTTGCCTAACAAACGACAAAGGGGGCGGCGGACATGGTGAGCCCCTGAGCAGTCCCGCTGTTAAAACAGCCTGTGTGCACATGGTGAGTATAAGAGACCTCAATTCCGCTTAGTCCGAGCCAACCAAAGGGTACCTGCCTCCAGTCCAGTGCTCCAGGACACCATTTCTCCATTCAGACATGTTGAGCCTGCAGAAAATGAAGATTGCTATGTCAATTAAATTGTGGATTTAATGTGGCAGCTTAATTTATTTGATTTCGAGATCGTATGTAGTTCAGTTGCTTTGTTAGCAATAAAACCACGTTTCTGTGGAGCAACATAAAGCGGCACAAAACAAAATACGCAGAGGAGATTTATGTCTAACTACAGTTTCCTGCGTATGGGTACCACACACACACACACACGCACACGCACACGCACACGCACACACACACACACACACACACACACACACACACACACACACACACACACATCGACATACAAAAATAATTCTGTGCCGGCACAGACCAGGCAGCACAGTTCCGCTACTTTGTTTCCCCAGGCATGACGTGGCTTCCCCACAAATTTTTACAGTGTTTTAGGGGCGAAGCACCTTAGGGTCGAGGCTTGTCCGTTGTGCGTCCGTGCTCATGGCACAGCACTGTTGCTATAGTGTGTTGTTTTGGGCCCATCCTGAAGGCAGTGCAGTCGGACGGTGTGTATGCATGTGTGGGCCGATCTTGGATGCAGTGAACCTGGACAGTTGTTGTTGTTTGAAACTTTATTGGCGTCTTGGAGAACGTTCTGTCGGGGGAACACCGAAGGGGCGCCCCTGTCTACATTGCGGGCCGCGCGAGTACCGGGACGGGCAAGCCGTGGCCTGCCGCCCGGGCACACGCCTCCTGAACTGCCCGTTTCTGCGTGAAAAGATCGCCGCTTTTAAGCGATTCCACCCACTACGCCTGAGAGGAGAGCTGTGCGCCGGTAAGCGCAGTGCACTGCCATAGCATGTGATCTAGTGTGCTATTATCATGGCCGCAAGCAGGGCATCGCGGATCGGTTCCTTCCGCAAAGTGAGCAAATTTGCTGCTTGAGGGGAATGCCCCGTCTGCAACATACGAAAGGCCATGGTGTAAGGCCTGGTCAACTTGGGATGAGGAAGAGGGTACGTCCTCCGCGACAACTGATAATGAGTCGTATTGATTGATTTATTTGTGGGGTTTAACGTCCCAAAACCAGCTCTGATTATGAAAGACGCCGTGGTGGAGGGCTCCGGAAATTTCGACCACCTGGGTTTCTTTAACGTGCACTGACATCGCACAGCACACTGGCCTCAACACTTTGCCTCCATCGAAATGCAGCCGCTGCGGCCGGGATTCGATCCCGCGACCCTCGGATCAGCAGCCGGGTATCATAGCCACTAGACCACCGTGGCGGGGTGATGAGTCGTAACCTGATTGAAGGTGACTAAAGGATCTTTAATACTCCCAATGCAACCTCTGTCTAAACTGCCAGGACCGGCACGGCAAGTGAGCCCTCGCGCACGGTCATGGGCTAATTCATTGACATTCGAGATGTGTGGGTGCAGGCCCTAACCCATGTGGGCGGGGAACCACGTGATAGTATGGAAGCCTTCCTTGTGCGTGGAGAGAATCGATGCCGGGCGGCCGACCAGAGTTCCTAAGGCGGATGGAAAGGGTCTAACACTGCTAGAGCTACAGATGCCTGTTCGGCCTCTTCGGCCGACGATTTCGTAATGGAGATAGCGTTCAACACGTCCCATTTGTAGTCCACTACCACGGCGACGTAATCCTTAAAACGGCCGTATTGGGCTGCGTTGACAAAATCTACTTGCCCTGGATGCTTGCATGCGTGGTCAAGGAGAGACTTGGCACGGGCTCTCCATCGACCCTTGTTAAATGGGGGGTCGACGTTGCGTGGAAAAGCGTCTATTTCGTACGTCTCCTTGACCTTATGCTTAAGGAAGTTCTTCTCGGGGAGTAAACCAATCATTCGAGATCCCCTTGACTTGAGTATTCCAGTGCCTGGCCTCGTTGTGGTGAGCCTCGCCGCCTGCGCGATGCGCTGAGCCTCTATCACCTCGTCCAAGGTGTTGCGCATGCCAAGGCTCATGAGCCTGGTTGTCTCTGCATTCATTGGAATTCCGAGTACTCTTTTGATGCCTTTTCGCATGAGTGCATTAAGACGTTCTTCCTCCGATTTGGTCCAATCCAGAATAGAGGCGACGTAAATCATGTGGCTCATTAGGAAGGCACGATGCGAAGCAAGTTCGCCTCAATCAGCCGTCCTCCCCGGACCTAGACGGTGTCGTCTGCTGTCGTGCGAGAGATGATGATGATGATGATTGTGGTTCGGTTAGGAAAGGACGCTAATTTCTGCAGCCCATGTAGGGAGCACGGCTAAGCGTCCGTGGGGGTGGGGGAAAGGGAGTGAAAGAGATAGAGAGGAGAGAAAGGCCGTAGTGGAGGGCTCCGGAAATTTAGACCACCTGGGGTTCTTTAACGTGCACTGACAACGCACAGTACACGGGCCTCTGGCATTTTCGCCTCCATCGAAAATGCGACCGCCGCGGCCGAGATCGAACCCGCGTATTTTGGGTGGCAGCCGAGTACCGTAACCACTACACCACCGTGGCAGCGAACTGCGCGAGTTGACTATGCAAACGCTTTTTCCGTGATGAACGCTGTACGAGCTCGCAAGGAACGAGAACGCGCTCTCACCCGCGAGAGACAACGCCGACGCAGGCAGCGTATGCTAGATAGTTTCTTGATTAAAAAAAAAAAAAAAAAACCGACTGCTCGCTCTGCACAACCGTTCACCGGCCACCCCATACATATAGCACTGGATCTTGACCTGCAACGTAGTGTCGGCGGTAGATTTCTCTGGTGCATAGTTGAACAATAAAGATTCGCAGCGTGCGCGTTGAAGGGACCGACAACCAACCTTTTAAGTACCTAAGTTGCCTGGTTTCTTTATTTGAACAGAAAGCTTCCCGGTCAGATTGTCCAATCATGCAGTGAGAACGGGGAAATCACCGTAAATTATTTTTATCAGGATTTCTTGCTTATGGAGTCTTAATGCAATACATGTTGCAAACAGTGGCTGACAGCTGTCGTGTGTGTTTGCACCAGGTTCTGCCCCTACAGAGCGCGTCTTGATTGAAAAAAAAAATGTGTTTGATCTCTCTGTCATAGGAATCTGTATAACACGAAAATGAAACCTGTGTTCGCGAAGTTGTGGAATGCATAAACGGCAATCTGGCGAATCGAGGGGCGGGAGATGACTAAAGCTGAAATACGGCAATACGTATATAACCTGAAACTCGTTTCCCAGAGGAAACACGCCACGAACAGGGGGTCGTGCATCGACATAGTCTTTGCCGACTTTCCTCTGCTACTCCTTGGCGAAGAACCACTCGACCTCGTCTTCACCGACCACCGAGCCGTTGCAATAAAGGGCAACAGGAACGCAAGACTATCAACAACAACAATACACGTAATAATCGTTTAAGAGTCATTTCACTCATAATTCACGATCCAATGCATTGTGCTTCGCCCCGTCACCAGCATTCACTTCGTGGATATGCGTAATTTTTTTGGGAGGACGATTTCCTGAAAAAGAAACCTCGCTGATGTAGCTTTTCGTTTGCTGCGTTTTGCAGAGAGTAAATATTATTTCTCGCGGATGCTGCAAGTAGTCATCATATATTTCACAATACTTCACGTATGCCTCTGCAAGGACACTATGGTGTAGCAAAATTACAAGACCTTTCTCATTTGGACCGGGACGCATAAAAGTATTTTGCAGACAACCCTACCAAATGTACCAGAAATGAGTATGACACCTTTCTAGCGCGCTTCCCATTCTGCCGCGAAATTTGGAAAATATTGCGCGAAGCAATAATCAGCATGACCGCGCCGTGGTAATCACCGTAATCAATTTTGTCGCTTGTAGTGATTAATGTGTTCATTGGTGTGTGGACCTGCTTACTTTGCGAGGAAGACCTCTTGTCTTAAGGTTAAATGGAGGTAGAAGACGACGGATGAGGTGGCGGTGTGTGGGCCTCTGTGCTTTGCGAGGACCTTTGGCCTTGAAGTTAAATGGAGGTAGAGGACGACCCGTGCTCGGCGGCGGCAGTGCGTGCACCGGCGCTTGAGATCCAGGAGAACACGCAGAACCAGTGCGTAGTTCCTGGAGCTCTTTCGGCGGTTCCTGAGCAGCCCTGACGACGGCGCGCGTGCCTGGCGGTGCGGAGGCGGAAGGGCGCCTTCAGTGACGGTGTGCGGAGTAGGCGCATGCGTTTCCTACACATGTTCGGCTCTTGGAGCGGCTTGAGGCCCTTTCCAGGGAGCGGCCTAATTGGAGCCTTGCGGCGGGTCGGCCTCCACTACGAGGTAAGCCATGAGTGCTGGTGGCCACGGTACGGAGCCCTGGGCCGGCGCCTGCCACTTCTCACGCCGCGGGAAACGCTCGGCGCCTTTGTCCTCCTCCGCTGATGAGACACGCGGCGCCATCGTGCCGATTCGCCTCCGTGTCAAACTACTCAACAGCGGACGTACGTAGCCCGAGCACAGCATTGTGGCTGGAATTGTGAGACGTCACTCTGGCACCTTTTCGAACGTTCTGCTTATTTGCCTTTGTTCGCATTCCTTCATTCACTGTAAAGCGCACACCGCGTCAGTCACCCATGTCCTATTCCTCCTACATTATTCTGTCACATAAAGATGTGTTTATCTAATGCGCACCATCTGATGTGACGAACCTCCATGAACTGTTGCACCGCTCAAGTCATCAGCGTGACTACCGCAATCAATTTTGCCTCTCCCAGAGCACTTTTTGGTTTCGTTTCGACGACGAAGCCTGGCTGTGTCGCCATTCCTGGTTGGCCCATGTTAAAAATACTCAAGAGTCGGTGTATGCGCTTTGCACAAAAGCATTGAGCCTACTCGTAACAGTTGGCTGAATGACAAAGAATAACGTTAGTCGTAGGCAATGACCTCTTTCACTGATTCGAATGACAACGATTCTCGCAGTGCGTGGGATCAGCAGGATTTTTTAACGGCTCTTCAGGGTGCACATTTTCCTCCGTTAACCTACGAGGCTGCAGACGATCTGGTCGCGGGAAGTTGTCGTGGGAAGTTATAGAGGGACTGTCGAGCTTACAACGCCTTTCTGGAGAGTCTGTTTTGTCCCGAAGCGACGATTGGCTGTTTCTGGAAGCAGTGACACAGATGATGATTCCGGGCGATCAGATTTTAATTGAGATTTCGAAGAGTAGCAGGATCAGCACAGACTGTCGTAATGTGCTCTCCTTTCGCGGTAAAGATTTCCTTCTTAAACAGCAATGAAGCAGAATTTGCCGAAGTATGTGTAGTTCAATAGCGTATGCTCTTCTCTTTTTTATTAATTTTTACTTTGTGTGTGCGCATTAGAAATTTCCACGATAAAGAGGTAAGGTCGAGTAAGACTGGCTACAAGGTATGAAAGGGACTGAAAGAGGTAGAAAGAATATAGGAGCGCCGTAGAGGAAGGCTCCCGATATTTTGACCACCTTGGTTGCAATATGCCCAACGAAGTGGTGAGAGTCTGTGATCGTCGTAGCACCACCACCCCAAATGAGCTATCTCCAAGTCCGCGGAGGCATGACACTTCTACTCACGCTGAAGCTTACAGCGGTTATGAACATGGACAACGGCGGCGGCGGCCGCGCAGGGGTTCGGAACGAATATCGGTCACTGTAACGAGCCCATAACATCTTATTTTTTTTTTCCCTTTTTCCCCCCTTTGTTTACCCTAAAGGCCCGTTGGGCATTACATAGGGGGGAGATAAGTGTAGAAAAATGCACAAAAAACCTCATGCATAAAACAAAATATAGCGGCACTTATATCATGTGTATAATCTTGCGTAATGAATTGCATAATGAAACGCATGTGCAAACAAACACAAAGTCGGGAGTATACAAATAAAATGTACAGAAAGCTGCTAACATATAACTACTATTAACTATTAAAAAGGTATACATACAATTCACCCAGTAGTAAACAAAAAGAAGAAATATATATACAGAACGCACTTGCAATGAAACTTATGTGTGCAATACATCAAAAAATGTGGGGAAAGCGAGCAAAAAGACAAAGTATGTGCAGGAACAAATATAGGGATTTGGACACATATATGCACATATATACACCATAGCGTGAGATGATTTCTTTGATGGACAGGAATACCATGCAATAAGTTAAAATGTATAAAAATCTCAGATAGTGTTGTGCTTATCCTAATTGATTTTTCTGGGCAATAAGAAGTCTTTTAGTGCTTCTGAAAATTTTTCAGCATTTACTTCTTCGGCTATTGATCTGGGCAAGTGATTCCACTCTTCGATTGCCACATGAAGAAAAGAAAAACGAAGTAACTCAGTACGGGCAAATGGTTGACGAACTTTAAAGGAGTGGTCCAAGCGTGGAAACATCATATTGGGTGCCGTTAATAATGAGGTAGTATAGGGTGTAGGGTTGTGGTATAATTTATGAAAGAATACTAAGCGTGACACTTTCCGTCTGCTATGTAGTGTTGCAAGCTCAAGGCTGTCTTTGATTTTAGTTAAACTAGAGTAGGGAGAGTAATCTGAGACGATGAACCTAGCAGCTTTATTTTGTAGTGATTCTAGCCTCTTGATCAAGTATGCTTGATGAGGACTCCAAATAATTGAACAGTATTCAAGTTTGGATCGGACTATTGCGTTATATGCAAGGAACTTTGTATGTTTATTAGCTTGGCGAAGAGTCCGTCGGAGGAAACCAAGAGTTCGACTAGATTTACTCAATAAGTGGTCAATGTGCGTGTTCCAGGTCAAATTGGAAGTTAAGTAAACACCTAACTATTTAAGTGAATCGACTGAGTCTATTACCTCGTTATTTATTGTATAGGTGTGGGGCAATAAATTATTACTAGTCGTAAACCGCATTATTTTTGTTTTCTGAGTGTTAATATTTATCTGCCAGTCATGGCACCACTCACCCAATTTCCGCAAGTCCTTATCTAATTCTTCACAGTCATTATGGTCAGTAACAGCACGATAAATAACGCAATCGTCTGCAAATAGACGAATTTTTGAATTTACACCAACGTGAATATCGTTAATGAAAATTAAGAACAATGTTGGCCCTAATACTGAACCCTGGGGTACACCGGACGTAACAGGCTTAAAGTCGGACACAACGCTTTCAATCAACACGCTTCAAATACACACCGGACACTGCATATTTAACAATAGATTCCATAAAAACGCTTGGCTAGAACAGCACAAATGTATGAGTAATATAGAATGATTGGTTTAGTCTACATACCCTGTAAGCAAAAAGACGATGTCAGAGCCTGAAAAATAAGGTTGTAGCTTCACATGCTCTTTGAACTTCTCAATGGTCTCGCCGAAAAGAATGTTTCTTGTTGTTTCATAACCAGATATGTGTACCATGTAGGGCTCCTCGCCTTTCTGAAAATTAGTCGAGTTCAAGTATTTAGTAGCATGGCTTCCTTATCGAACTACAAAGATGACGTCTTCTTCTGAAAATATTTTTCTAATTTGTATCCCTTCCCGGTGGCCTTCTCCTGACGTAGAGCGCAAAGCCACATCCACTTTCCATGAACACAAACTAAACAGCCCGGCACCGACGCCGGGAAGCTTATTTTGTACTCATTACATCTGCAGCAGTCCATCTTAACGTGAATGAACAGGGAAACAATAAAACGAAGAAAGGACAGGCACAGAGGAGGTGACAATACTACCACGGTTCATTATATGAAATTCGAATATCATTGCTGCTTACAAAGCGCTCGTAAAAGGCAAACATCCATAGATACAAAGCTTGGACACTGCTACAACTGAAAGCGTGCAACTGTACTTAAAACAAGCTCCGATCGAGGAGAGAGAGAGCGAAATGGAAAGGAAAGACAGGGAGGTTAACCAGAGGAGATCTCCAGTTGGCTACCCTGTACTGGAGGAGGGGAAAGGGAATAAAAGAGGGAAAGGAAAGAAGAGAGTTGAGGGGCATATCACCATCACTGTCACTTGTCAGAGCACTGTCACAATCGGTCACAAAGTCCTGTTTGTCAAAGAAATTGCAGCAATACCCTGACAGCAACTCGCCTTGAAGGCTTTGTAGTCCAGTGCCCTAAAATATTGTGTTCAGTGAGCGGGCGGTTGTCCAGCTGACCAAGCGTGGCTGAAAGGGCTGCTCTTTCAGTGCTGAAGCGGGCGCATTCGCAGAGAAGATGTGCGATCGTTTCGCTGCACCCACAATGTTGACATAAGGGGCTATAAGCCATTCCGATGGTGAAGGAATACGCATTGGAGAACGCTCCAACCCGTCGACGTACAAGGAGGGTCGAGTCATGGCGTGAGATGTCGGTTGGGACGCGTAGGTGCAAGTTAGGGTCTAATGCGTGAAGCCTTGCACTTCAAAATGCAGATGATTTCCACAAGTCAAGCGTCAGTCGACATGCTATTTCGCGAAGCTCCTTGGCTGCGCCGGACTTGGATAGCGGAATGGCGACACACCTGGCGCCGTCGTGAGCAGACCGGGCAGCCACGTCCGCGTGGTCATTTCCCAGGACTCCGCAGTGTCTCGGTAGCCACTAGAATATTAGTGTGTGTCCTGCCAATACAGCATGATTGTACATTTGCCACATCTCCGCAACGAGCTGCTCATATGAGCCGTGACGTAGGGCGGACAGTAAACATTGAAGAGCACTTTTGCTGTCACACAGTACATACCACGGATTAAGCGGCTCGTTTGTAATGAATTGAAGAGCTGCACGGAAGGCTACGAGTTCAGCAGCTGTAGTTGACGTAGCATGCAACAGTCGGAGTTTAATTGTGATGGATCTTGCCGGAATTAGTACTGCCGCGGTTGAACTTTTAGCCATTACTGAGCCATCGGTATAGACGTGGGTGCGTTCATTGTGCGCTTCATGTAAATAAAGTAACGTGGCCTGTTTCAGGGCAACCGATGACATTCTGTCTTTTTTCACGACTCCTGGGATCGTGAGGTGCACTTGATGTAGGCACCACAAAGTCGAGGAAGGTTTTGCTGCCGGCGTATAGTGTGAGGGCAGCGATCGAGGACAGCGTCCGTTGAACGTAGCCTCCAAGCAAGCTTGTACAGACTTGGTCATCGCACGTGGCGATGGTGCGTGTTCGTAGTATGTGTGCGGTACGCATAGGCTCTCTTTTCCTCCATGAACAGCTCACGTCCTCTCTGCCGCCGACGAACATTGAGGGCTCCGGCTTGCCTGCTTAACTTGGAGGTGTGCTGACAGGCGTCGATCGTGGTGGACAAGATTATTGGGAACACTTCACGAAAGGGTATAAAAGGAGACAGAGGATGCGCAGCCGTGAAGATGTCACTCACCGTTATAACTTGTGGGTGTACGCACCTTTTGTAATGTTTTTTTGAGCGACCCGCTCACCCGCAGGCAGTTCATCAAAATTCTGCTCTTTCTTCATTACGGCACCTCGTCTTCCGTGCTGGCTCTCTTCGATGGTCAAGCGGGCTCGAGCTTCAGCAGACGATGCTGAGCCGATGCTGAGCCTCGTTTGTATATGCTGCTGTGATGTGCAGCACTCTTGTGTCTCGCATTTTTTAAAGAAAACGACGCCTCGCCTCGCGAGCTGCTGTGCGCTTGCGGTAGGTTAGCTTCGATGCGTGGCTGTGCCACGAGCGCTGGCGCTTCGCGGCCGCGCTAACCCGTGTTCTCACCAAGAGTGGACGACCCTGCATATCGCACACTAAATCTGTTCGCAAGGAATAGCACCCGCATTATTGGTCTGGAGCGCTGTGTGGAGCGCGCATCCACCAAGTGCACGGTTTTAAAAGTGAGCGCTCGAAAACGAGGGACCCGAACAAAAAAATAAATAAAAATAAAGACGACGACAGAACGTACGTTGGCCGGAAAACAACGGGAAAGGAACCACGATGGCGGGGATTAACGGAAAAGCGTTGAGGTGCAAAATTCAATAAAGGAAACCTGATCCAACCAGGAATACCCACGGAGTTTCCAGCGGCTAATGGCTCAAGAACACAAGAACACAGTGGTTTCTAATCAGGAAAAAATAAATAAGCAGAGAAAGCGCGAAAAAGCTACGCCTGACTCTGGGTCGTCTACCGGGCCGGGCGCCGAAGACGGGCAGTCGTGTTTCGGACTCGAGCCACCAGGATGTCACCGGACCGCTGTCTCCTGTCGACCGGATTCGAGCCATTGCTGCCATAGTGGCTGGCGGGCTCCATGAGAGAGCGTGTGGATTCCCGTGCCGGCAGGCAGAGCGCTAGCTGTGGGGCTACGGGTCTGAGCTCCAAGCCAAGATGCCTGGCCAGGATATCGTTACCAACTCAAGGAGCCGCCACCGCACACACATCGCCCGCCATGTCCACATGTCTTGTGCCCTCTTTGCAATTCTTACCTGCTTCGCTTCGCGCACCTACACGTCGGCCAGACCTATCAGTGATTTAGCGAGACCGCATTCAACTTCCTTTAGCGATTTATCATATACCATATTTCGCGGTCACCAAACTGCTACGCACCCCAAATGCGCGAATATGTATGCCATTTAGTACGGTTTCTACTTGAACTTCTTTTTTCGCGTGCAGTGAATTTCTCATCAAGTGTTTACTTGAAGTATCTTCTTCTCACTAGTTCGTATAAAAGTTTTGTGTGCACGTTTCTGTGACAGAGAGGTTTTTTTCTTGGCAAGACTCGAATGATGCGCAGACGAAGACACCCGTCGAAAAGGAGTCAGTAAAGAACCTGAATTGCAATCATTTCGTCAAGTGTGAGTAACCTAGCGAATGCTCATCTACAAGTAGCAAACACTGTGGCACGCGCTTTCTATTTAAAAGGCCCATTTGGTGGATGCACAACTTCGGCGTCACATGTGCATTAGACATCGCCTGCTTGGTTCGTTTCACAAGAATACCACATTAATATCCGCGCGTTTCCTAAATGCGAGGATTTCGGATCCATCTTACCATCAGAGCAGCTGAACAATACAAATCACGTGAGAGAGCATGTGTTGCAGCGAATGCAGCCATAACTGAAACTATTCGTAAAAAAAGCACACAAACAAGCTGTCTCACACGAATTTTTTGTGCATTCCAGATGGCTACCATTCATTAGAAAAATATCTTTACCTTTTTAGTAACGGAAACCCCTACGAGTCTCAGACGAACTTGTGGCTGGGAAATGCTTCGGTACCGCAAGTTAGCCTGTTGGAGAAAAAATTGCAGTATTATGTCGCTGCACATGCAGAGGACGAAAGCGCGAAAACAGTGCGATTTTTGTTAGCGTCATAACAAATCGACCAATTAATAAGATATCCTATAGTAGGTGCTGCCGTATATATTTTATATATCATGATACAGCATTTATCAAGGTTTTCTTTTATTAACGTATAACGTAATAACGTATATTATTAACGTGTTATAGGCGGTTTTTTACCCCACATGTCTCTCCAACTTGGTTTGGGAACTTTCTTAAGGAGACCTCTTCATTGAATGCCATGGCGATTAGGTGACATTTATCAGGGAATGCAAGCGGTTCGCAAGATATTCCGTTGAACAGCAACAGTGCGCTCAAAAATCTCGTGCTGCTTCCACGAAAATGTTTCCTGAATTCAGGAAAACGGTTTTGTCTTCATCTGCAGAAGGCGTAACTTTTCGATCTCAACACATTATTATTATGTGAATTAATAAGGCATTGAGGGAAACTTGTATGGCCTAGCGTAACAACAACGAAGTACAAGCAGCCTGTGCAGACTGCGCCTTTGTTAGGACGACGTCAACGCTCACCACCCTTCGCCTAGAAATTCGCAAGTAAAAAGGCATCGCTAGGGTGGCGAAACAGCGATGTCTGTCAAAGCAACATTTAATATTTTATGTTAGACTGCTGTAATAAGAAAATAACCGTTATCCAAGCACACTGGCACTTTGTCACTTGCCTATTTCGTTTGGTTTATTTCGTTCGTCCCACTGCCGCTATTTTTATGAAGTTGCTACGTGAACAATATGCTGTAGTGCACTCCGCTATCGCTCTCATTTAAAGGAGTACTGATACGAATTTTTGACATCCCCGTATTGTTGCTGTAAGTGAAAGGGAGAACCCCAAAAAAGGTATTTCATTTTCATTTCGTTTATTTGGGCATTTTCAAAAAATGCCCACGAAGGGGGCAAAAGGAGAGTGTGTCTCCTGACTTGGCCCGTCTTCGCGAGGCACTTCATGGTGCCTTCCAACGCAATGAGTATATTTTTAATACGACCGCCTTTAAATCCCACTTTCGGTTTCAATTTCGACGGGGCGGTTTCCCAGTGACGTGTCAACAGAGTTGCACGTACGTTTAAGCCACGTAGGGACAGCAATTCGTGATAGCGTCGCTGCAACTCTGTCGTTTGTGGTCAGTTAAACGTGGGGCACGCAAACAACGACAATTTCACGGTCGTCCAGTGACTCTGACAGCGATTTCAGCGATATTTAAGAGACTCATACGTCATGGCAGTGTCCATCGCGCTGGGGTTGGCTTGCAGTGCTGTTCGACGAAAACTTCAAAACCAAACTAAAATATTTTGTACGTGTTTCCTGGCTTCCATATGCGGAAGGCGCTAACAATACGTGACTAGAAAACGAAAAATGTATATTTTGCGCCGCCTCGAAATCGTGTCAGTACTCATGTAAAACTTTCTCTCTATTTTACAGTGCGAGGTCTTATGAGCTCGCTACAGTGACCGAAATTGGTGTTTGCCACCGCCCGTGTCCGTAACCGCTATGTGCTTCAATGTGAAAAGAAAAGAAATCTCCATGCCTATGCGGACTTCAACCGAGTTGAATAGGGGCCGTGACACTACAATCATCGCAGCTTCTGATCACTTGGTTGGGCATCTTGCAATGCCAGCCAAAACTCTCATAAGGTAGCAGAGATAGCGGCATCAGGCTCTCACTAAATGGCTGAGCGATGCTCGACTCTGATCTGTAACAGTGTATTTCAGCTCATTATAGGTTGCCAGTCGCCAGATATATTTTCATGAACGAGGAAGAGGACGTCGACGACGACGAAATAAAATAGTGAAGCTTGCACAAGTGGCGCAAGGCTAGGGAGGCAGCGATGGTGATGGGCACTTGGGTGCTCCGGGTCAGTCTCCACCACACCCGCATTTCGTCGTGGTACGAGACTTCTGGAAACGCCTCGCAAAGCACTGCGACGGCCAGCGAACGTGTGTAAAAATACAGCGCCGAGCCCAGCGTAAAGAGGTTCGCGTTGAACCTCCGACGGTGGCAGACGCGCCACTAGCGGCCTCGGCTTGATGATGTCCGATCTTTTAACACGAAACTGTTTTGTTCCGGAGTCCACCATGACCCCATACGTGACTACCGTAACAGATCTGGTGCAGTATAGCAAGCCCGTAAGAAAAAATTAACACCATCTTCCCAAAGGGAACCCTGATGGGATGCGAAGCAGCAGCGTTGCGCACGGGTGGCGTCACGGGTTGAACGGCGCTAACGCGGGTGCTTCGTATCCCATCAGGGTTCCGTTTGGGAAGATGGTGTTAATTTTTTGCGCGTGAACCGACGAGTCGGCGTTGTAGCGAGCGGCGGTAGCGGCAGATGTTGCGGGCGAACGGACGAGGCGGCAGCTGCGGGCGCTGCGGCGAGCGCGCGGCAGGCGAGGGAGAGAGTGACGTCAGCGCGCACTGCGAGGGGAGCGTGACGTCAACGCGCAGCTGCGGCGTGACCTACTTGGCACCGCTCCAACACCTGCGGCGAGGGGAGCGCGTTGCGGCGCATTCGTACGGAGGCACGGAGGGACAGCGTTACACAGGCTAGTCAAAGAGCTGCTTCGCATCTAAAAGAAAGAACACTCAGAAAAGCTTCTGTTCATGCGCTGGGAAGCAACCTCACAGCCCCTCGCTCCACGACGACAGATGGCCGGCGCTCAACCGCTATGCTAACGACCCACATGCTCGGAGCTGTACGCACCTTCTATTTGTTGTTCGACGCTCACGCCCGGCACAGCGTGCGCATTTCCTGGAGCGATGCCACCATCCAAGAGACGAAAAGTGATTCTCTGCAGCTTTAATTCACCTCTCCTGGATGAAAGCACACGCACCATTGCAGGTGGGTTCCAAAGTATGCCTCGATGCACGCGTGCGTAGACGCGGGGACATCGGAAAGAAGCATGATAAGAAAGAACACAGCTGCTTTCTTACAGCTTCGAGCGTATGTGCGACAACAGCGCAGTGGTAGAGCACCGTTCACCTTTCGTCGTGGGTAGCGTCCCCCTCCCCCCGACCACACTTCGAGCGCGATGGCAGCAGGAACAATGTTGCGTTAGGCGCCCAAGCACGGTAACGATGTTGACGGGTCAATGTGGCGCAAGTAAATGTGATCGATACCTGTGTCGCGTGGCGTTTACGATCGAGTGTGTCCAGTTATTACGTAAACTACTTCAGTTGCGACAAAACGTTGGTCCTTAAAGTTATGGAGGCGATGCATGATCGTGGTTTCATCTGCGTCAAACAGTGCCGCACGAGCCAAACACCGATAGCAATGGGCAAGTTCATCTCGATGTAACAATAAACATTTAACTGCATATGCACAGACACATTTCACTTTCGTGTTATACCGATTCCGTTGACACAGGAATAAGCCACAATATTTGCTGTACTGCACAACGCTTTTGTGCATAGTTTCTTGTCCTGATGCGAAGCTAGGCTAAAACGCATAGCTTACAAAGACGCTGTGCACAGGACAATTTTTCTTGCTGTTGTTCTGGCCTCTATAATTGGCACATAACCACGAAGGGGATTGGCCACACCACAGGTAATGATATACTGAACGGAATTATAATCATGAAACCAAAGGCTAATTTTAAGGGAATATGAAAAAGAATAAAGGGTTTTTCATGAAAATATAATTAAACTTTGATAAAATAAACATTGCGAAGGAAACCCTGGGCTCGCCAGCGCTAGCAGTGTAATCTCTAAGAGGCTTCGATCAGTTTATGTAAATCTGACAAAACAGCTTACGGCTTTCATGATCGTGAGACGCACCAGAAGATGAAAGATTTGATGTTAAGGGTAATCGAAGTTTATCAAACAGGGAATGTAAAAATATTCGGTGGAGCGAAGAAAACCGGCTGCAAGAGAGAAGAAAACGATCAATCGTTTCTGGTTCATTGCATACCTAGCAGAGGTTAGCTAATGAGAAATCAAATTTGTTAAGACTGAAATGTAGACTTGGCACTCTACTCACTTCTTCTGATAATACACTTGTATTGTCAGAAGAAGTAACCACAGCCTAATCTCAAAAGAACTTCAGGGGGTGCCACACTTTGTCGGAATTGATGTTTTATGGGGCACTCAACGAGCAAATTGCTTATACCCAATTGTTTGGCATTCAGCCGACTGTTACGAACACTATGCACGTATTTGTGTTCGTTGAGTTGTCATGTGGGTCAGGCGTGCTTACATGATATGAGCACTCACGCTAGAGCACGGATGTCTGTTTTAATCCAAGAGAAATGAACGCTACAGTGTGTTGGTCTGCATATCCTACTGGTCCTAGCAAAGCTTGACAAAACGATTCTCAGTGATAGTAGTGCATATTTATTATTTATTTATTTAGTTTTTATTTTTATTTTATTTCTTGTAATATGTGTTCTTACATTGGCTACGAGAGCAAATAACATGCAGTGGAACCCCACTTTCTGTTAAAAAGCACGACCACCACTACAGATGATGCAGAAGGTTCATATAGATGTGCCGCGTGAAAAGAGGTGCTGCGGAGAACTCCAACGCCTCTTTCCACAGCACCTACTTGCTTCGCACCTCCTGGGTCCGGGTTTTGCCCACCTGCCGCATGGTAGGTCCGCTGCTGCTGTTCCACTGCATTTGTAATCTCCTTAATCTTGTAATACCAGCATGTCTGCACTCCAGTCGCAAGATACGACAAACTATACCTATTCTTTTATTGATAGAATCCACAGAAAGTGGCTTGTTATGAAATTTTCGATGTGTATTTTAGCTGGTCCTTGATGGACAGATGGTCTAAAGCTAACACCCAGTCACCTGCGGTGCACACCCGCATACCCCAGGTTCTTAAATAGGGGTATGGGCAAGATGCGATGTTTTAAAGCCTGATGTGCATGAAATGTACTTGACCATCAAAATGGTATTAATATAATCAAACGTAAGCTTCATATCCACCAACCTCAATTTTTGGTCATACGAATGAACTAGAAAAACAGAAAAGCACCCAGATGAAAATTCATGTATAGACAGAGAGAAAGTCAAAATGTCTTGATTTCGCCAAGAAGCACCTCACATTTACAAAAATTGTGTCATGTTACGTACCGAACCTATCATAACAGCGACGTACTTCGCTATCGCTTTTTCGGCGAATCCTAATGCTTGGGAAATGAAGTAATCCACCACAACATGAATTTCAGGGTATATGGTTGCTCGAAGGACTGGTCCTGAAAGCAGTAAAATCAGAAAACATGACATTGACATTATAATTTCTCTCTCAGCAGTGTCCCACGACAATGGACACTGAAGTTGAAGAATTAGCACAACATTGTATGTATCGTTATACTTGTACCAATAAGATTTGTAGGGCAAACTGAAAAACAGTGTCGTGAACAGAACCAGGACGAAGGAACGTTGGCATTGCAAGCGCTGACTTCAAGCCAACTTTTATCCATACTAATACACATAACATGCTGTTGCATTGCCAAATAACTCGCGTATTACATATTAAAAATACAGCATAATTCGCTGCAACAAATGTACAAGGGTCTGCCTATCCTTCCAGCAGCTAAATCTAATGGGGCATGAAAATATCATTTACATTACGATATGACAGCATATTGTTACAGACGGATTGCTGACGTTCTGGCCGAGGACCAGACGAGTCTCCTTCGTGAAAAAAGGCAGCCGCTTAACTTCGTTCTCCTCTGCTTCGTCGTTCTCTTCTTTCCTCTTAGTTCCCCGGCTATTTTCGGTGGTACCGCTGGTTCGAACTCGTGACATTTCCCCGCTTGCAGACGAAGCCCGCCGGGCGAGTCAATCATCTCGTGAATTGTAACGCTTCAGGCGGGCGACATGGGTCACTTCGGTTTTCGCCGAGCGTCGTCCACTGTTCGCTAGACGCGCGATGCGATAGTTTACCTCGCTGAGGCGTTCCAATATAACGTAGGGGCCGACATAGTGTGCGAGAAACTTTTGGCACAGACCACGCTTCCGCAACGGTGTCCAGAGCCACACGAGGTCACCAGGATCAAAGTAAATGTCACGGTGATGTTCGTCGTAGCGTATTTTCGACCGATCTTGCGATGCGATTGTGCGTAACCTGGATAGACGTCGCGCTTCTTCTGCTCGGCAGAGGATCTCGTCAATTGATTCGTTGTGTTGGGCGACGTATGGAAATATCGTGTCGAGTGTGTAGCGCGGCGGACGAGCGTAAAGAAGGAAAAATGGTGAGTAGCCAGTGGTCTCTTGTCTTGCGGTGTTGAAGGCGTAAGTGACGAATGGCAAGATACTGTCCCAATTCTTGTGTGATGAATCAACGTACATGGACAGCATGTTGGCAAGAGTTCTGTTTGTGCGCTCGACAAGACCATTAGTTTGTGGATGGTAGGGCGTGGAATGGCGGAAGCTCGATGAAGAGAGACGAAGAATCTCTTCGACTACATCCGCAATAAACTGACGCCCACGGTCGCTGATCACGATGCGAGGAGGTCCATGTCGAAGAATAACGTGAGACAACAAGAAGACAGAGACTTCTGCTGCCGTGGCCGATGGCAACGCGGCCGTCTCACAGTAGCGGGTAAGGTGGTCTACGCAGACGATAACCCAACGATTGCCGTTTGAGGATCGCGGGAAAGGGCCGAGAAGGTCTATACCAACTTGCTCGAACGGAGCGCTAGGAGGAGGAACTGGCTGAAGTTGGCCATGTGGCGCGTTCGAAGGCACCTTGTAACGCTGACACTGGGAGCAGCTGGCGACATACCGCTCGACATCTTTCCGCATCTTGGGCCAGTAGAAGCGTTCTTTAGCCCGGTAGAGCGTTCGTGTTGAACCAAGATGGCCGGAAGTTGGGTCGTCGTGCATGGCACATAAGATTTGAGTGCGAAGACGCTTCGGAACGACTAAGAGGTAGCGTGCACCAGTGGTCGAGTAGCTCTTTTTATACAGAACGCCGTCACGTAAGCGAAAACGACTGTCTGCAGGCGACTCCTGTGCTCCCGCGAATAGTGGCTGCAAGCTATCATCCTTCTGCTGCTCGGATATGAGGGTACCCATGTCCGGAAATTCCGGGGACACAAAAGCGATGTATTGGTCGAAGTTATCGGCATCGCATTCAGTTGACGGAAGCGGCATCCGAGAGAGACAATCAGCATCCGCGTGCCGCCGGCCGCTCTTGTAGCAAATAACAAAATCATATTCCTGTAGACGGAGGGCCCAGCGCGCAAGTCGGCCTGACGGGTCTCGAAGATTCACGAGCCAGCAGAGTGAATGATGATCCGTGACCACAGTGAAGGGGTGTCCGTAGAGGTATGAACGAAAGCCGTTGCACTGCGAAAATGACCGCCAAACACTCTTGTTCAGTAACTGTGTAATTGCGCTCTGAGCGGCTCAGTGACCGGCTAGCGTACGAAATCACATGCTCGTTGTCCCCGATTCGCTGAACTAGTACAGCGCCGATCCCGACACCACTCGCATCGGTATGAACTTCGGTTGGTGACGAAGGATCGAAGTGCCGAAGAACTGGCCGGGACGTCAAGAGGAACTTGAGCTGGCGAAACGATGTGTCGCACTCAGCAGACCACTCAAACGGAACGCCTTTTTGGAGAAGGCGCGTAAGGGGATGAGCCATGTCAGCGAACCTCGGAATGAATCGGCGAAAGTAGGAACATAAGCCTAAGAAACTCCGTAACTGCTTGACCGAAGCGGGTGGTTTAAACGCCTCTACGGCAGCTGTCTTTTGGGGATCGGGACGTATGCCTTCCTTATCGACGAGATGTCCTAGTACAAGGGTTTGTCTTTCCCCGAAGCGGCATTTCTTTGAGTTTAGCACAAGGCCCGCTTTCTCCAAACAGTTCAATACTAAGTGTAGACGTCTGTTGTGCTCACTAAACGTTCGTCCGAAGATCACAACATCGTCTAAGTAGCACATGCAGACTTCCCATTTCAATCCACGCAATATGGTGTCCAGGAACCTTTCGAAGGAAGCGGGAGCATTGCACAACCCAAAGGGCATTACATTAAATTCGAATAGCCCATCGGGCGTTACAAAAGCTGTCTTCTCTTTGTCGTCATGGTGCATTGGAATTTGCCAATAACCTGACCGCAAGTCAACAGATGAAAAGTAAGATGCTGCAAAGAGGCAATCAATGGCGTCGTCAATGCGTGGAAGTGGATATACGTCTTTCTTAGTGACGGCGTTGAGGCGACGATAATCGACGCCGAACCGCCAAGTACCGTCTTTCTTTTTCACCAGTATCACTGGAGCTGCCCATGGGCTTGACGATTCTCGAATGACTCCCTTCCGTAACATTTCTTGAACTTGATCGTTGATTACCTTGCGCTCTGTGGGGGACACACGATAGGGTTTTTGTCGAATCGGTTGTGCAAATCCTGTGTTGATGCGGTGCCGAGTTCTGGACGCAGGGATCGATTGCGGGCCGTCACGATGCGCGAAGTCGAACACCGAGGAGTATTTCTCAAGCAACGTCACCAACAGTCGACGCTCGTGATCACTGAGCGATTCGTTAATCATGGAAAGCATCTCTGTGGTCACGGGTTGCGAGACACTGGTTGCTCCTGGATCGGGTTGTTCGGTGAGTACCGCCATCGGTATAGGCGAGTCTTCCTGGAACGTGGCGAGTTTTAAGCCTTGAGGTAGCACTGCCGCCTCAGTAGAACAATTGATCGCCCACAGCGCCGTGCTTCCATTGATTACCGAAACCATGCAATGCGGTACCAATACGTTTTTCTTCAGGCAGTTGCTCTGCACAGGTTCCACTGCAGCATCGAACGAGGAAGTACGAGCAGGAAATGAGCAAACGACATGAACAAGCATTGCGGATAAAGCGGGCACAACTGTATCGTCAGATACGCAAAATACACTCTCTCCACACGGCGGATGATCGAAAAGCACAGACGAAACACTTGCACTGACACTAAGTTCTCCCGTTCGGCTAGTCAACATTGGCACCACACAGTTGCAAAAAGTCGATGCCTAAGATAACGTCGTGGGTGGAGCGAGGGAGAACAGTAAACTCCGCGTTATAAACTTTGCCACCCAAAGACACATTCACATTACACACGCCCACCGGGTACAAAGAGTCACCACTCACACCACGAAAACTGCCGTTCTGGTCCCAACGAAACATAACCTTGCGTCCCAGGAGGCTTTTGAATAGCACACTCATTACAGAAATTGTCGCTCCCGTGTCGACTAACGCCATCGTCGAAACCCCATCAATAAACACGCGAACCTTATTCTTTAACATCATGATTGTTGGAGGCATCTGAGTCGTCGGCGCATATTTCCCAGCGGCCTCACCTCCATCGGCCGCGCTGGCTAGTTTCCCGGCGGGGGCGACGCGTAGCGGCGCCGAGGTGATGGTGACGTGAATCGCGGCCGGGGAGATGGTGATCGGGACGCACGGAAGGCAGGTGGCGGCGTAAGAGTGCGATCGGATGCAGGGGAGCGGTAACGGTTCCGGGTTCTTACTTCTTCAGGGTAGGCTTCCGGAGCAGAGCATCTGTTTTCTCGGAAACGGCCTTCTAACATGGAGTGTCTTGGCCACTGCTCGTCCCGGATACGCCTGCTAGACTGCGTGGATGATGCCGATTGTCCATAGCTCGCCCCCCGACGTCGGCCACAGTACCTAGCTATGTGGCCTGGAATTCCGCACGCATAACACACGGGCAGAGGGCGAACTTCAGGATGCGGACTGAAGTATTCCGCTGAAGACATAGGTTCTGAGTAACGGGGCTCCTCCCCTTGGAATTCGTAAGCAGCGCTAGGTCTTCGTGGAGGAAAGCTGCGTGGGTGTTGATGAAAACGTGGTACAGATGAGGCATGGCGTGGCGGTTCAGTCGTGATGTAAGGTGGTTGGTCACGGTAGCCGTTAAAATCCGCCGCATTTACAGAGTGCCTCCAAGGAGCAGCAGGGGGTTCCCAAACAATATCTCCGGAGCCGGAGGACTTGAAAGGTGGCGCCGCATAACGTGCCTGTTCTTCATGCCGCTGGAGCTCCTCGCGGACAATTTGTCGAATGGTCGACGACAGGTCTGGTGGGGGGCTCGTGTCAACACTAGCTACGGTTGTCACATTGGCCAGCCGTCCAAACTTGGGTGCAATTCGGCGGTTCTTCAGTGCCTCGAATGTGCGGCAGTGTTGTATGACGTCGGAAACGGCGTTGAGGTTGTCTTTTCCAATGAGGAAGTTGTACACGTCTTCCGCAATTCCTTTTAACACATGTCCCACCTTATCCTCATCAGGCATCCGAGAATTCACGGTCCTGCACAGTTTCAGTATCTCCTCGATATAGGTAGTGCACGTCTCGCCTGGTACCTGAGCTCTCTGAGCCAGCGTTAGCTCCGCCCGCTTTGTCTTCGCGTCCGTGTCACCAAAACTTTTCCTGATTTCGTCAACGAAACGTGCCCATGTAGTTAGTGCTTCCACGTGGTTCTCAAACCAAACCAGCGCCGTGCCGGCCAAGAAAAAAACGACGTTCCTGAGCTGGTTGGCAGCGTTCCAGTTGTTGTAACGGCTTACCCTTTCGTAATGGGTTAGCCACTCCTCCACATCTTCATCTGCCTTCGCCGAGAAGGTGCGTGGCTCTCGGTAATGCTGGAACGGAGCAGGGCCTGCCGAGGCACCGCCGGCGGGGGCATCTTGGTCTGGAGCCATAACGGGGCAGTTTGGCGAAAGTCCGGCAAGACGACGGCTTCTGCGTAGTTCCTGTGCGGATGGCTCCGTCGTAGGTCGTGGGAAGTACCCAGCACAGCTCCACCAAATGTTACAGACGGATTGCTGACGTTCTGGCCGAGGACCAGACGATGATGATGATGATGATGATGTTCCTGAAGAATTACGGCACTTACCCACCAGGGGGGATTGGCCAAGAGGTGATTACGTTTTGATTTTAAATTATTGGAAGGAACCGATAGAGAGAGAGAAAAAAAGGATGTTTTAGAGGGAATTTAAGTAGTGGAATTGTGCATGTTAACCATTCAAACCTGACAGATGAGTCACCAAGACATGTACCGAAGAATAACTTAAGTATGTTTTGCAGTACTCACGAGAAGAGTAGACTGTCTTTACAATTGACTTTCTTTTTTTTTTAACCGGAATTGTCAAAATCGTATACGGTTTGTCATTTGTATGTAATTGCACACAGCATTGAATACATCTCTGTGGCAATATCCCAGAGCTGAGGCACCAAAAGAAAGAGCAACTTCAGTTGTTAAATTTAGTCCCAACGTACTGATCGGAATTTCTAGAAGTCTTTTTCGGAGGAACTTGTACCGGCGGCAAACTAACAAATAATGATCTATACTTTCAATTTCACTGACAGAAATGGCAGAGGGGCGACAAAACCAAACCAGCCCTGTGTGCGTAAAGATTTAGCGGAGGGACACGACATCGAAACCTGCTGAGAATTACCTCAGATTGCCTTGATGGACACCATTTAGATTTCCATGGATAATTTAAATGTCTGTATTCTGACGAAGCTGTGATAGTTTCCATTGAATCTCTATGTATAGAAAATTTTCTATATCTGATTGCTGTTATATACTGCTCTGCTGGAAAAACTGATATTATCGGTCCTTGAAGAGATGCTCCAGCTAATGAGTCGGCCATCTCATTTAAATACAATCCGCTATGGCCCGGTACCCACAGCAATTTTACAAGGCTAAGATGTGGCGGAACTAATGCTAAAAACATCTGCAGGGCTTGTGAATTGGATGAAGATGTAAGAGAAGTACAAACCGAATGGGAATCGGTTAAAACCACCACATTAGTCGCAGCCGCAGGGAGTTTCCTCAGCGCCAAAATGATTGCTAAAAGCTCTGCTGCAAAAATGGGGGTGTAGTCTGGTAATCTCAGTGAGAAGGACCAATCAAGCGTTGATGAAAAGATCCCCACACCTGCCTTTTCGCCCTTCACAGATGCGTCTGTAGCTATTATGTAATTTGTTTGTGCTTGCCCAAGGTAGTCTTGCAGCTGATTATTTAAGAACCTAGTAGACAGAAATTTAGCGTTTCCGGGAAAAATATCATCATATTCAATCGTGATCCCCTGATTTGAGCCTTTTGATGCAATTAACTCTCGAATGTTAACGTTTATGCTATCTAATTGTCTTTGCACAAATATAATCTGTGGTGTATGGAAGCGGGGCCAATGTGCTAGAAAAAAACGAGTCTGGCTCTTTGATGAACACATATTCAGTTCGTCTGAGCGGAAAACTATACAATTTTAGGAATGTTTGTATAGTTAAGATTCGGAATCTGCAAGACAATGTAGGCAAGCGAGCTTCTTGATACAGAACAGTATTGGCTGTACATTTAGGTAGGCCTATGCAAAGTCGCAGTGCTTCACGTTCCAAGAGAACTAGCGGCTTAGTTTTGTAAGCTGGGGAACCTGAAAATAGAGCGCAACCAAATTCCATTACTGGGCGCATGTACATCTTGTAGATCCTCAGGAGAGCGTCCCTGCGTAACCCAAACCGTCTGTTGCTTGATCTGCGCAGCACACCTAAGGCACGCTGAGCCTTAGATTTTATATGCTCTATGTGAGAAATCCAAGTTAGCTTTGCATCGTAAATTATTCCCAAATATTTGAGAGAATCGACTTGGGGAATAAGGTCTTGATTGTAATATATAGAGATAGAAATAGGATCACTTAAAGGGAACACTAAGATCGAGCTTTTATTAACATTTAAGGACATGCCAATTTTGCAAAGCCAATTACGAAGCGTATTCATGTAACGTTGCAAATTTTGATAGAGTATATGAATGTCGCTGTCGGCTGCAAAGAATGCAATATCATCAGCATAAACGTAAAGTTGTACACCCTCAGAAGTAGGGATGGAGCTCATTAGGACGTTAAACAATAACGGAGAAAGAACTGCTCCTTGAGGAACACCACGAGTTTGTGTGAATCTAGGAGAGTAGCAGCCATCCTTAAAGCAAAAGCATTCCCTAGCTCTCAAAAATTCTGCTATCCATGCTATCAAATATTTTGGAAAATTATAGGTCTCTAGGGTTGTCAGGAGAATTGCGTGTTCCACGCTGTCATACGCTTTAGCTAAGTCCAGCGTTACCAATGCAGCATGTTGTCTTCGCTTACGAGCAAGTTGAATCCTGCTCTCTATATCCACGTGCGCACACCATATTGAGCAGTTCGATCTAAAGCCTACTTGAAAAGGCTTCAATATGAAGTTATCTTCCACAAAATTTGCTAATTTGGGGTAAAGTACACGTTCTATCACTTTAACCATATTAGAAGTAAGCGAAATGGGCCTGATATTATCGATGTTGAATCCTAATCCTTGCTTTTTAGGTATTGGAATCACTTTAGTTAATTTCCAATCATGGGGAATCCAGGCGTTTTTTAGTGAATAGTTTATAGTGTTTAGGAGGTCACATGGTGAGAGATCAAATAAAATTTTGATCATTGTGACCGTAATTCCATCAGGGCCTGGAGCAGATGGTGGTAAAGATCTGATCACCTCCGTCAATTCTGCAGATGTGACTTCTGTGAAATCAGTCGTATCCGGTGGTTTCTTGAAGACCTGAGACATAGTCGATGTGAATCTGCTTTCCAGTCCTTTAGCAATTAGTTCTAATGACTTTGTCAGTTCCTCTGACGATGGAATTACACATTCTACATTAGCTGGAGATGGCAGGATTTTGCGAGCTCTCATATATCTAAATAATGCTTTCTTGTTTTCTGGTTTAGAAATGAAATCGTGTTGTCTTTTATCATAATCCTCTTTAGCTTTAGCGACTGTTCGTTTGAAGATAGCTGCAAGAAATTTGTAATCTGACCAATTCTTCGGGGATTGATTATAGAAAAGTTGTTTCCACGCAGCCTGCCGTCGTCTGTGATCACGAGCGCAATCTGCATTCCACCAAGGGCTACAAGAAACTCCCTTGGGAGATTGGACAATGAATTCTGCTTTTTTGTACGTCTTTTTCATTATGGCACTAAGCTTCATAGCCTTATTATCTTCGCCATCTTCTAAGCCGGAAACTAACGCTGCTTTGAGATCATTTTTGAATTTATTATAATTAACAAAAACTCGGGTGCGAGAACATGCCAGCATTATCGGACAATTAACCTCAAACATTATCGGGAAGTGGTCGCTGTTTGTGCCGCTGTCCAAGGTCATCCAGGAGGAACTAGTTATCCCTGAACTTATAAAACTTAAATCCAATACTGAGCGGGACCGATGATTGATATATGTAGGAGTTCCAGAATTAAGGCAAGTCAAGTTGTTATCTACTGACCACTCCCAAAGGCGCTTGCCGCATTTATCGGTTCTAAAACCCCAACTAACATGGTGAGAGTTGAAATCACCCACAAGGATCTTATATTTGCCTAAGGATGCCACAGCAGAGTCTAATAAATTAGTATTTTGCACCCCTGCAGGAAAATATAAATTAACTAAAGAAAATGGCGGACAACCTGGCAAGGATACTTCCAAGGCGAATATTTCGCTTTCAGGAGACATAAGCTTATATGAAATTTTGGCCTTAAGACTAATTCGGTTGTTAACAAAGAATGCTAATCCTCCGCCCTTCGATGGGCGGTCTAGCCGGAATGATCGATACTTATTTAATTGAAAAGACTGGTGACCTGAAAGCCAAGTTTCCTGTAATGCAATTATATCTGGAGTGAATTTGGCTGACAAATATAATAAGTCTGTTCTTGAAGAAAGAATAGAGCGGCAATTCCAATGAAGAATTTTTATGGATCCTATTGTTGAAATAGATTGGCCTCAGCCACTGCCTTGCTTAAAATACTCTCTTTTAAGAAATCTTTCCTAGAAAGGCTCTCCTTCAAATATTTTTTCGTCTTAGAATGAATGGCTGTCGTGCCTTTCTTAGACAGCGGTGACCTCAATCGTTTCAGTGTTCGAGGATCCATATCCATGTCCTCCAACTCCTGCGCGTCATCGTTAATGTCTTCAGTATGATTCTTGATTGTATCAGCTGACAGGACCGCACTCTGGGCATCTTGTGAAGTGGCATCGGACGCTACTTCGTTTGATGGCTGTAGACACTGTGCCCCTTGGGAAACTGGAATAACAGCCGATGTTGACTTAATTATGTGGGCCACCTGATTAGTCATTATTTGCGACAACGTCTCACAAAGATTACCTGCAAGGCGCTCCATGGGTTTTTCCATAGCTCTTTCTACCGCATCGGACAATAGTCGCGGAAAGAGACGCTTCCATGGATCCAGCTAGGCGGGCTGTAACACCAGCGTAGCCTTGTGATCGAGCTTGAATTTCAGTTATAGCTTCACGACGTGAGCAGCGTCGTCGATCTACAATTTCTAAAATTGCCATTTCTTTTGCTTTTGCCGGACAGTTAGCATAATCAGCGGGGTGGGAGTCATTGCAGAGACAGCACTTTTCATCAGGACTTTTGCAATCACTAGTCACATGATCCTCGCCACAAATTCGGCACCTGGCAGAAGATCTGCATCCTTTCACCGTGTGGCCATAGCGCCAACACCTTACGCACTGGAGAGGACGAGAAGACAGCGCCTCTACTCTGTATATTAAGGGCCAAGCCTTAATTTCTGATGGCCGAGTAGTTCCTGCAAATGTAACTATGACCGACTCAGTTGGAATTTTACTGTTATCTACCACTCTACCACACCGGTACACTGAAATAGCACCTGCTGGAGCAAACATTTCTAGTACCTCTTGAGGAGTCATGTTCACATCGACGCCTCGAACAAGACCTTTCACGCATGCCAGGTGGGTTGGAATGAACGCGCTTACCGCACTACCTGCAAACGTTGAGCACTTCAGAAGGTCTTGCACACAAGGTTGGTCAGGGGAGAAGCAGAGAATACCTCCTCTGCCAAACTGTCGCACCTCTGTGATGTTCTGATAATGAGCTGATGCTGCGCGAAGTTCTGCCTGAATCACTTTAGGATTCTTCATTCTGATAATGCCATCGTTCGTCGGGACGAGTGCCACAGGGACGGACGAGACACCGTTGCGTAAAAACAGCTCCACTGGCAAGTCCTGCGGAGGGATAGAAGCGGACCAGAGGAAAGCCCCTGGTCCGGGTGACGAAAAGGGCATCTGTCTGGTTAGATTAGGACAACATGCACTTGTATGCTAATAAGAACGTCAACGAGATAGTTAAGAACAAAAAGAAAGCCGGAACTACTCAATCCTTGGCCACTACGGGGGATTGGCCATGAAGCCGGCGGTTAATATAAAGAGGAAAAAAAAATTGAGCTAAAACAAAGGAAGAATAAAGAATCGGTAACGTAAGTAAGAATGAAATGTTAGAAAAAGATAGGCTATTTATAATAGAAATGAACTATAATAAAATAATTTGAGGTTTAATCAACTAGTGGAAGCAATTTCGAGGTACGAAGATTTGGATTGAATGATGATTAGCAATGAATTCTTTTTGTGTCACAAAGGAAATTGCACATGGCTAAGCAGACGTTCAGTGTTGCTATAACCTAGTGAGGACGCTCCAAAGGAAAGAATGTTCTGAGAATTAAGGGGAATGTTTAAATTCCTGAATAAAATTTCGAAACACCTTTTCTCTGACTACTATAGCGCTGACAGGTAATTAAGAAGTGATCAATGTTTTCAGGCTCTCGACAATAACAGCATAGCGGGGATGGCACCAGACCAGACCTGTGTAAATAAAAGTTCAATGGAGGGATACGACAGCGAAATTTTGTTATTGCCACTTCCAGTTTACGAGAGGGACACCACTTATTATCCCAAACAAAAGAAAGATGTCCATATTCTTCAATTGGTAACTTCATTTTTAAAGAATCTTGAATTAAAGAGTACTTTCGGAATCTCGACAAAGTAACGAAGGCAGTAGTAGGCACCACGGACATTACCGGCCCATCTAGGGACCACCGCGCGAGAACATCAGCCATCTCGTTTATAAATATGCCACGATGGCCCGGCACCCACACCAATCGCACTTCACGCACGTGGGGAGGAATTAATGATATGAATGTGTTTACAACAGAAGACTTGGAAGGAGAAGCTGAAGCGAGGGATGTGCTGATGATGATGATGATGATGATCCTTCAAATATGGCGCATACCCACTACGGGGGATTGGCCAAGACCTGGAGTGCTTAACTTTTAGCTGGTATATTGTGCAAATACCACAACATGACGAGAGGGATGTGCATACCGCTTAACTTCGTTCTCCTCTGCTTCGTCGTTCTCTTCTTTCCTCTTAGTTCCCCGGCTATTTTCGGTGGTACCGCTGGTTCGAACTCGTGACAATATTATAGTTTTCTACCACTCAGTACAGACTTCGCGTGTCCGATATCCATATAATCAGAATTTTCAGGCAATAATGAGGTGCGCGGTAGTTGCACACTTTTTAAAAGAGCGCCAGAAAGCATCGTGGAGCCGGCACAAAATGCCTTGCAATAAAACGTAGCATTAAGTTCGGACCGCGTGCACAAGCCGTTTTCTACCAAATTCACTGCAGTTGATCTGAATGGCACGTTGGCCTTATTGGGTGGTTTTTACCCACCCAATAAGCGCTTTCTTAAAGGGGGTGCCCGCAATAATACCGTGTCGCACTGCTATAAATGAAGGTGTAGGCCTATATCACAAGCCATGGCTGGGCTTATTTTACCGCTAAACAATTAACCAGAAATGTGTGAGTAGCACAGAATAAAAGCTACTTGGGCGAGTCTTTTAAGGTTTCATTAAGGTAGTTTGAAGAGCAAGAGGATAACCGCACGATGAAATGATAACCATATATGAGAGCTCGTCAAATCTGGCGCACCTCTTGTTGTGTAGTGCTGTTCTTGCTCTTCTAAATAGATTCATGGTGTTAGACCGCCTTGACAGCGAAATAGCACACCGGCGTAAATTATAGTGCCGCTCTGACGCTCCTGAATGTATAATGAGTGCTGACACCTTTTTGCATGTGCTTACAGCGAAGCTGCGTATGGCTGGGACAGGTCCCTATGTATGCAACAACTATCCTTCACAAAAATAAAAGTGCTAACGAGCGAAAAAGGGCGCGAACAGTTGTCCTCGTGTTTTGGCTTTCTTTAGCTGAGGCCTCTTTCAGTGAAACGAGAGCTCTTTCTAATAACCATGTAGCACGCAAATGCGCGCCACCGACCAGGTGACCGGGGAACGAGACGGTGACGCCTTGCGCATAAGATGGCGTATAGCCGACGACTCAGGCCGTAACAATTGTACTGGAGGCATCCAGGTCGCCTGAACGATGTTAAAAAAAAGGCTTTGTCGATCATGACTTTGGATCTAATTGTGGAGCGTGCTATCAATAGTGGTGAGACACAGATCCCTCTTATATTAGCGGCGTACAGTCGCAAGAGAGACGGCGAAAGTGGTGGACGGGCTCATGTAATGCTCTCGTGGCGACGGCTGCGTTATGCGACCTCACACATGTGGCACGTGGAAGGCTGCTCACGTAAAGTCAGCAGTCTTCCACGTGCCACATGTGCGAGATCGCCTAACGTGCCACATGTGTGAGGTAAAGCGGATGATACCGCCTTACTCATAGCACGTCCCTCTCTTCAGGAAGCCGAATCACTCGCCAATAATGAACTGCAAGCAACTTCTCAGTGGTTTAAACGAAACAATTTATTATTAAATAAAAAAAAACAATTACGTTGTTTTCGCCTCTAACCGAAATGTGATACCTGAAACATGTGGTCTGTACATTGGGGAAACTCGCATTGACAAGGTAAACGCGTATACTCACCTTGGCGTGACTCTAGACCCTTCATTCCACTGGACATCTCATATAGACAATTTGCGTAGAAAACTCAGCTTTGGATGCTTTACATTATTTAAGGCTAGAAACTACTTTAACTTACACACACTCCGTACATTATACTTTAACGTTTTTCAATCTTACCTAACCTGTTGCATCGAATCATGGAGCTACCCTTATGCTTCATATTGCTCCGTCGTAGCCATTTTGCAAAAGAGAGCTATACGAACCATTGCATCAGCATCCAAGAATGCACCATCCACTGAAGTTTTCAGAAATCTTAACGTAATGCTTTT
Source organism: Hyalomma asiaticum (assembly GCA_013339685.2). Lineage (NCBI taxonomy): Eukaryota > Metazoa > Arthropoda > Arachnida > Ixodida > Ixodidae > Hyalomma > Hyalomma asiaticum. Next base: position 79,670,736 of record CM023483.1, read on the forward strand.
TAATATGGTTAGGCAATACAAAAGCACATTATTGGTACACAAAATAATGAATAAGAACGTACCCCTTCCCTCATCAGTCTTATTGAAACCCAGAGGTCACACTCGACAGGCGGAACAATTAAATCTTAACCTGCCGATAGTCCACAATGTTTACGGCCGTCAAACAGTACCCTTTGTTGGTGCAAACATCTGGAACAGTATCCCTACCCTGATTGAATGTCAGCCAAATATGACACAATCGCTCAGGAAACTCTTCCTATCGGGGAGTTACGATTCACCATATTGACATCGCACTACAAACTGTGTGTACATGCACATTGATTCGTTTCTTTTGATACATGATCGTGTTTGAAAATGTGATTTGCGTTCGAATTGTATTTATAAACATTGTACTCGCTAATTAAAAACACAATATACAATGTCTGTAACGGATCCTTAACTAGCCATATCGGCTACGGATCCGGATGTTCTCGTAGAAATCTTTTGTAAATAACTTCAGTGAAATAAAAACATTCTTCTTCTTATTTAACGTACCACGTTTCAGTTTTGAATGAGTGAAAGTATTTTAATGGCGCAAGGGGCTGTCATGGCAAAAAAGCGCCAGATCAGTAATAATTTATGCGTATATGAGAATAGAAATTCAAAACATGTATGAGACTGTGCCATAACTTCGCCCAAAAATGCTAACAATGAGACGTAATATGGCCGTAAAGTGGCCTCAGACGTTTAAGTTATACAAAATGTTGTCTGTCACGTGGGGATGGTTTATCACTTTAAAGAGGTCATAGGTTCATAGGTGAGGATGATGATGAAATACAAGCCTCAATATAGCACATATGCCTGATCGAGCCCTTCGCGCATAAAGGCTGGGAGGCATGTGTCTTTTTAAAAAAAGGCTATCATTCCAGCAGCCTTTCGGGAGAGCCCACGCTGCAATGCCGTGTTAGGAGCTCATCAGCATGCACCCTCCTTCTTTGCCACATACCCGCCGAGATTCAGCGACCGGTACGGCACAACCTCAAGCGTAAACAGCTCCACTGTTCAAGGAAGTTACTTACCTATAAGAATAGAAGGATCTAATGGAACTTGTCGTTTGTATGCTAATTAGAAGTCTTAATTTTTCCCCAGGCCATCTAGGCGAGTGCCTTGTAATAGCAGTGGAGCATGGTAAATGGTAACTTGGCGTTCGAGCCAAGTTACATCTCTGCATACGGGAAGTGTGCGGAACAGCGCGTAACACATAGTCACATCAATGGCCACATCCATCGCCTGCAGCGTCGCCGCAGCAACACAGCAGCCATGACAGCCATCATTAAACAGTGGGATAAATCGACATACAAGAAGAAAACAAGTAAATGGACCGTAACTGGAAAAGACAAGGAAATGGACTGTAGCTAGAAAGAAAGGAAAGTGGCGACGAAGAATTGAAAGACGATGAAAGAAAAGCGGAAGACAGTGATGACGATCAGAATAGAACGCGATTAAAAACGGAGGGAGATATGAAGATGATGAAAGGAGAGCAAAAGAAAGAGAGCATGCAGCAAGCTCTGCCTAATTATGTGATCGTTTTTAGTCCTCTCATCAGGCCTGGCAGTTTTATTGCATTCAATCGATAAAAGCAGGAACTCTATTGATCGTTCATAGATCAGTGCTCATTATGCATTCTGAACCTTTGTAAAGGCATTAGCACAGCGGAGAGTAACGACTTACGATTTGAATGACGAAACATGAAATACCGCTTTCTTACCTGTCGTCCCACTCATTTGACGAGATTCTACCACAGGTACAGTTTCGTTTGCAGGCGGTATTGCTGATGTTGGGAAAGAAGGGAATAATAAGGTAAGTCACCTCAAGAAAAAAAAAAGCGTGACAATGGTAAGGAGAACATGATGTCTATATCACTGTTCCTGTTTCACTCGAACATAACGCTTTATTTTTTAACCATAGTTTTATATAATTCTGCGCCTCCCATGTTATGCAAAACAAAACTTTACAAGCAATGTGATTGTGAAGATACCGTGGACTACGTTGTAATTCGTGTGAACAGCAGCCCAAAATACCCCAGACAAACTTGCGCAACGCAAACGCACGAGTACGTTCAAATTATTTTCCCTAACTTCTCGCACATCCATGTTCATGCATCCCTCTTAGCATAAATTTTGAATGTTACACTGGGTCCTACACCGCCTCCGTAGCTTAGATTGCGTTATCCGAGATCGTTTGGTCTTACCAGCCCCAGGTACATTATTGTACACTTTAATTCATCCTATTCACTTGTATCGTAACTACTTCATCAAAACTAAAAAGCACATACAGTTCTCTGTGTACTTCGCCAAACTGTCTGCTGGGTTCATGGGCTTTTGCTTAACAAATAAACGAGACCTTGATCCGTTCGCTTTCGTTATATATGTAGAAATTAGCAGTATACCCTGGGAATGCTCAAGAAAATGGAAAAACATAGAGCCGACGTTGTCCCGTTTTGCTGCCATTCCTGAGGGCCATATTGGGTGTATTGTTACTCTGCACTCTGACGAAGTGTGTCCATGATCGACAAGTGAATAAATCTCTTCACACGCACGACGTCTTCTCTTACTGACTATAGCGGCTCAGGTTCACGGGCAAGTTCATGTCGATGTACAATAAACATTCAACTGTTTAGTGGAAGAGACATTTCATTTTCGTGTTATACCAATTCTTCTGACAGATGAATCAACCCACATTTTTTGCTGTTTATAGATATCGTCCTACTGCAGCAGCAGGATAGCATCTGGCGCATTTTGTAACTGTATTCCCCAGGTTTCCGCGCGATAGTGTGCAACATTTTCTAAGTTTGTCAAGTTTTATCTCAGGCATCTAGGCTGCATATCCGTACGGCGCACCCATTAGGTAAAACCAGGAAACCGGTCATTCTCCTCATGCGCGCAGGCCATCCTTACCATAATCTCCATGACGACTTTCCATGTCATCCGGCTGCTCAACTTCGTAGAGTTCGTGTGGCGTTTCACCAGTAACGGACCTTTCCATTCCTTCCAGAGGTCTTATCCGCAAATTGCTGCTAAGCACACCTTTCTGAAACAAAATTGGCCGCATATCTGCTTGCTTCATGGCAAATGACATTGATGGACGATAGTGTTCTGCCGCCCCTGCAACATAGTAACCTCTCTACTGCCTCCTCCAACCCTCACGCTTTTACCCTCCACTCGCGTATAGGTAGCCCGAATAATACTATGATCTGCGACATCAAGCGACATGAAAAGGTAATAGAACTCACAGTGTAGAGCGCAGGCGAATGACAAGCGGCCAGTCAACAGCTTGCCACATTTCAAGTAACATGTGGCCCAAGAGCGTGTTGTCACAGCCAACGGTGATGATCTAGAGGTGTACCTATAGGAGCTATAGATGTACGCATTTTATACACCAACCTTACATGCAGTAAGCTGTCCCATAGGCAACTAACGTAATGCTGTTATAGAGCGACCGCTTCTAGCCTTTGGCGGAGCTTACAGCTAAACGGGGCAGCTTAGCGGTCATAATATGCAAGCTGCGTCCCTTGCGACCGTCTAGGCTGTAGTTATATGTAGACCCTACGCAGGCTGTTTGGGAGTTAAGGAAAGTCATCGGCTTCCTAGATGTAGTCTTAGATGTACAACGCCTTATTGGCTTTTGTATTTGTCCGATCCGGGTAATGTTGACCCGCCGGTTTGCACCTGCCCAAATGGACGCACTTGCCGCCTGTTATACAGTGGAAATCCTCTGCAATTACTACGTATGCCGCCAAAGGACAACATGCTCTTTCTCAAGGAATCCCCTCGGCGCTCCACGCGTGCAATCATCTCTGCGCGTGGATCAGACGTTCCCGCCGCCTTAACTCGCCGACACGAAGTTGGGCTCAGGTTGACCTTCCTCAGCACCACCTTGACTCCTGCAATCCGGGACACAGACGTCTAGAGCCCAGCTCCTCGCACTAGCCTGCCCTTTCTGCGTTCCTCACTGGTGTGCGATTTCTGAGGTAAGAATGGCACACCTACTAAGAACAATCCCATCGTCCGCCCGACAGGGGGTGAAGAAGCTCACGATGCAATGGCGGTGACTGGACCTAGCCAATGTTTATTGCTCTGCTGCGTGTTAGTACAGGAGTTGTGCGATACGGCTAGAAAGGAAAGTAGGGGAGGGGAAAACAGCGCCGATAACCGCAGCCGTATGCTGGCGTGACGTCATACATATACAGCACAGAGAGAGAGAGAGAGAGAGAGAGAGAGAGAGAGAGAGATAGTAGTTTGCTGTGAACTGGAGCGTCGGGTCAAGTCTGTAGCGAATCGGCCTGTGTTTCAGGGCGACTCTATACATCAGGACGGAAAATTCTCACTTTTCTGTCAAGCTAGGTGATATTCAAAGCGATATCTGAGGGCTCTACAAGAAGCCTTGTTAATGACAGGCGTCATGTTAGTCGGGGATTCTTTCGAAAACATCGATAACAGGAAGCTGTGGTTTAGTAAGGATACTATAGTCAAAGAAAAGACGTGCAACAGCATACGTAAGAGGAGAAGAGTAGACAACACGAACGCCGACTATGAGGTGAAGAAAATTCTTGAGGTTTAACAGACAAAAACTTATCTGAGCGTGCTTAGGAGTGGTAGCGCCAACCGTCAAACGGCTACACGTGCCGGTCTACGTGAGAGATAAGTGTTGAGACAGCCTGCCCCTTCCATCTACAAGCTAATCTAAGGCCGGTTCTCGCAGGTACTTGTACTATTATCGATATTCCAGGCGTCCACCATTAAACTCGTGTGTTCACTCTTATCTCTTATTTATCTAAAGTGGAGTGACGTTGCAATCTCGGCATTGCAACGACAGATAATAAAGCGTTACTCTGGTTAACGGCTGTTATGTTCAAATAATCTCTGATTAATACAGCGGCCGCTTGTCTAACATGGGTGCTGCTTTGGGGTTTATAACGGGTTGTTGCAATGGACCTATACATATACAGAACGTCGGCATTGCAACGAAAGATCAGAAAACGTTCCTCGGATCATTGCTTTTATGTTGCAATAATCTCTGATTAATACAGCAGCCGCTTGTCTATCATGGCTGCTGCTTTGGGGTTTATAAGGGGTTGTTGCAATGGGCCTAGACACGATAGAACGCCGGCATTGCAACGGAAGATCAGAGAATGTTCATTGGTTAATGGCTTTTATGTTTCAATAATGTCTGATGAATGCAACCGCTGCTTGTCGAACATGGGTACTGCTTTGGGGATTATAACGAGGTGTTGCAATAGACCTACACATGTACAGAACTTCATTACGTAAGAAAAAACGCGTGCAAAAGACGGACATAAGGTAAGACGTGTGGACAACAAGGACGCCGACTATCAAATGAAGAAGAGCACTGAAGCAAAAACGCAAGACAGACAACTTGTATGCTGACGCTCAGGAATGACAGCGCTAGCTATCAAATGGCCACGCGTGCCGGTGTGCGCGAATGACAGCTGTCAAGACGTTCTATCTCTCTCTGTTTAATCTAATCGACAGCTCACTCACGCATGCGCTTTCACTGTCATTGATACGGGAGGCCTCAACCACTAAACGCGTTTCTCCATTTGTATGTCTGACAGAATGGTGCAGTCGTCTAGCTTGTTTTGGTCCTGGCAGTGGAACAGTAGGTTCCCTCATTATTACAACAATGAAGGAACCTCATTATCGCAATTGATTATTATTGCATTGTTGCAATTGATTATAGATGATTTTGAATCCGCGACCTTTATAAGCAATCTAGTTAACGTTAATGGAGATGGTTTAAGGTTTAACAAGGAACTGCCTCAAAGAAACGCAATACAATTTTAAATGCGAAGCATTTATTAGCGAACTTCGGCGACTTGGACCGTATCTATCTAGCCGCCTATAACTTTCTGCCCTCCAGGCTGTTTCTTTAATGGGGTGTATACGAAAATTGATATGCCACCACATGACTGCATGAAGAACATAAATAACCGGTCATAACATGAAAATCATGACATGCATGTCATGAGCGGCATGATTTACATGCCATGGTCTTGGTGCTCTCCTCGCCGTTTTATTAATGGGATGTTTAATGCGATTTCATCGCCATTTCGTTAATGGAATTAATGGGTTAATGGGATTTTTAAAAAAAGTTACATTAAACTGCAGGTGCAAAGCACCACTTTGGCATGTTACAGATGTTAAAAACTTCAGTGCCTGTAATTCTGAAACTAACCCATTTTAGACACAATCTTTTTTTCGTAGTTCTACAACAGGGGCATTGTTGGCCTACATTGTGGTAAACTAATGTCGCCTGCAGTGCGTATCTGAGAAAAAAAATCACAGCATATCCACGGGGTGAATGATGATGAGTGGGCGAAGCTCCGGAGGGAATCATCGGTAAACCGTGAATCTTTCGCGTAAATCGCACAATCGATCATCATGTAAAGACGTGAGAAACACTGTATTCGTACGCTGGGATCTCGCGTTTAAGGGGGATATGCCATAACTTATCATTTTGCCAAGTAGGGAAGTACCCACTACGCCATAATTACCAGTGCCTCCGTAATGGGTTCAAAGCTACAAAGCACGCAGCTCTGTGTTCTTTCAAATGATGCCTCGACCTCGTTATACAATCCATTTTCGCGTCGTGTAGCGGTGTATTACTATTTTTCAACGTAACATTACGTTTGTTAATGCGATTCCGCGGGAGACATTATACCTGTTTAGGTCTTTTAGCGATAATTTTTCAACCACAGGCGTAGCTCAGTGGTAGAACGCTCGACTGCCACGCCGAGAGCCTGGGTTCGAATCCAGGCAGAGGACACAACTTTCGGAATTTTTTTCTTCATAAAAGTAGACGTGGCTACGTACATCACCAACAACAAACCCCATGGGATGTACAGACCCACGCCCTAAGGAGCTTCGCCCCTAAAAAAATTGCACTGGGGATCGGTCGGTGTTACCATAAATCAACCGTCACATTACCCACTCATGCATGCAAATGGGTGACAACGCATGTGTATATTTACATGCGCGTTGTCTTTTATTCTCCTCGTCTTTATGAGGTTCCTGCGCTCCCACGTCGTAGACAGTGCGGAGTTCCAGATTACCTTTAGTTAACGCGCACGCTGCGAATCCCTATGTTTCAACTACGCACAAGAGAAATCTCCCACCGACACCACATTGCAGGCCAAGACACAGCGCCTATATATATGAGGTGGACGGTGAACGGTTGTGCAGCGCGAGCAGTCGGCTTTTTTTTCAATAAAGAAAGCGGCCAGCAGACGTTGCCTGCGTCAGCGTTGTCTCTCGCGGGCGAGGGCGCGTTCTCGTTCCTTGCGAGCTGGTAAAGCATGACATGCACGACATGCATCTTGGTCTCGGTCGTTTCGTTAATGGGACGTATACGAAAGTTGGTATGCCACAACATGACCACATGACGAACGTAAACGACAGGTCATAACATGAAAATAATGACATGCATGTCATAAGCGGCATGGTTTACGTGCCATTCTTGGTCTCTTGCCGCCATTTCGTTAACGTCATATGTACGAAAATCGGTATATACCGAAATTGGATCGGCATTGTTGTTTCGCTATATAGCGATACAACAACGCCGATCCAGTTTACGTTCCTGATGCGTGCTTCGCATTTCCTTGATTCCCACTGCACGTGTTGTTGTTGTTTTGTTGTTTTGTGGGGTCTTACGTCCCAAAACCAGTTCTGATTATGAGAGACGCCGTAGTGGAGGGCTCCGGAAATTTCGACCACCTGGGGTTCTTTAACGTGCACTGACATCGCACAGCACAAGGGCCTCAACATTTCGCCTCCATCGAAATGCAGCCGCCGCGGCCGGGATTCGATCCCGCGACCCTCGGATCAGCAGCCGAGTACCTTAGCCACTAGACCACCGTGGCGGGGCCCCACTGCACGTGGGAACTGCCAATTTTTAGACATCTGTTTGGTGTTTGAGGAAGATCACATTTGCTGGCAGTACTCTCCTTCAGCTTCTAAGCCGTTGTTGTACTTTCACTCCAAGCATTCCAAAGTAGTAAACAAAAGAATGCCCACGAGTTCGTGAAGCCATCCCTAACTATATACTTTGTGCGCCAACTGTATCTAAGCTATAATGCGCAGGTGAAACGCCTATTAAAGACGTTTCACCTGCGCATTATATCTTAGATACAGGGTTGCTCTATCTTACTTGTAGCCACTGTAGCTATAAAAGTCGATTTCTCCTGGAACGCGCGCGGCAACAGACATCAATAAAAACAAGAGTCGTGAGTATTCCGTATATACATTACATTTCGTGCAGGCTTAAGAAAATTGGAAGTAGATATGGTGTTAATGATGTTCTTGCTGCTCTCAATAAGTTAGGTAAAATAAGTTATGTCGAACACAGGACAAATGAGCAGATGCAAGGAAAAAGAGGGAGCGACATTTCTTCGGTTAAGCATCCAACAATAATCTTACCGCCTGTTGTATACGCGCCGTTTAGAAGATTCCATTTAGCAGCGGATGATTCTACGTAGGACAAACAACGCGTTGTATTAATGAGAGAATAATTGGACATAGAAGGTGGTTATCCTGTAGAACCAAGTCTACATCTATTGCTGCACTGCCGGGACTTCAAATGCACGTCTAAGACGACTTCGCGCATCTGTGTAGGCACAAGAATTCAGAAACATATTCTATGGTCGAGCCCTGGCATATCAGTATTAGTGCGAGCGCGTGCGTGACTAAGCCAGCTATTATCTTTAACAGCGAATACATAGAACGCCGTAGTAGCTTCTCTCGCACAGACCGGCACGTGTACCCGTTTGATAGGTGGCGCTACGATTCCTGAGCTTGCGCAGATAAGTTGTGTGTCTTTCATTTCCGCGTCAGTGCTCTTGTTAAGTCGACAGTTGGCGTTTGGGCTGTCCACTTCTCTTTCCTTTTGCCCGTGTTTCGCACGGCTTTTCTTTGCATACCTTTTCTGTACACACCTTATCAACTTCCTCAGCTTCCGTCCTTTCATTATAAGGAAGATTTTTTTTTCTACATATGAGAATTATTTATATATCGTGAGGAATTCAGTCGCATACGTACAACGGTAATTCCGTCATCATGGGACAAATCAACTGTAGCCATTTGCGCAGCATCTTCGTAAATACTGTTTTCTACTTCAGCTCCTCGCATCTGAAACGAGAACAGTCCAGAAATGAAGGTTGCAATTTTTGCGTATACATAGACACGGTGTAATATAACGCCAAAAAATTAAAAAAAAACAACAAAAAAAATTACACCATCTCTCGCTAAAGGGAACCACGTGTGGATGGAAAGCAGCGGGGAGATGGTAGGCTTGAGCAGGAGATGTAATTTTCGCGGCAGCGGCCCGAGCGCTCATCGCGGCGTTGCACAGGAGGGAGAATGAGGCGTGCGCGCTCCGCCATTTCCATACTGCGGAACAACCGTGGCACCCCCAGCGGAGTATGCAGCTGTCGCACCAGCTGTCGTGCGCGCCGCTCCGTAGAGAATTCCTAGAGGGGAGAAAGGGAGAGAGCGTAGGAGATGAGAGAGCGGGGAGGGGACGCGGGACGCGGGCGCTGCTCCATAGAGTAGAGGATTGCTAGAGGAGAGAAAGGGGAGAGCTAGCAGACGCTGCCTGCGTCAGCGTTGTCTCTCTCGAGCGAGGGTGCGTTCTCGTTCCTTGCCAGCAGTCTTGGGCAGTAACTAGTTACTAGTAACGCGTTACCGGTAACTAGTTACTTTTTTCAGTAACTTATAACTGTAAATGGTTACTTTTAATTTAAAGGAACTTGTAACTGTAACACTGTTACTTTTTACAAGGTAACTGTAACTGTAAATACCGTTACAGTTACTTCCTTTAAAAAAATATCCAGCGGCACTTCTTAAAAGCAGGGCTCGGAAGTATCGTGACACAAGGCTATCGCAATGTTCTCTTAATTATTTATGACTATGTGTACCTCTGTATCTACATAAATTTGCAAAATGTATTTGTATCTGACTAGCAGAATGCTTTTACGATGTATCGTTTGTATCGCGATGCTGTACAGGACACCGACATCTTTTGGCCTTTCCTTTTTTTTTAGATGTGCCTGACGTGTTTCCAGATCGGAAAAAACTTTTTTTTCTACGGAGGCAAGCAAAGCACCGCCTATCAGCGACAAAAAAGGTCGGGGAAGGGTTCTTCACCCGCCCCCATGCACAGAAACGTGCGCGACACCGCAATATGGTCGGCCGAAGTGACGAAAGTCACTGTTGTTCAAAGGCCGGAGCAGCATCCTCAATTTTTTTGCGTGGCCAGCCAATTTTTTTCATGACCACCCGCGCGGAAACCACCTAGAAACACGCGCTTTTCGGTGACTCGCACACGTTCAGTTCTTAAAGCGGCGGCACTTCCAAAAAGCACTGCCCAAAAGTGCCGGCAGCAATGGCTCGAAGGGGCCTGTCCTCTTTGTCGCGTCTCAGGTTGAGCTCCCATTTCATTTACGAGCGTGCAGCTGTGCTGCGTGGCATCAGGCTGTCCCAACGTATCAAATGCGAAGCATTTCTTAGCAAACTTCGGCGACTTTGAGCATATCTAACGATCTAGCCGCCTACGACTGTGTGCTCTCCTGGCCGTTTCGTTAATGTTATGTATACGAAAATTGGTATGCAACAACATGAATGCATGAAGAGCATAAATGACAGATCATAACATGAAAATCATGATGTGCATGTCATGAGCGGTATGATTACGTGCCACGGTCTTCGTGCTCTCCAGGCCTTTTCATTAATGGGATGTATGCTAAAATTGGTGATCCGAAGGTCGCGGGATCGAATCCCGGCCGCGGCGGCTGCATTTCGATGGAGGCGAAATGTTCAGGCCCATGTGCTGTGCGATTTCAGTGCACGTTAATGAACGCCAGGTGGTCGAAATTTCCGGAGACCTCCACTACTGCGTCTCTCATAATCAGAGCTGGTTTTGGGACCGGTAAACCCTATAAATCAACTAATGCTAAAATTGGTATGGCACAAGATGACAAAAATCATGACACGCGTGTCACAAGCGGCATGACTGACGTGCCACGGTCTTGGTGCTCTTGCAGCCCGTTTCGTTAACTTGATAAAAACCAAAATTGATATGGCGAGACAACAATGTATGAACACCATGGGTGACACGTTCTAAGAACAGGAAAATCGTGACATGCATGTCATGAGCGGCACGACTTACATGCCACGCGTTTCGTTAATGGGTGTATACGAAAACTGCTATGGCACAACACGACTGCGTGACGAACGTAAATGACAGGTTATAACATTAGGATCATGACATGAGTGCCATGAGCGGCGTGGTTTGCATGCCACAGTCTTGGTGCTCTTGCGGCCGTTTCGTTAACTTCATATGTACCCAAAATCGGTATAACGTGACAACAATGCAGATCTATTTTACGTTCCTGATGCATGCTTCGAATTTCCTTGATTCCCACTGCACGTGGGATATGCCGTTTATTTTTGTAAATAAATTCTCGACAATCAATAAAAAAAGTTGTTGCAGAAAATGAGGAGTACGCAACGATTGCTAGTGCTGGGCTTTTGAGTGAGGCCATTCAATTCCTTTTATCTGGCGCTTTTGATACGAACAAGTTCAATCAACCGCACGCGTTAATACGCTTCCGTAGGAAGAACTACATAATTTCGTTTGCGGGGTAATACTCTTGTACAGTAACGGAAAAGTAACGACGTTACTTTTCAACAATAACTGTAACTGTAACAAGTTACTTTTGGATGCCGAGTAACTGTAACTGTAACATAGTTACTTTTCTGGCTTAGGTAACTGTAACTGTAACACTGTTACTTTTTACTGGTAACGTGCCCATGACTGCTTGCCAGCTTGGGCCAGCTGTAGCGCATGCGCAGTGGGGGTGTGGACGGTGCAGGGACGAAACAGGCTCGACCATAAGCTGCTTCGCGCCTCGCCACGGTGGTCTAGTGGCTATGGTACTCGGCTGCTGATCCGAGGGTCGCGGGATCGAATCCCGGCTGCGGCGGCTGCATTTCGATGGAGGCGAAATGTTGAGGCCCGTGTGCTGTGCGATGTCAGTGCACGTTAAAGAACCCCAGGTGGTCAAAATTTCCGGAGCCCTCTACTACGGCGTCTCTCATAATCAGAGCTGGTTTTGGGACGTTAAACCCCACATAACAACAACATAAGATGCTTCGCATCTAAAACGGGTCTGTATATCAACGAACTAACATGGCGTCGCTGCTATAGTCGCGGACAACTTTTCTTGGCAATGGAGGGAAGGCTACAGAGCCAAACTACGCGTGTGCTACCACTTAAGAATATAGTCCCACTATTTCGTCCATGTTTTCTGCGTGAGAATTAAGAAAACAACATTGATTTATTTTCTACAGGACGCTCTTTGAAAAGAGGCACTGCTCGCATTAAGGAGATATTTATAATTTTTTTACTTTACGCAGTGCCTTTTCGCGTTTTTGCACGTGCGAGAACGTCGCACAGTCCTCACTGTCAAAATGGCCTCCCCACTATCAGGTGCGCGCTCGTCTCCCTCCAGCTTTTCCGACAAGTCACCGCAGGAGATTGTGACGAATTTGACGAACAAATGGCTGTCGAAGCAGACAAAGCAAATGGTGTGCAACGTTTATGCTGCCACCGCAAGTGCCCATCCGGAGCTCAGCACTGTCGCCGTGCACAAGAAAGTAAGTGAGCTGACCGGCGTGAGTGTGCGTGCCGTGAGCCGGATAAAGGCTGATGCTCTTCGAGGTCCGCTGCTGTCCCCGAAGCGGAGAAAACCCCTCTTCGGTTTCGAACAGCCGTCACAGGTGATACGGAAGGTTCACAACCGAAACAAAATTTGAAACGCGCGCCGAACCGGACTACATCGCGGAGGAGTACATGTGCAGTAGCTCCGCCCCCGTAGCTTTCCTTTCATTGCCAAGAAAAGTTGTCCGCGACTATAGACTTGAGCAACAACTTGAAGCATGACCGCCACCACTCAGGCCCTACTTTAAAGAACAATGTACTCAACAATGAGGCGAGAACTAGTGTGGCCGGTGCCACTGCTTCAATTTAGTTCGGTTGAGATCCGCGCCAACATTGAACTACGCTGTCGTGGGCTCGTTACACTGGCCGAAATTGGTGGCGACGGTGTCTGCGACCGCCGCCAGTGGGTGTGACTGCTATCGTTTACAAGTAGAAAAAAAAAAGTGGTTGGTCCCTCTGTCAACAGAATCGCTATAACAAGAAACTGAAATGTGTCTGTGCATAAGCAGCTAAATGTTTTTTGTTACATCGTTGTGAACTTGGTCATTGCTATCGGTGTTTCTTTCGTGCGGCAGTGTTTGACGTGGATGAACCCACGTTCACGCATCGCCTCCGTAACTTCAAGGACCGATCCCTTGTTGTAACTGAGGTAGTTTACGCAATAACTGGACGAAGTCGATCGTAACTGCCACGCGACAAACGTATCGATAGTATTTACTTGCGCCACATTGACCCGTCAACATCGTTACCGTGATTGGGCGCCTAATGACGCAGTGTTCTTATTGCCATCACGCTCGAAGAGTGGTCGGCGGGAGAACACTACGTACGACGAAGTGTGACCGGGGGCTCTACCACTGCGCGGTCGGTGCATATACACTTGCATCTATACGAAGGCCGCTATGTTCTTTCTTATCACGCTTTTGTCCGATGCCCGCGCGGCACTGCATGCGTGCACCTAGGCGGACTTTAGAACGCGCCTGGAATGGTGCCGTTATTATGGAGAAGCGAAGCTGCAGTGATTCACCACCTCTCCTGGATGGCGGCGCCGTTCCAGGAAATGTCCAGGACGCGCGCGAGCTGAGCCGGACGAGATCGTCGAACAAAAAAATTGGCAGATCCCACGTGCAGTGGGAATCAGGGAAATGCGAAGCACGCATAAGGAACGTAAAGTGGATTTGCATTGCTGTCTCGCTATATCGAGTTTGGTACATATGAAGTTAACGAAACGGCTGCAAGAGCACCATGGCTGTGGCTTGTAAACCATGCTGCTCATACACGCATGTCATGATTCTAAGGTTATGACCTGTCATTTACGTTCGTCATGCAGTCGTGTTGTGCCATAGCAATTTTGGTATACATCCCTTTAAGGAAACGAGTGGCATGTAGATCATGCCGCTAATGACATGCATGTCACGATTTTCATGTTATGACCTGTCATTTATGATCGTCATGCAGTCATGTTGTACCAAACCACGGAGCCTATAAGGCTCCGTGCAGTCTAGTTTTCCATCTGCGACATCAGCGCCAGAATGCACTGCCTGGCGGAGAGAAGAAGCAAAATTAGGCAGACTGTGACAGGGAAATACGCGAACGCGATGCGCGTCTCCAACTCTATTGCGGCAGCGACCGCCCGTACCACCTTCTTTCGTTTTATTTCCTTTGAGACGCGCGCTCCAAATCTGCGGCAAACTGTTCCAAAGGGCGACGCCGCGAGCGTTCGTGTGGTTCGCAGCACGCCCGGAAAGCAGCGAAGAAACGCGCGCGTCGCTGTCGCCTCGGTTTCCACCGTGCGCGACTGACCCGTCCGACGAGAGCTACGTACCGCCCTCTGGTCAGTAGACGGAGCCCATACATCCCATTAACGAAACGGGAGTATAGCGCCAGGACCATGCCATGTCAATCATGTCGGTCATGACACGCCTGTCATGATTTTAATGTTATGACCTGTCATTTCCGTTCGTCATGCTGTCGTGCTGTGCCATAGCAATTTTGGTACACATCCCATTAACGAAACGCCTGGCATGTAAATCATGCCGCCCATGACATGCATGTTATGCTTTTCATTTATGACCTGTCATTTATGTTCGTCATGCAGTCATATTGTTGCATACCAATTTTCCTACACATCCCACTAACGAAACGGCCAAGAGAGCACCAAGACCGTGGCATGTAAATCATGTCGCTCATGACATGCATGTCATGATTTTCATGTTATGACCTGTCATTTACGTTCATGATGCAGTCATCTTGTGGCATGCCAATTTTCGTATACATCCCGTTAACGAAACGCGTGGCATGTAAATCATGTCGTCCATGACATGCATATCATGATTTTCATGTTGTGACTTGTCAGTCATGTTCGCCATGCAGTCATGTCGTGGCATACCAATTTTCGTATACATTCCATTAACGAAACGGCCAGGAGAGCACCAAGACCGTCGCATGTAAATCATGTCACTCATGACATGCATGCCATGAGTTTCGTGTTATGACCTGCCATTTATGTTCGTCAGGCAGTCATGTTGTGCCATACCAATTTTCGCATACATCCCATTAGCGAAACGGCTAGGAGAGCACTAAGACCATGCCATGTAAATCATGCCACTCATGACATGCATATCATGATTTTAGTGTTATGACCTGCCATTTATGTTCGCCAGGCAGTCATGTTGTGCCATACCAATTTTCGCATACATCCATTAGCGAAACGGGCCAGGAGAGCCTAAGACCATGGCGGCAATGTAAAATCATGCCACTCATGACATGAAATAGATAGATTTGAGTGTGGAACCTAGATTTAGTCGCTCAGGCTCGTCAGTTGTGCAATACCAATTTTCGCGATACATCTGAATTCGGCCGGCCAGCGAGAGCCCGCGACCGTGGCTGAACTCATGCGCTTGACTTCATATCAGAGCATCATGACGAATGGCGTTCTCTTTCTGTGTCGTGATGTGTTTACAGTTTTCGGACCATCGTTAGCGAAGGCCAGGGAGAAATCGTAGGTGGCTAGTTGAATAGATAGATAGTTCCAGTAGATAAGTTATCGATAGAATGCTCCGATAGCATAGATAGCTAGATATCGCTCAACTCCGCCGAAGTGCGCTTTTCAACCTATTTTATACACGCTGCGTTCGCTATCTGTTGCGGAGGCGTAGCGCAGAAGTAGAACCGGACTGTCGCCGAACTCACCGGGGTGAGTATGCGAACGGTAACACGAATCAAGGCTGAAGCTCTGCGGGCCCCACTTTCCTCTCCAAAGCGTAAGAAACTGGATATCTCGGTCTCGGGCGAAGCTGGGAAGCGCATGACCACCAAGACGAGGCTGCTGCGCTACGACACGTTTGCGTTGGCAGCATTGCGGCGCAAAGTGCACGGCTACTTCATGCGCAATGAAATGCCTACGGCCGAGAAGCTACGCAACGACGTCATCAGCGACACTGACATGGACATGCCGACGATCAGCACTCGCACGATGCAACGAATGCTGAACGACTTGGGGTTCCTCTTCCTAAAGAGAAAAAGGAATTCCGCATTGTTCGAACGAGACGACATCGTTGCTTGGCGTCGAAAGTACCTCCGTACAATCCGAGAAATGCGGAGGCAGCAGGGGTAAGTTGTTGCGTTCTTTTAATTACTGCAAACTTTCGTTGCGCGTGCTTGTTGGTAAAAGTGTAGACGCGAATGGTCAGCATGCTTGTGTACCTAATGGTGAGCGAAAACGAGAGGTATGCTTTGCATCAGTGATCGCCAAACGTGTGCTGTTGACGCGAGTGATCGAAAGCCTTACACAATCCTAACTTATGTCGCAGCGAAATTCCCCAGTAAAATAAGGTAGCTGTTCGTGCTTATGCTTGTACGGTGGATAATAGTATCAGCCGAGGATGCGATGATCTGTGCCGAAGATGTAACTGATCGTTTCGCTATTGCAGAATTTCCCGTCGCATTGTTTGGGAAGATTTACTGCCTTTCCGCGTAGGAGCAAGGAATCTGAATGGCTTGAAGGAAAGAATAGCTAATTTTATTCGGCGAATATGCTGTGCACGTGATTGGGGATGCATTAGCTTTTATGAGCAGCCTGAAACATGTTTTGTAAACATTCGCGTCAGTCTTTCTCAGGGGAAGTTTTGCCAGCTCATCTTTGTTATATGTATTCACATGGGTTTTGTCAGTGGATCCTTCGCGCTGTAACAGAGGCATAACTTTGAATCAAGGCCGCTGGTTTATTAATGGGCTGTTGCCAGTTAAAGTACGCTCTTAACTATACGACTGATTTCTTTTCTTTTACAGGACCATGTACTACCTTGATGAGACCTGGGTAAACGCTGGCCACACTGAGGAGACCGTATGGACAGACACCAAAGTGATGTCCCGGCAAGACGCATTTCGTCAAGGCCTCTCAACAGGTCTCCGTGCACCGAGCGGTAAAGGAGGACGCCTGATTGTTTTGCATGCTGGCAGTGCGGAAGGCTTTCTTGATGGAGCCGCCCTTGTTTTTCGTGCCAAGAAGGGCACTGGTGATTACCACGCAGAAATGGATGCTGCGCGTTTTCAAAAATGGTTTGTTGAACAGTTGCTACCGAACATCAAGCCACGCAGTGTGATTGTGATGGATAGTGCATCATATCACAGTGCTCAAGTTGAAAAGGTGCCAAGTTCATCATCAAGAAAAGCCGACATCCAGTGCTGGTTGAAATCAAAAAGTATCCCTTTTTCGGATGACTATCTGAAGAGCGAACTGCTGCAGCTCGTTAAGCTGAATAAGCACATGTTCCTTGCTTACCAGATTGACACACTTGCCAGCGCTGCCGGTCATGAGGTTGTGCGCTTGCCTCCTTACCACTGTGAGCTCAATCCAATAGAGCTCCTGTGGAGCCAGGTCAAAGGCTATGTCGCTTCAAAGAACACTGACTTCAAGATCGATTCAGTCGAGAAGCTGTTGCTGGAAGGAATCGCGGGTGTGACCCCGCAGAACTGGTTCCGAGACTGCAATCACGTGATAAAGCTTGAGGATGAGACATGGGAGCGGAATGGCATTTAGACAGCCAAACAGAAAGTCTCATAATTTCTTTGGGCACAGATTCGAGTACTTCTGATGAGTCGTGCAGCTCTGACATGAACGGAATTGATGAACTGCCATGAGCATCTCCATGTGTGTTTTTCAAAGCTTCAACCAAAAGATTGCACGCGTGCCTAACCAGAAACTGTGATATTGCTTTTGAGGTCCATCAGTCACTGCTATTTAGTTACTTTTTATTGCTTATTGACTTCACTTTTAATTTAATCTGCTGATTTCTCTATGTTTCGTTGCACTTCGTGTATGTTCTGGTTACATTGCCGTGGTGTGATAATAATTGTTGGGATATTGTGTGCCAAAACAACAATGTGGTTATGTGACATGCCGTGCTAGACGGTTGCACAAGTTGTGACCACCCGGTGTTGTTTAACATGTACCGAAAGATAAGTACGCGGGCGTCTGGCATTTCTGATCCATCGACATGCGACAGGCTCAAACCTGTGCTTTTTGTGTCGGTGGCCGTGTACTGTGCGCTGTACTGTCACAGCGGTTCTGATGTGATGATGTATCACAGCCATGGACTTTTACATTATACGCTGCATCAGCGAAAACCACATTTCTTAGTTGAGGATTGAAGTGTTCAAAATTGTGTTCATTTTTCTGTGTGATCTCATGCCGGTAGTGCTTGATGCCTTGTTTCATTGCTGTCTCAATGGGACCTGAAAGTGTGATACTGCTTCTTGTCATTGTTCTGTTTTTCATTTACTCATTTCCTAATGTATTCTACCATCTCATTCTTCGTTATCAATGTGTTCCTGCTCTTACCTATTTTGATTTGTTTATTATAAATGGTTCTTATGGCAAGCAATGCCAGCAACGAGTTATGGTTATCACATTCTGTTCCACAAGTGCAAAAATGTTATGTTGACATAGAGTTCCAGCAACGAGTTATGGTAATCATGTTCTGGTCACAAGTACAAAATGTTATGTCGACATGGAGTGCCAGAAAAAAGTTATGGGCATCACGTTCAGTGCCACAAGTGCAAAAATGTTATGTTGACAGAGTTCCAGCAACGAGTTATGGTTATCATGTTCTGGTCACAAGTGCCAAATGTTATGTCGACATGGAGTGCAAGCAAAAGGTTACGGCTATCACGTTCTGTGCCACAAGTGCAAAATGTTATGTTAATAATAATTCATGGTGTTTAACGTACGGAAACCACGATATGATTATGAGAGACGTCGCAGTGAAGGGCTCCGGAAATTTTGACCACCTGGGGTTCTTTAACGTGCCCCTAAATCTAAATACACGGGCCTCGAGAATTTTCCCGTATGGCTGTGATACAATAAAAGATATGAACTGTTTTTATGCATGCTTTATTTTTTTCTACCAATAACAATTCGTATTATAGACAATACCTGTTACAACATACTGCATGCACAGGGATGGCAAAAAACAACGGTGGCCATCACACTACATGAAGGTGCTTGACGAGCGAAGCTCGATAGAAAATCTGTATCAGTCTCTATTCAATTAAGCGTAAGCTCTCTTAAAATCTTCCAATTCAGTGGTATCATGCTATTTGCGTATTTTTGCTGCGGTGTGTGCTTGGAGACGTTCGTCATCTTGCATAGTTTGCATAGCTATTATATTTTCACGGGGTCATGACGTTGACGAAGGCAGCAGTCGGCCGGTAAACGGAAAGTCGGATTACAGCAATGCACACAGGCGCTGATAGCGGCGAGTACAGCATCGGCCGTGGAAAAGCTGCTCATCGTTGGGACGCGCCGTCTTTTATACATCACGCATCGAACTTTCCAGCCTTATCACTGGTGGCCGCGCAAGCTCTGAAAAAGCTTGACTGTTCGCGTCTTGCGCGCAATCTTAACAACGATCTACAACAATTGTGAGGCATTGCTGACAGTCTTTGTGGGCGTAAACCGAATACAGCAAAACTGAAACAAGACAGGCCCGTGGCAGGATCGTGCCGCAACCGGCCTTCCATTTCGCCTGTACCAGGGCTCAATACTGTAAACGTTAACATTCGATCACGTGTGGCGCGTACCCGTATATACTGGGCTGAACACGGAACCTAAACTTCACTGTTATAAAGACTGAATAATGCTGGGAAAACGTTCTGAACAGCGGAAACTTTTATATGTACCAGTATGTATACAGCACAGTAATTAGCTGCATGTATGCACTCTAATCAAAGTTTAACTCTGAAGTTCCCATTTTGCATGCATACATTTTGCTAAACACACTAGCGCTGCGAGCAAGCGAAAACCGAAACTGTAACTGAAATCGGCTGCAAGCTGCCGGACTACTTGCGTAGTAACACAAATGTGCGGAGGCCCCGCCTCCGTAGCCTTCGCTGCAATGTCAAGAAAAGCTGTCGCCGAGTATTCGCAATGCCCACGGACTATAGGGGGCGCACTGGGCGATTCAAGATGGCTGCCCGGAGGAGGGTCGACCCGTCTGAAGAGCGTCTGCTAGCATGTAGTACAACGATAGGACGGCGGACATAAGCCCCGTAGCGCTTTTCCCGGATGAAGTCACGAGCTGCACTGAAGTGTATATCGGACCAAAATACTTGCTTAAATCACAGACGTCACCAAATGCCCGCAACCTTAACATTTGCTGCGATGTGAAGGTCTGTTTCAGCCCGTGAGCGTGCACCAACGATGTGTTGCGAGATCCTGTGAGTTCTAAGGAAAGCCAGTGCGTGTAACGGAATTGGCGTATGAACTAGACGACGCTCCGAGGTACGTACCGAGCCTGCCTGGCGTATTTCGTGCTGTAGTGCGCAGCTAGCAGCTAACGCTATGGATTTGCTGCTGGGCACCGCGCGTTGAACGTGACGATCCATGGTTTGAAAACATGTAGCGCCGTCACCATTACTTTCGCTGTCAGGAACGCGGACATAGCAGTAAGCAATAGCGTCTTCGTGGCGTTGAACTTCTCAATCAGTCGCACTTGGGCAGAAACCAAGCCTCAAGTCGACATTTACCAGTCGGACGCTCCTGAATCTAGTCCCGTTTTTGCTACCGCGGCCCACCGATCCGATCGCAGCTTTGAGCTACCCGGATGCGCTATCAATCGAAATCCACGCATCAGAATCGAACTTACAGGTCCCACCTGAGTGCTGTCGTTTCAGACGAGAGTTGAATGAACTCAGCCAAATTGATTCAATTGTTGGATTGCATGGCAGCGACGTCGTTCTCGATCGTTATCATGAGGTTCGATTGCGGTGAAAAAGGCCCGTGTGGGCAGTGGATTCGTATCCGTTACGGCAGCTGTTCCAACGCATCGCGGGATATTTCTTTGTAAATTCCCCCGGCGAACCGTATCAACGTTTCAATTATGTCAATTTGACGAACTGGCAAACTCTTACGGCGAGCCATGTGATTGAAATTCACATTTAAGGTGTCGGTTACGGTAGTAAGATGACGAAATCTGCTACTGTGTGCGTGGAAAAAAAAACACACACAGGTCCCTTGCCCATTACCTAAGTGAAGTTGGGGCTAAATATAATTGGACGCCCCAATCATAGCATTTCACCTCTCCTTAAGGCACTTCATGTGATTTGCACTTCACATGTTTTTGTTAAGAATGTGTCCCTGTTGTCCCGCTGCATGCACTCTTACTGCGCAGTCTGTATACTGACATCTGTTGTCCTTTATGAGCAGCAATGTAAAGTGACACTTTCTCATTCAACTCATTAAAACTGCTTTGGTCAAATTCCACTCTGAATGGTTGCTTTGAGTCCTGCTCTGCAACATCAAGATCAGTGTTTGTGCCAGATGTGCAAAAACACTTTTTTTTTCCGCATTTCTAATGTTCAAAATTA
Organism: Hyalomma asiaticum; assembly: GCA_013339685.2. NCBI lineage: Eukaryota > Metazoa > Arthropoda > Arachnida > Ixodida > Ixodidae > Hyalomma > Hyalomma asiaticum. Next base: position 79,692,375 of record CM023483.1, read on the forward strand.
TATTGGGTTGTGTTAAAATGTGCACATTTAAACTAGCCTGCAAGCTCATTTTTATGGCCACAGGGCAGTTTCTGCAGCTTTACCTTAACAGAGATACCTAGTGGGTAGACGATGATAATCAAATCAAGTTTATTTTCATTCTTTCATACAGAAAGGACTGTGGCAAAAAGCTCTCATTGAAACACTTGACTAGTTCACGACACCGTACAAAAAGAAAATGTCACAGCAGTAACAGCGCACCGATAAGTAAAAAAATAATAATTTGAAACTTCACAGTTAATGTACAGCAAGGCATGCACAATAATGAAGTACAAATGTAAAACTTATACTAGTCGTGCAAGGTGATAAAACGACTTATTTGCAGAGAAGTACTGCTAGAGATAAGAACATAGTGCACGGGATGTCCCGTCTTTGTCAGCCAGCCTGGCACATTCATTACCATAATAGTAAACTGTCTCATGACAGCAATACAGTAGAAATGCTTACGAATGGCTGCGGCAGTGGTAGTGTGGTTGTGGTGCTCGGCTTAATTTTAAGAAGGATGTGTGCTCAATCCTAGCATGGTCGTTGCCTTTTCAATAGAAGTGAATATTCTCGAGGCCCCTATGCTGTGTGCTATCAGTGCACGTTAAAGAACCCCAGGCGGTCAAAATTTTCAGAGCTCTCCACCACACTGTGCCTCAGTCATATTGTGCGTTGGCATGTAAAACCCCTGCAATTATGAACATGTTTAAGAATCCACCACTTCAGCACTGACACGTAATTGTACTCTGCAGCTGCATCAAAAAACTTGAAAAACTGTCAAGAAAAAGCTGTATTTTTTTTCCATGTTAATTATTTTGTTCCAATACAGGAGGGTTTTTTGTTGAGGGGAACAGTGTGTGTGGCTTGTGCTCTGCTGCAGCTACCTGAAGTGCCGACAGTTGGATGCAGGATGAAAAATGTCTGCTTGTGGCATCACCTCTTGATGGTTGAAATAGCCAGGCATAGCTTACTCAGACACAAAAATGACATACGAGAAAACAAAAAGGGGTGGACAGGATGTGTGTGCTTGTCTGTACAAGCTTGTTTTTTGGTTTGTCATTTCGGTGTTTGAGCAGCGTGCTGAAATAGCCAGCTATGCTCAACCAGGTAGCCCACTACATGCTGGACCTGCACCCCTGCATGGCAAAATGGCTTCTCTTTTCAGGCAGTCTACTGCTTCTAACCACACGTTTGATACGATAATCAATTGAATTGCTCCTCTCCACTTGTTGGCACCATGAGGAGCCGGCGCACCGCTTTGACTACTCACACGCATGTTCCCTTTCGTAAAAACCCCCTTGTGTACTAAGCAAGACAATGTGAATCAAGGATGGTTGAAAAACATGAACCACGCCATGCAGCGCTGACTAGCAAATGACTTAATTGTGGCAAAAGACATACATAAATACATGTGGAACATTGCCACGTCATAAGCAAAACATAAACCAAAATAAAAAATACTGAAATAACCATATACAACATAAAATAAATGGAAAGGTCATCATTACATGATACTCTGTGCATATGACAAGAGTGGTAATTCATGGCGCGTTAACAGAAAGGCACAATTTCATTGTCTGAGAGTACAAGAGACCAACACACACTTATCTTTTAACAGTGCAGTGTTATGGGCCTCAAAAATTTCACGTGTCAATTGGATGTTGCTTCTTGCTAGCATGTCACATTTTAAGAGAATGGGGGCAACAGCCACAATCTTGCAGTGAACACCAAGACGACCACTGACGGCACTAGTTACGTTGTCATACTCATGAAGCCTGTCATTAAGCATCCACCAGTACGGCCACGTTAACACCACGTTAATATTTAACACACTGGCATATCCGCATCAGTTTCTGAAAGAGTTTATATAGGCAGGGTATTACAGTGCATTTGAAGCTTGCTTTTGCATATTGTTATTGTTACTCAATCATTCATTACATTTACACTAGTTCATTAATTCTTTCACTATGTTATGTGCAATTGAAGCCAGCATGTGATAAGGACAACCAGCTCCTATCAGTGCAATTACCCGCGGGGCCAGTTGGTGTGCGTTCATAGTGGTACAGCGTAATAAACGAGACACAAGAAGGGGAGAGGAGATAAACCTCCTCTTCTTGTGTCTTGTCTCCTCTCTTCTTCTTGTGTTTCGTTTATTTATGATTTGCCACTATAGATGATCACCTGTGCCTGATAAGTATACTCATAGAGTGCATGCATGATTTTTTGAGTGTGTTGGACATGCACAGCTTAGTGTTTCTGCCTTTTATTAACTTCAAATGGGTGGCTTCATGATTGAGCTCTTCTAATGTACAGGTTACAACATAACATAAATGAAATATAACAAACATTATATACAAGGCATACTTTGCAAATTACTACAGATGTCACAGAAGTGCACAGTCATCCTGTGGCACATAACAATTTAAAACTGTCGCCTGACAACATAACAAGGATGTGCTCTTAACTACTTTATTCAGGTGTCTCTTTGCTGCATCAAATATTATGTAGAACAGGCATACCATAAAAACATACCACCTGAAAGAGCTGCACACACTTGAACTTGTTTCCAGGCTAGTGATAACAACCAAAAAGAGCTGTACAAACTGCCCTCATCATTTGCCTTAATTGCAAGTAAATACTTGACGAGCTGACCTTATCAACTACGTTAAAAGGCCAAAAGGAATGCTGCTTGGTAGCATGGAAACTTGCTGAACAAAGCACTGAGGCCAGCAAATAACAGATGCAAGGAGATGTGCTACCTGCTTCCCAAACTATCACGGATTCTGCTCATCGAAAGTAGGCACAGAGTTGTGTTGAATGCCTGGAGACAGCGCATATGCCTGACAGCTCTTCAGGCTTACCTATCATTACTTCCTTATGCTAGTTCAGCCATTTTCTTTGGCCTAAGCTACCACATCCGCCAGCCTTTTATAGTACCACCCCTGCTTGCCAACATTTCAAAAAGACCACTTACTTCTGCCTTACCAAACAATACTTATCACTAAATTCCTTTGGTGAAGCTATGGTGTCTACAATTGTATGTTTATAATTATGAGCACATATCTTTGCAGTAGTACCATACCTCTGAAATTTAACTTGAATAGCAATTACTCTGGTGTTCCATTTATGACGGAAATTTGTCCTCAATTTAAAGTGGGATTGTACATTTTCGTCAACTTGCTCATTGCCTCTGGTTGTTCCGAGTACTTGCTAATAAAAATAAATTGTTTCTCAATCGATCAGCACTCATGTAATTTTCATCGTCATAAGTTCTTTTTTCTTTTTCATTTCACTTGGTTCTATTGGTTACACTGTAAATGCATAGCAAAAGAAAAAAGCCACAGGATGACAGCTGTTGGAGCTTTTGACCCCTTGTGCAACATACAGCATCAGGAGAATGATCTTTTGGGCATCCAGAAAGTGAACGTTCCATTTTGCCTCCCATGGTTGCTTAGTAACACAGTGCCATGACTTGCAAATAATAATGAACGTGCAAAACTTGTAGTGTCACGATCATTAGGAAGTATGGCTCATGTGAAACCGAATGCTTGCTTTTTGTACGATCTGAAAGTTCTGCTTAAAGAGCTCTACACAGACATATTATGTACAAAATAAGTGTACATATAATTGGAATGACACACTACTCAAAATGAAGAAACAGTGTCTGAAATGCTTTTTGACAAGTTTTGTGGCAACTCCGCCACATGATAAACTAGAATGACTGGTGATGCAGCGACTAATATGTGATTTGTAGTGCACCCAGGATTTTCCACGACCCAGATGGTGCAAACATTTAGAGGGTATTTCTGCAAGTCTGAATGAACATGCATTACACAAATGAAAATGTTATCGCACATTTCACATTATTTATTGTGATATCTATTTTGCACTTGGGGTTTCATTATACAGCATGTTATCATACACACATTACACAAATGAAAGCGTTATCCTGCATCTCACATTATTTACTGTGATATCTATTTTGTACTCAGGGTTTCATTATGCAGCATGTTATCACATCGTGCATCGGTAGCCGTGTTTACTGTAGTGCGTTTGTTTTTGTTATACAAAAATCTACAAGACTATGTTGACATTGCCTCTATCTAAATGTAATAATTTCTATTTTGTTTATAAATAATATCTGTTTGTGTGAAAAGACAAGTGTTTATACGTTGTGACATCACAGCGGCCTGCACTCATTGATGACTTATGACGCCATGTCTTTCTAAAACTTACTAACGTTTTGAATAAACCTTCCATTTTAAGTTCAGCGCTGCGTTTGTCTTGTGCCTTTTTGAGTCCTATAGTTTGTGCTGCCTACTTAGCCATGCTTTGTTAGAGCTACGAGCCTGGACGTTGTCCTTAGGCTGTAATTCGGTGACCAAAAGGCCATAGATGGTGTCCCCAGATGGCACATAGGTTAGCATGGCTCTAGCACATAATCAATTGTCGAGAAAGCCCGAATGGAATCCTGGTAACTGTCCTATCGATAATGGCACGGATAACCAGGGAGCCATCAGTGGTGGCTCTTGCTCGTGCAGAAGCCATGGTGCACATGGAGATAGAAATCTAGTGAGCCCAACCGTCATGGCATGGTGTTGCACTGTGGCTGCCATAGAACAGGATCCTCGTAGGCTGTGCCAATGTAATAAGGAAACGTGACAGTAAGCTGCCATGTCAGTCGTCCCTGTTTATTTCCCATTTGGTCCCCATCATTGCTGATGCTCCAATGCTTCGGTCAACTCCGGTGTCAACTGCACACGTCATCCTCACAGTAAATAAGGTTTCTATAACGACATTTCTTGAAGTGTCAGAAACTCATGCTAATTGGTTAGGTCATTTCATTTTTTTTCTTTGCTTTAGTGAATTGTTTATTTTTGATAGCTCAAAGGGCCCTGAGGGGGCTTCACGTGACGGGTGGGTGTGTGCATTTCATTTAACATAGGTTAGTTCCTTGACAATGTGCTTGAAATGAAGAGGGTTCTCGTAGTCAAGAGTTCAACGAAAGTTCGTCTGGTCAGGCAGTGCATGAGGGGATATGCGGTCACTGACCAAGTCCGATGTCATCTCAAGAGGGTTCTCATGAAGCATAGTTGAATTGGGGAGGTCATTCCAGTCTCTTGAGGTTTGCGCAAAGAATGAAGGTGGGCCATGGTTTGTCCTGGAGGGGGATACAGTGTTGTCGGGTTTTGTGCAGTTTGAATGGTGAAGGACTGGCAAAGTGTTTGGAGTCTGGGGACGTACATGGGAGAACTTGTGGAATACTACAAGACGGGACACTTTTCAGTGAAGTACAAGGTTAGGTAGGTTAGCTTGCAACATTTGCTGGTACGGAAGTGTACGAACGATCAGAGGAAATAAACCGTGCTGTGCATTTTTGAATTCCTTACAACATGTTAATATGGTTAGTTTTGTGGGGATCCCAAACTACACATGCATTTTTTCTAGAATCGTTAGCCAGGACTGTTGTACTCCTTGGCCACTCAGTGATTTGAACATTATACAAGTAATTACAAAAAGCCAGGAGATGGTGCAGCTTTACAGTTTTCAAAGCCTGCTCTCCTGAGAGACTGTGTGAAATAAAGCAAAAAAAGAAAGCCAAGTGATAAGTTTAGAGAAGCCAATGACTTTATTGATAAAGCTTTGAATAGATGTGCCTGAATAAGGGCTGTAGGCAAGCTTGTGTGCTTCCATGCTAGGTAATCAGAACAATCTTCCAGTAAGCTCTCTTGTAAAGGCTTTATTAAATGAAAGCATGTATACATATATGAAGAATAAAAGCAAGGCTGTCAGATTTTATGTACTAGTTTACATACACGATACACATTCTAGTCATGAACACATCCACAGAGTTTAACCACATTATTTTCTGAAGTTAGTAATATATACCTTGAGATTTCCTTACAGATGTTACTGCGCTGTTGCAGCTGTTTGAACCGCCTTTTCACAACTAACCTGTGACATTACGCCGCGGATGCAGCTGCCACAGATATTAGCAGCTGCCAGCAGCCTTCTTATCGTGAATGTCCGCATTTGGGCAAAACTGCGACGCGATATGCCAATCGAACAGTCATGCTCAGACATCGCCATGCACAGTTGTCTCTTGGGTGTTCCACGTTCAGCACACAGAAAAATGAATCTCGAAATTTAAGCACGCATATGCATACTTTTCACAGCATCGAAGAATTTCTCAACAATAACGCCGTTCGGACGGAATTCGTAAAGTTTAGAAACACAGCGGCCTGGCTTGCCGCGACTGCACGTTTCGCTACTTTAAAGCGACGCACAGGTAATAAAAGACGATGTGCTGAGCAGGACTCTGAATCAAGTTCGCCCAGCTGGGTTTTATTAACATGGATATAAGCGAATGCCATCGGTCAATCACGCTTAATCTCCAACGGAATGCGACTGCTGGACACCCCGCGACACAGTCGATCTGTACTGGACCCCAGTACATATATGGGACGAAGAACGCGGCCCCGCGGATCACTGAACACTCACCATAAAGATTCATAACAGTGCTTTCCTGAATGATAAAGCGCCCTATTTTAATGCGAGACTTTCCATTACGAAGGCCCTCATACTGCTTAGTTATCAAACACGAGATCGCGAGCTCACGAGCTCACGCGACTCCCCCGCATGCAATGTTATGGGCTTCGATCGCGCAATAAAAAAAAAAAAAACACCAACGGATTATACGCCAGAGCGAAACAGCGTGAAATTCTGCAGAAAAGTTCAGACAGCAGTACTTCACTTACTACGTAGCTTGAAAAAAACTCGCGGAGCTGGAACGTGTACGGTGTGGGCTTTCGTTGGCAGCGCGGCTAGCCCGAGAAGCTTCACCACGTATTTTCATGAAAGCTTCGCGTCTCGCAAGAAAGAATAAGGTTTATCCCGTCACGGGGCCCAGACTTATTCACTGCTGCACGAAACATTCGAGGTTGTCGTGTTCTTTTTCCTTGCCAACGCGCTAACAATCGGGCTGGCACACACGAACAGGGCAGCGGCGGCCAGGGCGGCCATTTTGTCGTCTGCTAACCCTCCTCCGGAGGGTTCTCCTCCAATCCGTTTGATGGCGTGACAGTCTACGGGCATTGCCAATAGGCGCAAAGCGGCGGTAGAAGTTTAGCCGTCCGAGAAATTAACACAGTTGATGCTTTGTGGTTGGCAGTGGAAAGTCTTGCCTTACTCTCGAGTTTGGAATAATGTTGCCCAGAAATGATAACTCAGGCACGCCGAGCTCGCTCTTGGCCGTGTTGACGATAACGCCGTGCACAGATAGGCGTCGAAAAACAATCCTTAGGTGTTGTTAATGTTCTTCCAGGGTATTACTCGCGATAAGCAAGTCGTCGAAGTAGGCGTGGCAAAACCTGAAGCCCCGTAGAACACCGTCGATAAGCTTTGGAACGTTTGACCTGCATTACGAAGGCCGAATGGCAAGCGCGGGAATTCGATTAAAACAAAGAGTGTAGTGATAGCAGTCTTGAGGACATATTCAGGCGACACAGGTGGTACGACCGTACGAGATCAATTTTCGAAAATATTGTGGCGCCACGCAGATGTGCAAGTGCGTCGTGAATATGTGGCACGGGGTACCTGTCGGGCGTTGTGACACGGTTCAGCGCTTGGTAGCTCCCTGGTAGCCGCTGGTAGCCGAGTACCGTAACCACTACACACACAAGACAGCAGAGGCACGCGCCGGGAGAGAGAGAGCCAGTACGAGCCAGTCACCCGATGACTGCTTAGAAACTGTGAAGGGGGAATGCCCACGAACTGGAAGGAGCTTGGATGATGGCCATCTCCAACATATCGTCGAATTCCTGCCGTTCCACCACCAGCGACAATCGACGTGGTCGAGCGTGCACCGGAGCTCCAGTAGTAAGTGGTGAAAAACGTCATATTTTACTGGGGATCCCACTTGACGCTGGTGTGTCGGGTCAGAAAATTCGCTCAGTATGGAAGTGAAACGGAAAGGGCCTGCTGGCTTCAAGAGCGTAGGGCGCAGCGCCGTATGTCTTGAAGGCTTGTCTTTAACATCGCTTTGTACCATAGGATCCTGTAACCTCTGGTGATGCACGTGAACTAACAGTCCGAAATGGTGCAGGAAATTCGCCCCGAGAATGGCGAAATTTTCTTCGGCAACTATGAAGATCCATCGTAGCGTTTTCTGCAGGCCCAAAATGGCGGTTAGGGAGCGGTTTACGTACGTGACGATGAGCGTGTTGCTGACTGCATGGAGAGGCAATGTCTTCGGGCATTTGCGGTGGTTGGGCGATGCTGGGAGTACGCTCACTTCGGAGCCCTTGTCGACAGGGAAGCAGAGACCGCTGTAATGGTCGCTTAGAAAGAAGACTGGTGAGCGACGTCTTTGTATGACAGCAGCGCTGGTTGCCCTCAGCGCCTGCCTGGGGCGTTTCCAAATAAAGCGAGTTGTTAGTCAAAAAAACCGCGCTTGTGTGTCCGTGTTTCTCTTCTTGTGTCGTCTGGTTGCGCCGGTGCCTTTAGGTCTCATGAATGTACCAACTCGCCCAACAAGAGGTTTTAATAGGACGTTTACCGAGAGCTCATAGGGTGGTACGCATTTGTGTGCAGCATTGCCAAAAATGCGATGGTACCAGCATATTTTTTGTCGTTTCATCGGCGACTGCGAAGCACTCTGGCAGTGACGCGGTATGGAGGGCAGCGACGGAGTGCATGAGACGCGAGATTTCGTTCTTCATCTCTTGAAGCTGTTCATGGGGAAACGGTTCATTTGTGACGGCCACGACAAATTTCGGAACTACCGCTATGACCTTGTCGTCTAACTCAACCAGCGTGGACAGGTCGTCCTCGGTGGAGGCAGTCATGAGCATTCTGACATTCGCGGGCATTTTCTGTTGAAATATTTCTCGGAGCAGCAGGCTGTCAAGACTATTCACTTTGTCGCCCAATAATTGCTGCGTATAACGCAGCAGCTGGATTGGCGTTCTGTCACAGAGGCTGGCTTCGTGAAGAAGCCGTTGCCGGCGTTGGCTTTTGGAGCGCGTGACCCTGCGAAATTGTCTGTTGGTGGGGAAAGCAACAGGTTTTGAAGTTCGCTAGCGATTGATGGGGGCAGACTGCTCACCACATAATGCAATCTGCTGTGACGAGCCGTGAAGCAAATTGTGATTCTATCTGAATGAACAGCAATGCAGGATGCGCAGTCCAACAGGGAGGCAGTTTGACGTCCACGCTGTAGAGTGTCGGTGCCTTGAGGTCTGTCCATAGCACTTGCTGCTCATCCGGATAACCAATGTTGTGCGGGACGTGAGCGCGGCTGGAAATCAGCGGACAGAAGCGTGTGACGCGTCCTTGAAGAACGAGAAACTAAACTTTATTTTCATGATCGTACGTCCTCAATGGCTCGGTTGCACCCTCGCACTACTTCCCCTTCCCGCACACAACGCGATAAGATTTTACCGACACTCAAAGATGGGAAAGCGTGACTTGCTGCTGTAGTGCGACCGTGAGGCCGCCCCACATGCATAGCGTTGATTTCATTTATTTTTGTGGTTTTACGTCCCAAACGCGCTGTGATTATGAGGGACGCTGTAGTGGAGGGCTTCAGAAATTCTGAACACCTGGGGTTCCTTAACGTGCGCTGACGTCGCACAGTACACGGGCGTCAACATTTCGCCTCCGAAATGCAGCCGCTACGGCCGAGATTCGATCCCGCAACCCTCGCATCAGCAGCCAAGTACCATGGCCGCTGACCATCATGGCGGCGCTAGTGCAGGCATGTGAAGCCGCCCAATTCTTCAGCTGGAGAGCGCAAGTACTGATCGTGTCGTGTGTGAGCGCCGCCTGACGCTATGGATATGCATACTATGGGTGTATACATATACAGGTGCGTATAATACCTATGTGTGTCTAATGTATAACCATGCCTATAGATACATATCTTTATATGTAAATGTAATTATGTATAACACTTTATGTATAACAGCTTGAAAGTACATTTTGTGGCAAGCATTCCCTTGTTTTAAATATTGTGTGTCCAGATACCTTCTTGTAGTGCTCTGCTGTCAAATTTACGAGTGGGCAGTACCCTCGTAAAGCTGTACCTTAGGTTTTAATCCGGTCCCCTCTTTTTCATGGTCACAAGAAAATAAAGTTATTGATTGTTCGATTGATTGACATATTATTGTTTAATGACGTAGTCAACTTGCAAACAGGTCGTGGCTATGCGCCCGCCGATGCAGCGCGCACGGCTTCGATTGTCGCCTGCTAGCCCCGCCGCGGTGGTCTAGTGGTTATGGCACTCGGCTGCAGATCCGAAGGTCGCGGGATCGAATCCCGGCCGCGGCGGCTGCATTTCCGTGGAGGCGAAATGTTGAGGCCCGTGTGCTGTGCGATGTCAGTGCACGTTAAAGAACTCCAGGTGGTTGAAATTTCCGGAGCCCTCCACTACGGCGTCTCTCATAATCAGAGCAGGTTTTGGGACGTTAAACCCCACAAATCAATCATTGTCGCCTGCTAGGCTGTTGCTTTTTTTTTACTAAAGGCAGCCCATATCAGCTTGATTACGCCGAACAGGGAGTGTGACTGCAACAATTGTTTTGCTCGTGTTTTGGTTTCCGAAAACGGGCGTTGCGTCCTTGCTCGATGCAACGGCCGTTTGCGCGGTACGGCTGCTGACACGTTCATTCAATGCGTCTCTCGGTAAATATTTTGAAGAAAGTCACCACGATAAATTCTATAGAAAAACTGAGCTATCAGTTCAGGGTGTCTAGCTATATGTTCAGGGGAGAATCAAAGTAAGGTACTACTAAGCCGTTCCAGCTGGCGCATTCCAGCAGTCGCTGTAATTTGCAGTGCCGACCACGGGGTAGAGTTTCATTTATTTGGCATTCGTCGGTTCCTTCGCCGCATATAAACCGTACTTGCCCTGTTGCGGCAAATTTTTTTGGGAAAGTTGTCTTAGTATAAAAAATAGCATTCCTCGGGTGCCACACAGACCGTCAGAATCTAGAGTTATTCTGAGGAGTGGAACGCGAAAAGAACCCAGCTTCTTAAGAAACCACGCACGTAACGTTTCTACATGTATAAAAGCGTCATGAAAGCTTCTGCATGAAGGGGAATTGCCATGGAAATTTATATCGCACGTGCCGATTTTGGGGTCAGCTGAAGTTCCAGGACAAATAATTTACGTTGGGCACAAAGGAGGAGGTGGAGAAAGGAACAGGAAAGGCAGGGATATTAATCTTGGATGAGTGAGGGAAAGGGTCAAGGGAAGGGAAAGTTGTCGAAAATATAGATAGAGAAAAAAAAGAGACGAAAAAAAAAATCACTGCAAATGATTTCATCTAGTTAAAGGTACTTACATGGTATACTATAGGCACGTCATCTTTTGTTGAGTAAACAAGAAAGTCTTCTGGCAAGACAGAACTTTTGCTCAACTTAAGCGTTATCTTGTCATTTATTTTAAGAAGCTTCAGGCCATCTTCAGATCGACTTTCGAGCATCCTTGGATAGACAATTGCTGCTGCGGAAAAGAGAATTTCATCATGTAGTTTACAATAGCTGCGATAGACCCTTGGCTGAATGCCGGGACACACTGATTCTTATATAATAAAGTTTCTCCAATAAGACATATATGCAGTCCGCTTGCATCTCACGGACGTACGTCCATACAAATCTTGATACAATAATTATTCTTCCAAACGTAACACTAACACTGTGCGATGGTGCCTATAAGCATTATTTGTTGCGACGTGCGAACGCGCGTAATGTAGTCGCACCCGAAAGAGACATGCACTCATGGGAGATAATTATGGATATCAAGAGAAATGAGTCGCTGCTTTTGCAATGCAGTGTAAGAGCCTTTTATTACAACCGTAACGTAAGTGTATGTAGTGTACAGTCAAGTTAGAAAGCTAGCAACAAAGGCAAACTTTTTTATTTTGGACTAAGTAGCTAAAACTCGCGTTTACTTTCAGCGTCGCAGAATAAAGCCGTGTACAAACGGTCCGATTTAGCGTCCGGTTCGAAGTCCGGTGCCGTATGCTCCGGCATGCGGCATACGGCGGGTGAAAGCATATGGGCGACGAACGATCAGCGCGCGAGCTCCACCCACATAAAGCGTATTGGCACATACACCCATAGGTCATCGTATCCTCGTAACTTTAAGCACAAAACGAACAATTTCACACAGCCGTGCTTCCTTTTGTAACAGAACTGAAAACATCGCCGGTAAAACTGTGCCTTCGCGAATGACAAACGCTTCACAGCAGCCAAACGCCCTGACGACACGAGAGTAGGCTTAGCTTTGCCGACACCGTAGCCATCGTCGTTCTCGATCAACCGCGAGAGCCTCACAAAATGCCCATTGTTGCCAACACGATTAACTCTTGTACACATATGTCGTACGTTAAGAAATGCTATTTTTTTTTCGCCAAACCTCGACGTGAATGAAGCGGTAAGGTAGAAACGAAGAGAGCCGTTTCGGTGAGATGTCCCTTGGCGATGTTTTTTGACCTTCGCACCGGGGCTGCTTCCGATCTCTGAAGTGCTCTGCAAATGAACGTTGTTTTGCAGATTGGTCCACTTTAGCCATGTGCCGGAAACAAGTCATAGTCAATATTTTCCACTAGATTCCGGCGATACCGACAGAAACTTCGGTAGCCTCGCCAGTGCGTCGCAGCGAACAAATCGGTGGCGAGCAGAGCGACGTCACGCGCCTCCTGCGCTTCCATTGGCTGCGATCATTCTGTAATCCGATCCGATAACGAGAAAATTCTAACCTGTTTCATGCAAGGCGGGCGTCCGAACCGACGAACCAGTGCTGCAACCCCGCACTCCTTATGCGATTGCGGTGTCGCATCGCCGGACCTCGGATCGCATTCAAAATCGAACCGTGTGTACGGCACTTAAAGTAGTAAAAGTAACTGAGACGACAAGACTGCCCTACGACTTTCCGAATTTCAGTACGTCCACAGTTCCTATACCAGGCCCATCTGTATCAGCACTGATAATGAACAGACTAGTGGCCGTCAAGATAGAATGTTTATACTCTCACGGTAACTTCACGTCACACCAATATTGCTGAGAGTGCAGTTATGCAACAGTATATTTCACACCTAAGCAACATCAAGCGGCACTCCAGGACAACAATGACAGCTTGCAATGCTTATGAGGCTTAGCATTGCTTATTCTGCAACTGAAGCAGCCTCTTGCCTCTTAAATAGCTGTGCCTTCTTTAAAATACGGAGAACGCTTACATAATAATTGTCTTATAAACGTAGTGATTTTCTGGCGCTTTCTTAACCAAGTGATGAGGTCAAGATTTGTGAATAATTCTCACCAATTAAATTTTCCGAACATTCGTCGTATACCTTATTAGCGTTTTAGGTCGGACATGAAGAGACATAAAGGGAATTAAATGATACATTTATTTAACGTTGTCATCTATATAAGGTTGCTTAATCTTGTAATGATATATATATATATATATATATATATATATATATATATATATATATATATATATATCGAAACCTGAGCAAAAATAAAAGCGCGTAGCTTCGGCTAGGTCGCGCAAGTCATACCAAAGCGAAGGTGAGAGACTGAAGCAGGTTACTTGGTAGTCTGTGCATATGTCACGGGATATTTCGTTACGTGTTTCGGGAACATGCCACTTGACATTGCGTTACGTGATGCTGATGGAAACCTGTCGCGTCACAATTCGTTACGTAATTTAGGCGGAAACAGGTCACGCGACATTTCCTTACGGGATCCTAGCGGCAACATGTCACGTGTCATTGCGTACGTGATTTAGGCGGTAACATGTCGCGGGCGAATGCGTTACGTGACTTTGGCAAGGTGTCACGTGACATTTCGTTACGTATTTGGGCGGGAACATGTCACTTGACATTGCGTTAACTTGATTTTGGTGGAAACCTGTCACGGGGGGGGGGGGGGGGGGGCGGGTAGCATCGCGTTACGTGATGTTGGCGGAAACATGATGCGTGATATTTTGTTGCATGATTTTGGTAAAAACATGCCACGCGACGTTGTGTTCCGTGATTTGGGCGGGAACATCTCACGTGACATTCCTTTGCGTAGTCTTGGCAGGGTGACATTTTCTTACGTGATTTTAGTGGGGATATATCACGTGATCACCCAAAATAAGGTAACGAATGTCACGTGACATGCATCATCCAATATCACGGAACGCAATGTCAATGTGACCTGTGGAGCTGGCTTTCGCCGAAGATCCCCGTGTTTGCAAGTAGGGCATTGTTTGCGTGGGTCGCCGCGGCAGGTCTTGGAGCTTCCTTATACCGATGAGGCCCGTGCTTACACGTAGTTCCGCCGGTAACCGCGCGGTGCTCGCTGTATAGCCGACTACATAGTGTGGGTAGGCGAAGGTGTTTCTGCCATATCTTTCCACTGCCTACCAGCGCTTTGACCGCGCGCTTCGTTCCAGGTGCTTCGCATTTCGTCGCAACGATGTGTTTGCCATCGCCACATAGCGCTCACGTGAATGCATCTGGGAGTGTCATATGCGTCAGCGAGTGTAAAATATGCCGCGCCAGAGAGTTGAAAGTCATTTACTTTTCTTGAAAACGAATAATAAAATTTTTTAGCGGATTTCCATGCTGTCCACTTTGTGTTTCTAATTTCAATAGCTTCAATTAAGTCCTCAATCCCTCACCGTCAATTTCGCGAAAGCTGGCGTCGGATGGCATGGATGTAGACTGCTATAGAAGTTTTGACTTGCATGGCGTAACAATGAGTGTGACTGAACAACTATGCAGTACGAACATGTTCTTGGTCGGCGAGTGGCAAATGTCACATATAGCCGGGCACGTGTTAGTCAGTATGTCATAATATTGAACATAAATAGTATTTTGCCTCGTGCCCACGTGGCATCGTTGAGTTGTTGTAACAACACACGCGGCCATTTTGGACTGCTAAAAGCCCACTCCGCTAATAAAGGCAATTGATTTATGAGGGTTGGTAGCGGAGTTGTGAAAAACTTATAACCACACAAAACTTCCAGCGTCTCCATCGAAATGGCGCCTTTCATATAACATCATTTTCATGCTTCTGGAAGTAGGGATATTAGTAGGCGCCAGCTTACAGAGCGAGACTGTCATTCTCTCGCAAATCAAACGATTCGACTTTCGCTAGAGGAAGTACAGCTTCGATAAAGAGCGAATGCATCACCGAGTAACCACCTCTGACTATCGAATATATTACATTGCATATTACACTTTCATCTACAGAGTATATCAAATTCACCGTAGCGGGTGAAGGGATACATTAGACCTACTTGTTATACGTAAAACTAACAGCAATGTCGCCTGCTGATCTTGTAAGATGTATACTTGATTACCTTGCTTAATGGGAACCAATGCAATTAATAGAAGCAAGCAGCCGGAAGTCACTGGCGACATGTCGGTTTCGCAGATCACACTGTTTGGGAGAGGAAAGCTCTCATAGCAGGCAGATTATATAGAAAGCATACGCGAAGTGGTAAATGCGTGGACTTCGTAAACATTAGTCATATAAGGGTCAACGTGATCTCCATGTTTATTTCGCATAGCAGGCAGATTATATAGAAAGCATACGCGAAGTGGTAAATGCGTGGACTTCGTAAACATTAGTCATATAAGGGTCAACGTGATCTCCATGTTTATTTCGCAATACTTATTGAGATTTTGGAAAAGTGAAATATCAAGCGTGAATGTTACTCACACAGGAAATGGCCTTTAGATGAACGAAATTTGCATTTTATGCATCTTCCTGACAGAACAAAATGGCAATATTACGTCTTTGAAATGTCTGAGCGTTGTCGGCAAATTCTGCGTAAAGTCAGTGTAAAAGTACACTGACGAATCTCTATTGAAAAGACTGCTTTGGCTAAGTGATTGTGACATATGTAAGGCCACATTAAGTTGTCGTTTGAACACGGAGAATATGGCGCATGCCGCGGGAGAAATACATTACCAGACAGCGTTGTCGGGCTCTTACTCAGAACCGTGAGTTACATGATGACTACATCATGTTAGTGATGTAAACATCAATCATTCATGTTCCTCATGCACTCGTACTCTACCATCTCAATTTCGGTGTTTTGGTGTATATAGGTTGAACGAGACGATCAGGAGAGAACCGAAGACATAGGCGGCTGAATAGATAGATACGGTCTATCTCAGCCACATGATCTGTGCTTGCTCTTGAGAACCTATGCAGAACAGACTATAAAGCTGGAGAGCAGTGGGCGACCGCATTGCTCAGCTCAGATGAGCAACTCCAACGGTAAGCTCATGATGCCACCAGGGCCTAATGGCTCTTGGCTGTCACCTAGGAGGGGATTTGAATCCGTCGTAATTTTGGTGAGTGCAGCAAAGCCTCTTCTCCTCTTCCAGTGTGTTATGATTGCGGCTTCGCCACGTGCGTGAGCCGCTAGGCGCAGGAGCCAGCGGCAGTGCGTTATGCTAGCGCTTTTTATTTGCAGTGGAAGACTCGGAAGGGTGGTGGGGTGGTAACACGGAAAGCCGATGGCGTTGCTTCAAAGCATTGCCTAGAATTCACAGTACAAGCGAGCTCCTAAATGAAGCGTGGGGGCACTGCACAGCGACGCCTGTTGGAAGTGCCACCCGGATGTGCCCCCACCCTCCCCCCATACAACACCACCGGCACCATACGTTCGGCGTCGTTATTAAATGTCACTTCCAGCACGGGGAAAGAAGAAACTCGCATAAGGCTTTTGAAGTTATTTGTTGTGGCTCCGCAACACGTCCCAGCGTGGAACAGCACCAAAAGCTGTCAACGCTAATGTATAGGCACCCTTGCATTACCAAGCGCCGAAAAAGACGTTCATTAGCCACTTGTGAGCCGCCCTTAATTCCAGCGCCACAGTACCAGAACCCCTAGCATCTAATAAACATTCCGCGACGCACCAGAACGCAAGGAAAGTTCACCATATTGCACACTCGCAAACAAAATGAGAGCACTATTGGAACGCTGATCAAATCCTGTACTACTCAGCGGCGTCAGAGCCCTCCTTTTCTTCATGCTTATCCTGCAGCAAACAACTTTCGTGATGTCCAGGCGGTTATGGCTCTTGAACCTCTCGTTGTAGCATCTTACAACCCGCGCCGCATTCATTCTTAACACCAGAAATGACTTCATCGGGAATCTCAACGTTACCTGTTAACCTAAACAGCCATCTAAATTCTTGCATGGTTTTTAAATGAGGACTGAGTCAAAACTGTCTGATTTTTTGTGCCTCATACGGAACTATCAGTTTCCCTTTATTATGATATCCGAATCAGTGGGTACTATTTTTGCATTCTCAGGGGATTAACGGTATCAGCAGGCTACTGACTGGTTTCCGAAACGACGCTCGCATAGCTGAGAATACTGTATCTGCACAAAACACGAACGAATACGTGTGTGCAAAGACACTTATGGGAAAACAAATGTTTATTCTTATTGTGACATTCTGGGAACCAGGAGCCCCATTTGATCCATCGAGATTAGAAACATTGGTTTTAACAACAGCTAGCCCACATATAATCCGCGTTTGTTTTAATGCCCATGACACACTTTAGGGTAGCGTGTGCACCTCTTATCGTGTGTCGAGTCTTGCTAATGTGCTCGCACAGCATCAACTTGTGCTGGCAGGACGATAGCACAAGTGAACCTACGAAGACTAGACGAATAGTCAAGCATGCACACACTGTCACACTGCCGTGCTGCTGCTGCCGAATGTAGTTGAGTGGTCGGCAGGATGTTTATGTAGCCAATCTGCAGGCGACCAGGCGCAGATTCAAGGGCAGCGGTGAGCTGTCTGAATCACGCCAAAAGCCAGACGGCGCACGCTGCGGGCGATTGGCCCGGTTACTTGCAATCGGGGGAGTGCTTGTAGGTGCTGAATAGTTGTTCTGGCAGGCCGATAGCACAAGCGAACCTGTGGAGCTTACACGGAAAAGTCAAGCATGCACACACTGTCACACCGCCGCACTGCTGCTGCCGAATGTAGTTGAGTTATAGGTAGGACGTTTTATAGCCATGCTGCAACCTTAATTGTTCTTTATCTCAGATATTGAAACAATTCGTAGCAAGATCAATCCATTATTTAAAATGTCAAATCCAACAGACGTAACGGGCGAGTAAATTCCTATACACGCGTAGCACAAAGCTACTAGGAAATACATACAGGTTCCATTGAAACAAATGGCTGACAAAGATCGAAGCTGGTGTAAGTTCAAGGCTCTCTGTTTGTAGCTCTGTCACGCAGAAATGGCCGAAAAGGGCACCGCAAACTTTTGTTTCATCAAGCTGTGTTAGCCTTTGAAAAGGTTTGCACTAGCATTCATTGCGAAATTCTCAGCTAGTGAACATAAGTGTGAACCTAAACGGACTCTAAACTGTTATTCCGCAAATTTTATGACTATAACCAGGCGATTTTTGTCCGTCGTGAGCCTTGCAAGATCCTCTTTCTTAATATACGTTTTCTTGTAGATCACGTCGCTGATGGTATTAAATGCGAAGGACTTACTGGGAAACTTGTGTCACTTTGACCGTATCTATCTATCTATCTATCTATCTATCTATCTATCTATCTATCTATCTATCTATCTATCTATCTATCTATCTATCTATCTATCTATCTATCTATCTATCTATCTATCTATCTATCTATCTACCTATCTATCTAACCTATCTATCTAATCTATCTATCTAATCTATCTATCTAATCTATCTATCTATCTATCTATCTATCTATCTATCTATCTATCTATCTATCTATCTATCTATCTATCTATCTATCTATCTATCTATCTATCTATCTATCTATCTACGCCTCGGTACTCGCCACGTCCTCTCGTTAACCTGGCAGACTCGAAAGCTTAGATGTTAGTTCAGTGAGACTTTCTGGTGGGTGAGTGGGTACATACTTGAAATTAAAGATGACTTGCGTGCAAACTTGGCAAGGACACAGGAAAGAGACAAGGACGACCGCTGTGTCCTTGTCAAGTTTGCGCCCAAGTCATTTTTAATTCCTTAGATGTTAATGTATAAATGTTCAAGGAACATGAATGATTAAGCATCACATCCCTGACGTAGTAACATATCCTCCTTGTAAAGTGCGTCACGATTTACAATACTGCAATCCCGTACGGCTCATACCCCTATTGCTAGACCCCAAGTGTATGTGTATGCGCCACAAGTGTTTGTTTACTGTACAAGCTACACAAGTCAAGGACCATTTAGTAATTTTTAGAAGAGAGAAGGTGCTTTGGTGTGGATGAAGTTGTACTCAATATTGAATTCCCGCCTTCTCCTTCCTCCTACTTTTCTCCCTTGTAGAGCCGAGCTCTCCCAGCTGACGTTGGCGCTGTGAAGTAGGATGGGTAGAAGTATTTCCCCTACTGCCTGTCCGTTGTTGGTTGCGTTGTCTCTACTTGAAGGATGGAAACCGGCCTTTTCCTCACACAAACACAACTTGACTTTATATACAAGGCGGTATATACATATTTACAGACAGCGGCTCGGTAGGCAGGACTTAGGTGGGACTGTCGCTTCAATTCGCCAGAGCCGACAGCTCCTGCGACCAGAATCACCACCCGGACTCGTACTAGATGTCCTCTCTAGCACTATCCGCTTCGACCTCACCAACCTTCAACTTTCCAACCCCCCGACAGGGACGAGGGGCAACCTTCTAAACCACTGGTTGCTCCGCCCCTAAATCCCTGACGGCAAATGGCAACCGTTTTCACGTTGGGCACTTATCCTACCTCCCCCTCCCGTTTACTGTACACATGGCGGGAGGGGAGAGGGTTCAGTGCCGAAAATGCTACAACTTAAGGAAACATACAGACATCAAACATCAACACATACAGAGCCAACCATCCAAACTGGAAACTAAAAGAAACATGCGGAAACGAACATCCCGGGCGACTCCAACCCGTGAACGATAACGTTGGCCTCCACTCTGCACCTCTCTCGCACGTGCTATTATACAAAGGAACGCTCCACGGCGACGCGATACTGACACCAAACGCATTTCAACCCGCCATTCCATGTCGCGTCTATGGTTACTGCCTCAGTAGCTGGTCCAGCCGGTGGCTGCAAACATTCCTTGACACGCTGCCCGAGGACCATGCTACAGTTTTGCCGGTGCTGTCAAACACCTGTCAAGCTGTTTCCGAGTTCTCAGCTGTTGCACTTCCATTACTGTACGACGAATTTTAACAATGGTTGCCGTATTCACCGCAAGTCCGCACGTGGCTGCCCGCCTTCGCCGGCGCAGACACCACCATATCGGACTACTGTCTTCCGTCTTTTTACGACGAGCTTTATATATTTCTTGTATAACTCGAAAACGTTCAAAAGCGAGAAATTTTCCTTTTGTCGTAGTTCTCGATTGGAATATGTCAAACACACACATAGATGGACGAATGTGCTGTGATTTCCGGAGGCAACCTACGCCGAGCGGTAGGCGTGTATGAATGTAACGCTGACCCCCTAAGTGCCCAACTTGCATGCGACCACTACGGCGCCTTATGCCCGACGGTACATACAGTAAATGCATCTATTTCACCTGCAATTGTAACGATTGTGCTTCTGTAATGTTAGTGCCACTTGTGGTGTGCGTTAACGCCATCCTCGCAATTTGCGTTCTCCTTGCGCTCAACTGCTACACGACATACTTGTTTCTAACATTGATCGTTTCTGTAGGAATACATCAACGAACGACCCTTATGATACGCACATAAGCTCATCGTAGCGAGCATTTCCCTTCGGCAGAACCGAATCCAGTGCACTAAAATGAGGGCCAACGTTAGGCCGTGCCTTGAGGTACCATTTAGTCGCCACAGTGCTTGCTGTCAAGGTTCCTGATTAGTTCATGTTAAGAGAGAGAGAGAGAGAGAGAGAGGTTTGAAGGAAAGGAAATAGATGAATTTTTTCTGCAGACCATCAGAAAAATGCATCTATTTCTTTTCCGGATTCATGCACTTTGTACAGGCGTACATCTTTTTGGTACCTTATGGCTGTATGCCACACAATTCATCATTGGCAACTTTTGCGCTGACGGCTTCACTTGCCCGATTCTCAGAATATGTTAATATCTCAACATGCAGGTTATCTTATAAAAAGCGGGAACAGAAAACAATCAGACATCATCTTCATTTATTCGATTTGGAGAGCTCTGATTGTAATTACGGGAGTAGCCTGTTTCACAGTCCTGGAGCAAATATAAGGGCTCAAAAACTGGGAATCATTTTTTTTAAATACATCCATTAAAAGAAAACTCATTAAAAGGTCACATGCCAAGTTTCTCGTTTGAACAACAGCATTAGGAAGCACGGTAGTGTGCAGCGCAGCTGTCTTCCTCAAAGGCGATGGATCAATTTAGTTTTTTCGCAGAAATCTTTTACCGGGCTCTTGGAACTTCATATGTTATGATGGTGACATTCTCTTTCCGACGAAAAGCATATTGCGGTCTACTATTGAACCGTCGAAGTGGCCACAGTGTCACCTGTAAATGTCTGTAGATGACATCCAATGCCAGATGTTTCTATCGAGCTAGCAGAGAGCTGTGGAAAGGTCAAGAAAAGTCGAGAATAGGAGGAAACCATGATTTCAGGAAGCCCACATTTGCTTGAACATTTACGCTCCTTGGGGACGGACTAAAACTCTCATCGTTATTTGAAGTACACAAACTCATCCGTCGCCAGGCGACGCTTACGTGAAGGTTGAGACGTCAGGTGGGCTATCACGGCTTTGACGTAACTTTTTTTATATACTAGTCAAAAGAGAGCAAATGTTCTATTTTTAAAATATTTTTCACACAGTGCTTGCTGTTTGAGTTGAGTCGCTCCGAACTCCGAACTATTCCAAGCATTCGAACTTCACGGAAAACCAAATCACCCCCGATATCTCGTACATGTAATTTCCGTTTGGCAGCCTTCAGCCAAGTCATATGCAGCTCAGAACGACTGAAAGCAACTGTTTTACTCATAATTCATGCGCCGGGACTCACTAACATTTAACTGATGTCGCTCCCGCCACAAAATGACTCGTGATTCGCACAAAGCGTTGATATTGAAAACAGAAATTCGTCGCACGCCAACTCCAACTTTCCACGCCTCGTTCCGTGACAAGTGCCAGGCGCCGGGCGATACTTGTTACGGCACAACCGAAATAGTTGTAACTTCACTGTAGCGACCTACTACCACTCCACCGCTAGCCAATACGGCATGCGAGCACATCACGCCAAGAAGACGGCCGGAAACCAAGAAAATCATCCGGCTTTTGCTGGAGGGGACCATGACTTCACGAAACGATCTAGACAGGGAATTAGGCTTGCTAGCACGACTTCAGCGTTTGCGAATGCTTGTAGTTTGTGGTAGGGTTGGGCGAGATTTAGGAGGGCACAGTACAGTTTCTACCGATCAAGTACCCTACTCTCGAGTTGGTCGACAGCTTTATCTTGTGTGCCACTTCTCGAAGAACTCCGCGCAATGGCAGGGTGCGGTTCCTGCGACAGCTTCACAGGGGCACCCAGTATTTTTGCGGGCTCTCAATTATTTCATTGCGGGCTCATATATCTCCAAATTCCACCCCTGTGCCGATGTTTCACTACTTCTGTGAAAGCCTCTTTGATGGACGAATCGATCATATTTTTCTTACTCGGGCATGATATTATACAGTACACGCATTTCACACTAAAGTAAACGCGAACCACAAAGCGTAAATTCTCGAAAGTAGTCAGAGTTCAGACGATGCAAACTTCGCCTATTTAAATGCTGAATTACTGAGCTTCTTGGCGGATTTGCTATCAACAGCCTCGAGCGCACAGCTAGAATGACCTAGTGCAAATTTAAGTGCAACATTCAGGACGCAATGGAATGTCATCTCCCCTTCAACGCCTGCACAGTAGAAACAATCATTCGTTCAATGCTCCATTCGATCTTCTAAACAACAGGAAAAAATGACTACTTGGAAACGTTTGACGGTAAACAATTTGGATGCCGGATAATATAAAACTACGGTTCACGCCATGTGTCGGTTTTCTTCGGCCCCTCGCATTGTATTACTGGCTAGCGGGTTGGCGTCAGAGGTGGCGGCGCTGGCTGGCAACGAAACTGCAGAGGCGTGGCGTCCTTCAGCGGCCGAGAAGCGGCGGCTCCTCGGCGTGCAGCAGCGGCGTAGTTCATCGCCTCCGGTTGTGATTGCGGCGGTAAGGCAAGTGACAGCGATCGCTGGACTTTCTCGTGAGCAATTTCTTCGAGGGACGCTGCCTGGCGCTGATACGAGGGAAACGTTCGGCACAGGTCTTCGCAGACAATATCCCTTATGGTCTCGCGCAGTTGGTCGGATCAGAGCCCTTGCCCTTCGGCGTAGTGTGGCGTCGAACGGCGATTGTATTGGTGGTTGCGCGAGTCCAGCGTCTTCTCGATAGCCGTTGCCTCCGAAAGGAACTCCTTGAACTGTTTTGGTTGGATTCCTTATCGGCCTAGCGAAGAGCTCCTGCTTTGGTCCTTTCATGAGCCGGCGAACCTCCTTCTTTTCAGTCATGTCGGCATCGGCGTGTCGGAAGCAAGAGGAGGTCGTGGTCGGAAGGGTCGGGTCATCTCTACTGTAAATATTGCAATGTTTTCATTCAGGAGCTGCACACGCGTCCCTAGCGTTCATGCTTCCCATTCTTTACGGACGATGCTCGCGAACGTGTCCAAAATGCATGTAGACATCAGGGGGCACCTCGAGGCGGCACAGGGACGCTCGAGAGTTGTACAGGAGTTCTCGAATGACTCACAATGCTCTGAAGACACTGAATTGCACACGCCAGAGCCCTGTGGCGACCTGTCATAAGCAAGGAGCACCCTAAAACGGTGACACCTTCCAAGCAAAACCTGAAGGGTTGTCAGCGGATCGTTTTATGAACACACAGCGTAGCGGAATTAAGAAAGTACAGCAGGTTGGAGCAACGGTAGTAGCATCCCCACCGCTGCCGCAGCTCCATAAATTTCGCATTCCACAAGCAAATGTTTTATGACATATAATTTCTTACTACAGCACCTGTATGCAGCGTACTCCTCTCTTTGATGAGTGTCGTATGCTATTAAAAAGCTCTTTTGTTGCAGAGGTTACGGCTCTTCGGAATACCGCCTTGTGCAGTGCAGCCCTGTAGTGCGAGTACTTTTATTGCCTTTAATGTTGACTGCAGAACTTCGCAACACTTTTTTTTTTTTTTTTTGATAACGTATTCCATTTTTAGCGCCTTTTGTTTGCGTTTTCAGCATGGTGTGTTTCACGGGGCCCGTTAGCGCTCCCGCAAATTGTTCATAGCTGTGATATCGATATATGAATGTGTTTACACGGGCATCCTAGCTCTGATATATTTTAGACGATCGAACAAATCTATACACGGTGCTATGAGGAAAACATTACTGTCCATGCTGGACACTCAATGCTTTCTTTATTTAAAACTTAAATTAGAGACTGAGTTCCACGCAGTGTCATTTGAACGCGCAAGGAGAGCCAAAAATACTGCCTAATTTCAGCTTCGAAGCTGTTTAGGCTATCGGTTAACTGATGGTCCGCCGCATAAAGCGATCACCATGAGGAAATAAGTGCGCACGTACTACTCTGAAGTGCACGCCATTCGGGCCCGCATTTGTGTCTCCTCTTCGGCTCATTTCCCCAGTCCACTACTACACAAAGGCGGAGGGGGTTGATAACGTAGCAGCTAAGCCTTCTATAATATGGTTAGGTGAGGGGAAATGGAAGTGAGAATCAGGAGGCGGTGAAATAGTGAAGCGCAGCGTAGCCTTCTATAGCAATATTGCACAGGGAGTGAAGGGGAGTGAGGGTCAGTACGGAAGAAAGGAGGAGGAGAGAACTGGAAGAAGAGCATAGGCGTAGGATGAAGAGGGAGAAGGTGATACCCTTGCATAGTATAGTATAGTATTGGGGGGGGGGGAGGCTTTCTAAGGGAAGTGAGGGCTAAGAGGCGAGAGGTTAAAGCACAGCCTAGGCATCTGCAGTACAGTATAGCAAGGGATGGGAAAGACATGTGAGGGCGAGAAGGAATGACGTGAGAGTGAGCAAGGAAAGGAGGAGGACGTCACAACGGCACATTGCCGACCAACCCAATTACAGCTTCGACACCTTGCCCAAATCACTTACCACGACGTCACAGCTAGTCACGTGACATATTCCCGCCAAAAGCATGTAAAAGCTACTGACGTGACAAATCACGTGACTTGTAGAGATGTAGAAGCTTGAACAAGCTTCATTCACCACAAGCTTCGCTCTTTGTCCAGCCTTGCACCACCAGTGCAAAGTGCCCACTTTATTTGAACAGGAGGACCAAATAATTTTCTGAATCACACAAAATGGTAACACCGTCGGTTAGTTGAGAACAATTGGCCATAACGATGAGCTTATGTATCATATATTGCAATCTCATAAATGTTAACGTCTTAGTCAATGTCCTTAAATACACTGTAATAAATTGTGTGAGCTGGCCTCTACACGAGACAGTTATCACCGTGGACATTTCTTATTCACTTCTGAGTGCCGCACACCAAACACAATACTGATCATTATTTGGGGAATCGCTGTAGAAGCGATCCCTTAGTAATTTTATTATTCCATACCAAACACGTGGAGGATCAACAGTAAAGTATCTTGCTTTTCATGTCATGATGTTGCTTTCTTGAATTCCGCCTTCGATGTGCAGTTTCCCAGAATGCAGATCTGCAAAAGTCCTCGTGACATTATTTGTGCTGAATTTGCATAAAACTATGGAAAAGCGTATATGCCCTAAATATTATGGGTGCATAGTACAGCGGTAAATAGCAAATGGCAAACAGCGCACAATGCCTTTTGAAACTAACGAACTGGGTAGTTTATATTGTTACGGAGAGTATTATTGAGTCGTAGTACAGCTAGCACATGTCCAGTCAAGACTGCGCCGAGCACACAGGTTTCAGTCTATGAAGGCAGTCTCTGACATAGCGCCACAAAACCACGTTGATCTTGTTCTTCACTCATGACGTCCGCCCATGCCAGCAAGGAACCACCCCGGTCAATAATGTTGCAGTCAGAGAGGGCGTATAACAGCTGCAACGTTTGAGGCGGGAAACATGCACAGCACTTCGTGGTGTGCCACCCGATGATGTGGTTATCACTGCAGATATGTCATAGATGACTGGCGCGATCGCGCGCGGTACACGGTAAGACCCGGCGTATCGCTACATGACGTTTTCACTGGAGCCGACACATCGAGATAGGAGCCAGAGAAGGAGAGATCCCGGAGGAAAATGGACATCTCTATGCGGACGATCGTAATCAGACTTTCGCGCTTTCTGGGATGAGGAGAGTCGAGCCCGCGCTTTTGTACGAGCGGGGAGTGCCCACGTAATGTCACTGTCAGTATAGGAAGGCGTGGAAATGGAGGCAAGATCAGAAGGAAGCAAGGAGTCATCGCTTCCGGAAAGAAAGTAGAGGATGACTGGCCGGCGGTGTCATGACGCGGCGACTTGTAGGCAAAGGTGACGATCCCAAAGGCAACACGCCATTCAGAAACCTACATGGAAAGCATAGCTGTGTTCTACTTCTGGACAGAATCGTAGACAATCTACGTTGAGAGCATCGAGCTTTTGTCGTCCCAGTATTGGAAGCTATCTGCGCGACGTCTGGGCGACGTGACGCGTCAAAAAACACAGCTAAAACAAAAACTTACATCATTGTCGTATCATTTCGCTTTTTCGTATCTCCATCTACGAAAAACTCATTGTGGCTTATGCTAAGCGCATAAGAAAGCATTCTGGCAATACCTAAGCTTTTCTTCCTTTACCCCATGTTCTTCTTACTTGTTGATTTTTAAATTAGTTCCTTCTATTCTTACTCGCCGTACTTTTTTCTTTATTGTCCATTGCATAACCGCTATCACGTGGAAGTGCGGGTATTGGGTCAAGTCCAAGAGAGGAACCAATATTTAAAAAAAATTAAATGTGAGAAGCATATCAAGTTAGAAGTGTGGGTATTGGGTGAAGTCCAAGAGAGGACCCAATACATTTAAAAATTAAATGTGATAATATATTAAGGCAGGCTACACTTTTGTTCTTTTGTTTGGGAGCTCCACTGTTAGCTGCAGGTGAAGGGGTCAAAATTACCGCGAGACCTAATAACTACGCTATAAAACACAAACACACACTCCGTGCGTCGCTTGCGGCAAATTTCCTTGTAGGTGAAGGGCTCCTTTTTTTGTGGCCGTGTAGTTTACGGGCGCAAGGAATTTATTGTTATATTTTCATCCCACAAAGGAGCGTCGTCCGTCAGGTAGGATCATAATAGACATGTACGCAACGTGTCATATTTTGGCAGAGATACTGCCGTTTGGCCAACCATGGAATCACGAAGCGGAACCAAGAATCCCAAAAGGCTTGCCAGCTGTGGTGTATGCTGGTTCCCAGCTTCAGTACTACCCTGAAAATTTCAGTCTCTCTGATAGGAAAACTATTAAAGACTCGCTCGAATAGTGTGATCAAGTGGGCGTCGCCGAAAATGGGACGATCGCCGCAAGATAACCATTCTTTGACTTCAAGGGTACTGAAGCACCCTATAGTTTGGCTTTGAATACGGTTGGGTACGTATAGAAAAGCTCTCAGATATCCACAATCGAAATAATTTTTCAAAAACACATTTGCTGGGAGCGGCGATATTGCGACCGGGAAACCTCCTATTCCACTTGTGTGGGAGCTACTCTGCAGAATAGAGCCCAGAGAACTCTTGTGGGCGGTGTCGAAGTGGGTGCGTCGCCCACCATGTTATGTCACCAGGCTCCAACGTCATGCCCAGTGGCCGATTAAAAGCGCAATTTGGCGCGACTGCCGGCGGCTGCTGGCAGCACACACTTGTGACCGCCTGCTTGCTCCGCTGCTTCGCTCGGTCGCCTGCCCTCGCGATCACTGCATGTTGTTTCGATCCTCCGAAGCTTTGATTCCGTTCATCACACATGTTTAGGCCAGAAGGCGTGAGCGTTTACATTGTTTGTTCGATGCTTCACTTTGGTTTCGCGCATACGACACCGTCAGGACAAACTGAAACATGCAAAGTGCAAAAGAGCGATTAGTCTGTTTAACGCATTCAGAACAGTGGCTTGCTGCGACACCTTTACAAAGGTTGCTTATGACCACGAGTGTTTTGTGATGGTCCTCCCAGGCATGGAGAGCGCAGAGTACTTCAGGGTCTCTGCCCAGCAACAGGCGTCATGTTGAAATCGGTGGAAATGTGGTAATACCCGAGGAGCCTATGTTGTAAAGGGGCAGTAGGAAAGTTGGAGCTCACCAGTACAATCACGGCAAGTGTTTTTAAGAGCTCGGTAGTCACACGCAAGAGCTCCGCTGTGGTGCCGGAGAAGCAGTCAGGACCACGAGGGGCAGCTGCTGCATATAATACGACGTCTCAGGTACTGCAGTTTGCAGCATCCACGGTGACAGGGAGCTTTCATTAAGGTAGTGTCTGTATGGTGCCGGTGACCTGCAGTCTTTGAGCCATGAAGAAGGCATCGAAACCGTCCTGAGATGGTGCAACTGATACGACAGCGGCGTGGCTTTTGGTTACCGTCACGAATGAACCACCTTCGACATTCATTAGCTTAGCGGGAGCGATCCTGCATACGAATCGTCAGGAGGAAGCGCTGGTAGGGCTGGAAGCGTCAAGGCAGGGCTGCAATAGTGATTTTTGACTGCGCCAATGCCGTGACAAAAACACAGGCAGCGCCTTTTCAGCAGGCCTACACAACAATCCTGCGGACGCGAAACATTAATGAGCCCCGGCCTTGAGTTAGAAGCCCTGCGTCCTGTGGCTGCTCGGTGCCGCTGTCGCTGGTGGCGTAGGAACTCAATCTACACAACCTAGGTCTTGGAATGCGCCAACCTGCTGCCATCGCAACCATGAACCGGCCCGCGGACGGCATCCCGACCGCTTCAACGGCTTCAGGAGATGACTTCGAAAGCCCCATGGCATTACTTCCCGCTGGTGTAGATCACGGTACCATCGTGCCTTGACGTGCCGTCTAACATTATTAACACCGAATCCAGAATACTCTGGACAGCAGAAGAGATGAGCTGTCGAAACACCTTTGCTAAAGGACATTGTTGGAATGAGTGCTGCGGATGCTGCATACCCCACTGCAGTAGGAAATGGGTCTCCTCGCGGCTCGCCAGCCACAATCGCGGAGCTGACACATGCCATCCAGCAGATCTGATACTAACCCACTGTTTCATTGCCTGAAACTCCGGGTATTTGTGAAAATCTCATGTTCCGCGGATTCCAAGGCGATGCAGACTTGTCCACACGGTTGGTTCTCGCCACACCTGGTCGAGCCTTCGAAAATAGGTGATGACAAGACACCTTAGGGATGCTCCCGAGGCAAGGCGCAAGCGTGGTGACGTCTAGCAATCATCGTGTCATGAAGGCAGTGCCAAGTTGGTCTCTGTTGGGTAGGTTTCATGGCATCTATGGTAAGCCCAGCCAGAGCTCTCTTGTTGACAAGGCTAGGAAGGGTCACAATATCGACGCTGCGTATGCTCCCTGCGGCTGCCAGGCAAATCGCGCCCCGATTCGTCCGGCCGTGAGCACTCGCTTATCGAGTTGTTGCCCTCGGCTAGTCATAGCCACTGCATCTGTAGCTGATACGAAACTACGACTCATGAAGCATAGAAAACGCCTTCAAGGACGTTTGTGAAACCTCCCGTAAGGTCAGCATGACGTCGGTACACAGAGGCTATGGGTCGGCACGGACTTTGCACGCTGCCCTGCCAGGGTGCTTACTTGTCATGGAGCCTAGTAGATGATGGCTGCTTATGCGTTGAGGTAACGTCCTCCGTTGGCAGCGCAGTCACTGGCCGAAGAGCGAGACATTGATTGCCCGTTGAGTGACCACTCATCAAATCAAACTGTAACCGAAGAACTTAGTATCGTCAAAAAGTTTTCCGGAGCAGCGTGGCCCTCCTTCCAATTTTGGACATGAGCTGAGTGGCACCAAAAGTTCCATGGTACCACACATCAATGAGATAATTGTTTGCCAAGACCAGTGCGTACCCATAGACTCCTCATTCTGACTTCGTCGTTGACCACAACTCCGACCACTTTGCCGGTTCGAGCGCTCGTAGGATTGATTTTGAAAGTTCTTTGAATATCGGGGCTAGTTGGCCATATGACGGTGGTATTGCAACATTGCGGGTAGCCTCACATACCGTTGCAGAATTACGTATCGTTGCGGTATTGCAGGATACCATAACACCGAAGAACTGTTAACGTTTCTGACCATTTAATGGCCGTATTCTTGTACGTCTTTCAATAGTCATGCGTCTTTGATCGTCCCAGAATTTCCGCTGTGGCTTACGCACCCTCATTAGTAGCACAGAGGCTGAGAGCAAGACGAAGTCATGGAGAGAAGTGAACAAGCAGCTTGCTGAAAATGCGATTACTCTGTGTCTGCCACAACATAATCAAGGACATTATATGCAGAGCTCACTCAATCACTGCCACTTTGCTCTGAGTGCACAATGAAAGGTAAAGTATTGCTGCATTAGGTTCTTTTGTTTTCTGGTGTACCTATGGGTAATGCAACATACACTGCTTATTTTAACACAATGTTTGCGTGCGTCCTCACCTTCTTGCTGCCGCATTTTACGCCATCGACGGCGCTAATGAGCATGTTTCTTCCGTTTTTGTCGATGAAGCACCTCACGATGCATTGCTCAGGCTTGTAAGACTGCGAGAGGAAACGTGTAAAACGTGGTTCAGAAATGTGTGTATGCACTTGTGTCCTATGGTGTTATATCTCGATGTGTTCCTTAGAAAAGGCTGCACACTTTGACCCTATCGATGCAGTTCTCATCTATAAACCTATTGAACTATTGATTGACCTGAATTACCTATCCCTCTGTCCGCTGTCTATCATTAGGGTTTCATAGAGCCTTTGCTTTCACCACACGGTGTGGACGACTCAGCGCAGTCGCTGAGAAAATGACCGTGCCGTGAAAACAAACGCTCTGGTAGAACCAGAAGTGCGCGCAATCTATCTGCATTCTTAAAGGATTCCTTCCTGTCATTCGTGTGGATTGCCATTCGTAAAGGCACAGTTGCATTAGCATTTGATTCTCACTACTGAACATGCATCGCATAGTGCCGGAGACAATCCCAGAGCGCCCCCAGCATTTATAAGGAGATGGGTACTGCATCATCACCAGGTGTAGCTGCACCGGCTTACGCCACCAGCAATTGTCTCGGCTGCAGTCCATGCGCACGAAAAAGCTTTACTGGAAAATACCTTATGTAAAAGTGCCATTGATGGAAGGCGTTTTCCTATCGGCCTCACGCAATAGTATGTTGACGTCACCGCTTGGCTGACCTAGCGACCAAAAGAGTCAGTTTAGCTAGAATGGCGAAAAAATTATTTCGGTAGCAAGATGTGATAATGATGAGAAGTAAGACTACCAGCTTAGGAGAAATATGAATTGTAGCGAAGGTGGGCTTATTAATTAAGCACGCAGTTGCACAAAGTTCCATGTGATGGTCGAGTGGCAGACACAACGGCCAGACAGAGCTTCCAGCAAAGTAGTGATGTTTTTATTTCGTCTGGCACGCGCTACACGCCGCCCGACAGCGCTCTGAGCGGCGTGAGCTTTGCGCACTTTGCATCGTCGTGAAACTTGGCCCAGCACCGCGGCACCAAGAGAACGCATTACTTGCGGCACTCACAGACGCATTCGCGTGACCGTTACGTGGCGATGGCATTGCCAGCGTTGCGACTATGTGCGTGGCACCTGGAACGAAGCCCGTGATCAAGGCGCTGCTACGCAGTAGAAACATACGGTAGAAACACCGTCGCCGACCCACGCGATGTAGTCGGCTAGCCGTCGAAAGCACCTCGCCCTCTCTGGCGGAACTGCGTGTAAGCACAACAGAAAGCAGCTCAGGGATTCCAGCTTGCACTGTGACATGACCGGCGTCTGTAACGAAATCAATGTCTGCCGCGGCGACCCACGCGAACAACGCACTACTTTAAGACGCGCGCCTTCTCGGTGGAAGCCAGCTCGAGATTCTGGCATGTTGCTAGCTTCAGGGGCTGCGCATAAGTACTTCTCTGCTCGCGTCGAGAACATTGCGCGATATCTTGGTGGAAGCCCGAACGAGCATTCGTGGTATGGATAGAGCGTACCCATGCAAGTGTGCTGCACGTAAGAAACCACAATCTTCGCCTCTTACGCCAACTTGGGCAGTCAGTTTCTGCACATGTCTGGGCGGATCACGGAGCCGCTGCAGGCAGCCAGTGTATACGTAGGTGTGATGCTGAAAAGCCGTGGATCTCGCTTTCGTGTGCTGTCGGACGAAAAGGACACGACAGAAATTGAAGAGAAAGTAAGAAAAATAGCATGTGTATGTGTGCTATTAGTGCTGAGTGATGAGAGTCTCAACAATTAACGAGCTCCCTGCTACTCTACCGCTCACCAAACTTCGTGGTGCTTAGATTTCAAAGATACTAAAAGGGTCGTCTCATAGTTATTTCTCAATGACTTATCGGGCTGCTCGTCGTTGGTTGGCGTGACCGTCGAGGAGATAGGCGAGGCCGTCGAGGGCAGGGGTGGCATGGCTGCTGCGGCTGGACTGTCGACGGCGCACAGCTTCTGTGCCGTATGCGGTGCCGGCCTTTGGACAGCACGTATATGGCTGCTCCCAGCTCAGCTCACGAGGACTACGGCCCAGGCACGACCTATTCGGACAGCACCTCCGTAGCCTGGGCCAAGGCCCCGCACTCGGCAACTGCACCCTGTCAGGATCCTGTCAGCAGGCCTGCTGAGCGGCTTCTGCAACAGGCCACCAGAACTGCATCGGTTAGCCACACCCTGACTGAAGGCCTGCAGCTGCAACGATGGCAGGAGCTTTTCGTCTCGAACGTCGACCGGCCGCTGGATTCGCTCCTCGAGCTCCTCCGCATGTTGTTCCCGTGCTCCTCAGGCTTCGTTTTTCTTCCTGGTCTGCTTTTTCCATCTGCCGTGTCCCTGCTTTCAGCTGGTTGTCTGCTGTTCCGGTTTGCACTGGTATCTCGAGTTCAATCACTCCACATGTTACAGTGTAAGACTGGAAAAGATATAATAAAGACAGAATTCTGCCCTTTCCTCGCATAAGGTTGTAGTGTCAGAAGCGATTCTAGGAATTTTTGTTGATTAATACCAATATATCACCATTAATCCTGTCTCTTAAATTATTTATGAATCGTGCTTATTTGAACCTATTTTGATCAATTATCCACTTGTGTCGCCCAGTTATGAGCCCGTTTTTCTGAGCGTGACCACGATGATGACGTTAGACGCCGATAGGTCGGGCTCATCAGGTGCTTCGCACCTAAATGTTGAGTGTGTTAAGTGATTACCTGCTTTAGTACTGGTGCACAAATATTACTTCTAGAAGCGCAACTGCGTGAAATGGTGCGTAGTGCGATGTTATTCCAGAATATATTGAGAGGTGCGTATTCATTACAGGTACGACACCGTCCCGACTTTGAGTCATGTCATGCGTACTATGCAACTCGCGTGATAGATAACTTGCTTGAGGAAAGCCATCAGTTTGAGCTGTGACATATGTGGTTAGCATGTAATTGGAGTGTCACAATGTACATTGAAGTTTCCAATTGTTTTGAAGCTTTTTGGGATGTCCCACGCTTCGTTTCCGTTTTTCTTGAGTGGGATTTTGACGCAGGGACTCTACAGCTCTGTCACTTTCTTAAACAATCGAAAGGGTCACCTTAGTTCAATTTATGTTGCTAGTTCTAGAGAGGAGAACAGTAAGTGTTCTCTCAAGCTAAACAAAAGTCATGTATTTGGGGCGCTCTCTCCCATTTCCAAGCGAGCACGAAACGGTAATATGCATCGTCATTCCACTGTTTTACTTTTCAGTAAGAAACCATATTGTTTTTTTCTGCTACTGGGGCACGTTATACTGCGTTGGCTTTGACAAACAAATTACAAGCTAACTGAGACGTGGCGTTCACGCAAGAAAACTGTGCGGCGCGTCATGCGCGCGCATAGCGGCAGAGAAAAAGGGCACTGGATTGTCTCGGCAAATCAAATAAAACAAAAGTACATGATGAATGGCGTAGCTGACAAGCGAAGCAGCACAGGCATGGTGAAAATCAAAACAAAAACAATGAATACGAAAGCTAGGACGACTGGGAAGTCCGGCTCTACACCCTCTATATTGCGTCCAGCGCAGCACTTCTCGCCACCCTTGGCAGTACATGACATCACACGTACATACAAAAGCGTGAGTGCGGAGAGCGGATAGGTCGCTTTCATAAGTATATTACTGCTTCTATTCCTGAGAGCTAACCATTAGATAGCTATCTACAATGCGATACAGCAAGCTGTACGCTTGCACTGGTGTTATTTAGTGCTGGTAGCCAAACGCTGTACGTGTCTGTCGTATTCAAGGATGGTCGTATTGCATTCGATGTCACGTGAATTTTATGCCGACTAGATTTATGTTTTGGTTGCTTTTCCTTATGCAGTGAGAACAAACGGGACTTACCGTGTCTGCATAAACGTCGGTGTATCCGTTGTATATTTTTTGACAATATACTTGACGACTTGACACAGCGCCTGGAAGCTTGGAAGTATGTATTCCAGTTTGGGGACTATTCCTCTCAAGAAGACATTTGTACTGAGGACGACTGTAAAATAAAAAGGATTGTTGTTCGGTTATTTGACGCAGAGCTACTTTAAGTAAGCAACTATACTTACTTGTATGCATTAGTTATCTCCCTTTGGCAGCAGCGCGAAAACCTGTACATGTACGGAGCCTTAAACATGTAACTCATCATGTAGCCATCGTTCCAGTCGCAATCTTTTGACCCAATATTCCCGTAAGGCCAGTCGGCAGCACCGTCTCCATCATGTTGACAGCCGAGACTGAAAGTGAGAAAGGGAAATATCATTCTGTACTCACAAAGCAACACACTTGTAGAGATGGTAATTATGAACACGCGCACCATCTACTATGTTCTTTCGGAAGGGTTTTTCTTGTTAAAAGAATTTTCATTATGTCATCTGATGCGCAGGCGAGTCGAATTCTACATGTAGCCTACGACCCAGCGGGAACCCGTAGGTAAGTTAATATCTTATCTGTAAACGTTACGTATCTCGAAGCAAATGTCAAACGAAAAAAGTCGTCAGAATTGTCATTACATTCCGACGAACCGGTTAAGACACGTATGGGCACGGGAAAACACAGTACGATATATATAGCTGTTCATACCGCGCGAGCGATGAGTACGAGTGTTTTTCTTGTGTCAAAAATGCAGATATACTTGAAACCTTCGCACCCGCGCATTCACTTGGTTTTACTATCGCCACATTAACTAGGAGCATTCCGAATTGTTTAAATTGCGTGCGAAAAGCAAGTCATGATATTGCGAAACGAATTTCATGCGTACGTATTATTTTGTTCTGACCTATACTTTATATTACGATTGTGAACCAGGCGCCAGAATAACTGCGGCAGCTGCTTTGGCAGCCGTCTTCGCTACTTTATTTAAACAAGTAAGAGGGCCAGTGTGGAGCAGCTGCGGCAGCGACGTCTGACCGGACGAAGCTCCTCCTGGTTCTCGAGTGCGTTCTGTTCCTCGCGGATTAGGCCTCGAGCCAGGCGGGATGAGCTCCGCAAGAGGAATTCCGGGGTTTGCACGTTGATGCTATGTGACGAAGACGAACGCTTATGGAGGCGATGCTACAGATTACTCTGACGGCAGAGATGAGTCCTCATTGAGGATGTGGCGTTACTGAACTGCGCACACAGTCTGCCGAGAAGTATAAGCACAGAAATAATGGACGCGAATTTCCGTGCCAAACAACCCCATGATTCGATGCATGCCCCACAGTGGAGTACTCCGGATTAATTTTCACCTCCTGGGCTTCCTTAATTCGCACCTACGACTAACTAAGTACACGGGCGTTTTCTGCATTTCGTAGGTATCTAAATCATGGGCGCTGTGGATGGGATTCAATGCCGCGACCTGGAGCTCCTCAAGCCAAAACCCTAGCCGTTAACCTGCCATGTTACTCAGCTTACACAGGATGTTCAGGAACAGTTAAACTTGTGACCGTTGGCATGCAAAGCGACCTTCTAAAAGCTCTGAAACGTGGTGTCGGGAATGCGTATCATGTGTGTAGCACAATAAGGGCACGTTGTGCTGATAGTGAGAGAACCCAGGTGGTAGAAAAGGGTACCGAATCAAACAAACGTCTAAGTCGTGGGTGTTCGGCCGACGACTATTTTGCCGTTACCAGAACCGTGTGCAGCGCCGACAAATTCGTGGGCATTCCGTGAGATGCAGCAGAATGCCTTCGAAACGCTTTGGTCTCAAGTAGCTTCAGTAGGATAGAAACCCAATCCTGTTGCCGAAAAGGTCCGGTCGTTTTGGCACCGACTTGTTACGTGCAGTAGCAACGCCATAGAATAAGCGGGCGTCGGTGTTGATGTGACGTGAATGCGCTGAGCAACAGGCGTCTCGTGAATCTCATGCATCGAGGCTCGCTTTGACTGTGTGATGATGCAAAGAGCCTGAGACGTCCGATGTGGTGTGTGGCACGAAAACATGCTGCAGTCGGATGGTTTCAATATTGTCGCAGGCTGTTGATGATGTCGTGCAAGTCGTGGACTCGACAGATTCTTAGGTGATGGGCGCCGGTGCGCATCGTCTTACGGGCGGACGACAGGGCTTAGTTCATGGAAGAACTTCGGCAGGACATATACTGAAAGACGATGCTGCTCATTCATGTTACATCGCAAGCTGGTTTCTACACGATCAAACGGTGCGCTAAAGGTCGCACAGCGTTGACGGCTGTGTTCTCTTAATATGATGCAGCTGGGTTATTTGCCAACCCTTGCATATTAGTTCTGTGTTTATTTGAAAACAAAGTTAGCAGCAGCAGAGACGGAGCACAAGAAATGAAAAGTAGCATAGTCTGAGCGGCTTCTTGTATATAAAAAAAAATTACAGCATATCCACGGAGTGAATGATGATGAGTGGGCGAAGCTCGGGATGTGCATCGTAGATCGTGCCGAGTTCCGGATTAATTTAGTTAACGCGCATGCTACGAATCCTCACGGTTCAACTATGCACAATGCACAAGTGAAATCTCCCACCGGCACTTAATTGCAAGTCAAGATCCCGTGCATATATATATATATATATATATATATATGTATATGTATGTGTGTGTGTGTGTGTGTGTGTGTGTGTGTGTGTGTGTGTGTGTGTGTGTGTGTGTGTGTGTGTGTGTGTGTGTGTGTGTGTGGGTTTTGCCGGTGAACGCTTCTCCAACGCGAGCAGTCGGTATTTCTCAATCAAGAAACTCGCTAGGAGACGCTGCCTGCGCCAACGTTGTCTCTCGCGTTTGCCGGGGCAGTGTCGAGTTTGCCGGGGAGCACGTGGCTCCCGGCGCTCGGGGCGAGGGCGAGCGCCGGGAGCCACGCGCTCGCCCTCGGCGCGTGCGTGCCCTCCGGCAGGCACGCGCCGGTGGCTACCTACTACGACGACGACTACTACTACTACTGCTATGGACGCACGACCCACGCCTTAAGGAGCTTCGCCCCTAAAAAGTCAACCCAGTTACGCACCGTTCCACACCGCGCCATCTTAGTAAGCAGCGTACTTAGCAAGCGAGCGGCACCGCCTAGCGAACGCTGATTGAGTACTTTCGTCATCTCCTTATTTCTTTTAGCTATCGGTCTTTCTGATGTATTTGTACATCTTCTTCCTTCTGCCTCTGTCATCTTTATCTCTTGATGTATTGCACTGTCTCTTCGTTTCATTCATCGTCACCGTCACTTTTCTTGAGCATACGCTATACTAAGAACGCCTTGGTACATACCGCCCCGCGACGGTGGTCTAGTGGATATGGTACTCGGCTGCTGATCCGAGGGTCGCGGGATCGAATCCCGGCCGCGGCGGCTGCATTTCGATGGAGGCAAAATGTTGAGGCCCGCCGCCCGTGTACTGTGCGATGGCAGCGCACGTTAAAGAACCCCAGATAATCGAAATTTCTGGAGCCCTCCACTATGGCGTCTCTCATAATCAGAGCTGGTTTTGGGATGTTAAACCCGACAAAACAACAAACAACAACAAGCCTTGGTACATACCCACCATCTGTGGTGCATAAACTATTATATACAAGGCTATTCAATCCTTTCACTTCTTTCTTTCCAACACATTCACTCCTACCTGACTTCCCCACCCCCTTGCTCTGATATACTGTGCATGGCTATGTAAGAAGACGAAAACAGCGCAGGACACAGGACAAGGGAGAGCACAGACACGGGCGCTGACTAACAGCCATATGCGTTTATTGCAACAATCAAAAGGACACAAAGTTGAGCGAGTTGGTAAGGATCCGCAAAAGAAGAGGCGTGCTAGACACGGACACAAGGGGAGAAGTGAACAACACGACAATCGTCGTGCATAAGTACGCCGCCACTATCAATACGAAAGGAACCAACAAAAAAAAAAAAACAGCATGCGCAGAATCCAGCTACATATCTTCAGTTTAGCAACTCAGGTACGATATCTCCTTCGAAAGAAGGGAAATGGAGGGTAGGCTAACACATGCTTCTCCACTATTATGGATGTGATAGGCTTCTGAAACAAGACGAGCACCTACCCTGATATAAGACGAGTTAGCCTACCCTCCATTTCCCTTCTTTCGAAGGAGATTTCGTACCCGAGTTGCTAAATTGAAGATATGTAGCTGGATCCTGCGCATGCTGATTTTTTTTTTTGTTGGTTCATTTCGTATTGATAGTGGCGGCGTACTTATGCACGACGATTGTTGCAATAAACACATATGCTTGTTAGTCAGCGCCCGTGTCTGTGCTCTCCCTTGTCCTGTGTTCTGCGCTGTTTTCGTCTTCTTGCAATCATGAACCAACCAGCCCAAACGCGTGCCCTTCTATGCTATGTAGTCAGCTGTTGGCACACACGCGCTTTCTGTGCCGCAAACTGGACTTTATGCACTGAGGGCACGCACGCAAGAGACGAAAGACGTCTGATGACACGCCTCCGCCTTCATGTAATAATGCAGAAGCGCAAGGGAGGACATGCTTGCGCAGATGCCACACAATGAGCGTTCATAGAAGTACATGCGCACTAATGCCTTGAC
Organism: Hyalomma asiaticum; assembly: GCA_013339685.2. Lineage (NCBI taxonomy): Eukaryota > Metazoa > Arthropoda > Arachnida > Ixodida > Ixodidae > Hyalomma > Hyalomma asiaticum. Next base: position 79,731,617 of record CM023483.1, read on the forward strand.
GATGACAGTTTTTGGGAGCCGGCCTACGAACTTTTGCCGAGTTTAGCAGGTGCGTTATTGACAACTAACAAAGCTCACAGCAGACATACACAAAAAGACGCACAACAGGTTATATTCGCTTATTTTGTTTTTTGTCCTTATGTCTCAGTCTGAAGCGAGCTTGATTATTTTGGAGGCAATGATCTGTGAGATGGACTCATGACATGCAGCGTGTTACCTGGCATGATATGACTGCAGTACCTCTGCGCTTGCTTATGATCCATGAAGTCGGATAGTGCGTGCTGATGGCCGGCACTCCCTATGTCCAAGATGTGAAGACCTCTGATTTCTCGTACCCTTTGGTCGACCACAAAATCATATAATGAGAATATGACGCACGAATACAGGGACGGATGGTTTGTGGCGAAATTTGAGCTACCGAAGTTTGAAGTATGCTGAAGTTTGAGCTAGCCTAATATGGTGCTGTTAATTATGTGGAACATACGAAAAGAAAGACAACTAAACAACCATTCTGGCTTATTTTGCAAGCACACGAATGAACATCTACCCTTTCTCACCTGTGTGCAAGCTCATGTGCAAAAACGTATACGCCATAATAGGTTCCTGCTCTTTCTTCGGAGATCCCCACCTTCCAATCCGTGCACGCTCCCCCAAGGAATGCAGATCCTGCAAGGAAAGCAGAAGAAAAAAATTACGATCCAGATTCATACCTATGGGGAATCACTATACGCAGCCTGTGTGATATGTTTTTTTTTCTGCAATAATCAAACTAGTTTAACTGCAAAGAAAGCTGCTGCACAAGCTTTTATTTGCCATAAAAATGTACTACGTATGAGAGGCTACTGCTTCGAGCATAAGCGTTCTCCACTATTGGTCTGTTCAAAAATGTTTGAGCAAAAGAACAAGCGCCTAAAAGCCATTCACGCAAATTACAATGTGTCGTTATTTGACGGTCATCCTTACAGAGTATGGAGCCCCATCGCGTCTGTTGTCACAACCTTGCTCTGGCATATCTTCTAGCAATCAGGAGGTTCTGTACTGGCTACCCAAGTTAATCGTCACCATCATTATCAGCATATTTTGAAGTCCACTGTAGGACGGTCTCCGATTCCCCCTATCCTGAGCGAGTTGGTTCCACTTTATGATTCTTAATTTCATCGCTCCATGTAGCCTTTTGCCTGCCTCTTGCATTTTTGTTCTCTTGGTATCCACTCCGTCGCCTTACTGTCCTGTCCTTCGCATGATATGCCCTGCCCAGGTCCGCTTTTTTCCTTTGATTGAAATAAGAATGCCAACTACTCCTGTCCGTTCTCTAATCCTGTCCCCACGTTTTTTTTTCTCTTAGCGTTACACCTATCGTCTTCCTTTCCATTGCACGATGCGTGTTGCTTAACTTCATCTCTAGATTTCAGTTATCCTTCATGTTTCTGCGATGTACGTTAGTTCTGGGAGAATGGAGTGATTAAATACTTTTGGCTTTAGTGACATTAGCAAGTTTCTAGTCGAGATTTGGGAAGGTCTCCCGAATGCGCTCCATCCAATTCTTATTCTACGGAGGATTTCCTTTTCATGGTTAGGCGTTCCTGCTTGTAACTGCCCCAGATATACATGTTCGTTCACACATTCTAAGGATTAACTGTTAATTTTAATATCCTGGTTCTTACTTAGACTTCTCAGCATAATTTTAGTCTTTTGCCTATTCATTTTTAGTCCAATTTTAAGACTTTCTCGGTGTAAAGGACGTCGGAAAAAGATGCAAACTATGGTAGTCTGATGTGGTGGAATACGCGTTGGAGAATGCGCACAGCCACGTGGCGGACCTGCGGGGCAGATGGCGACCATTGTTGGAATTCGTTCTGCAGCTGGGAACAGGGTAGCTGGCAAATGGCAACCGGCTTGAAAGGTGTTTGACAGTCCCAGGGGGATGTGTTGTTCAGGCAGCCTGTCCAGGAATGTTTGTAGTCGCCAGCTGGTTAAGATGGGGTTCGGCACCATCTTAGACCACCATGGCTGGTGTTTGGCACCATCCCATCCCATGGAGCGTCGTTGTTAAGAGCAAGTGCGAGCAAGGGTCAGAGTGGAGGCCAATGTTATTGTTCACGGATTGATGTCAGCGGGGATGTTTCATTGCTGTATGTTCTTTTTGTTTCCAGTGTGGATGTTGTTTCTGCATGTTTCCACGTTCCTTTCCGTGTGCTAGTTGGTATGCAGGGTTCTGTGTGTTCGATGTTTGAACGTTGCAAGGGGTTTCACAATAAACTCACTCGACCGCAGTCTTCGGCCTTCAGGATGCTCCAAACGGAGTCTTTCCCTTTGGGAGGCAGGTTTAGTAACTTCTCTCCCAACATTGAACCGCACTGTACGAACTGCGGAGAGGCTTACTGCTCACTAGCTCACATGCTCTGGTAATGTCCTGCGTTACGTGACGCAGAGTTCAGCAAAGAAGAGGACTGAGAGGAAGCGCGGAGAAGCGGCGACCTTTCGGTTCAACTTCGGGCTTCACCACACCAAAAACCATTACCTTCTCCTACCCTAAAATTACTCCCGGTTTAGGTCGTAAATCATACTATATAGTCAGTCACCATCATTTATAAATAGCCCAATTCCGTCTACAAATTTTAAATTGCTGAGATATTCGCCGTCTATTCTAATTCCATTTTCTTCCCTTTCTAGACGTTTTAACACTTATTCTAGGCATGCGGTGAACAACATCGTGGAGACTGTATCTTCTTGCCTGACTCCTCTCTTTATCGGATTTTTCCTGCTCTTTCATGTATGAGTAGTGTGGCTGTGCAATATTTTGTAGATGTTCCTTATGGTTTGAACGTATACGTCAGGTACACCTTGTCGAGGCGAAGCTTCTAGAACTACTAGTATTTGTATAGAATCAAATGCTTGCTCACAGACTATAAAGTCCATTTAGAGAGGTTTGTTATAATTGAGCATACTTCTCAATTATGAGGTTGATAACTTAATGCCCAAGTTAGTGCCGTTAGGAATTTTATCAAGTTTGAGGCAACAGATGATAATCATAATGCATTGCGCTCTGGCAACGCTCGGTGCGTCCGCCACGTCCTTCGGGGCGCAGTCACAGGTTCGTCTGTTAGCGCTAATCTTAGGAGAGGCTGAGAAGCTGTCGCTGGTGGTGCTTTTGGGCCAAGAATACGTAGAAATTAGACGTCATCCAGCCGGGTAATGTTAGAGCAACTCACTCTGCTAGCAGAAGTCAACGAGAACATAATAAAAAAGTCTTGTACTCTTAAATACCCACCCGGAAGATAGCTGCTGCAGGCGTACCACTTCGCAAAACAAATAGTACGCAGGAAATTCTGCTTTTGCGAACCGTACTTTACATCTGAGATAAACTTTCGGAGAAATCCTTTGGAGTTGAGCAGGTCCGAGTGAAAAATGTGTAAGGTAAGCCCGCACGACTATACGAATTCACGCTATTTACCAATGCGACTGGGAACGGGCGCCAGATATCGAAACAACGTTGTTTTTGAGTGACGCTGTGTCGCTTTCCACTTCTCATTTTTACAGCCGGAGGTACCTCTACCGCTCGAGTTGCGGGTTTGATGTTTTCTCAAACCAAAGAATGCGTGGACACATGAGCGGTGCTCTAACAAAGTCTTGGAAAAATTACGCTATCGCGTTTTGGAGTTTCCGCGTGCGGCCGGCGCTATTCCACCGTTAATACGCTAGCGCACTTTCACGGCGGTGGGTCCGTTGCTGTGAACAGAGGTCTGCTGAGGGGATAATTTTATGTGGCACATATGTCTGTCAAAAGACGAAAACTTATTGGCAGAACCGCGAGGAACACGCACCATTTTGCTTAGTAAAGGGTCGCTTAGTACTGAAGGTACCCTATTGGGTCCTGTGAAAACACTATAAATGACGCTCAACAAGATTACCTCAACCCGCACCTCTCTCTGAAGCTTTCCTTTTGCGAGGAAGGGCTGTGCAGAGAAGAAAATATGGGACTTAGGAGGAAGAACACGACCATTGCTTCGCCTTACGCGAATATTCGCTGTATATCTGTTTTACCACCAATATTCAACGTTTTTGCTTTGATCGTATGGCCGGGAAGCAGCTGGTTAGGGGCGCAGTTGACGGTTCAGTACGATGCAGTAGCAAATTAGCACTGATGACCTTGTGCACATGTAAAACATGAGCGCGCCTATATGGGCGACCGAACCTTGGCCGCAAATATTTAAAGACACAGATACCTATCACATATGTTTAAAAACACAGTGGCGAGAAACAGAGCGCGCACTTTAAGTTATTCGGTAACTGCGCACCACTGACGCATGCAGTACGTTGCGTGAGATACAGAGGATCTAGTTTTCATGAATGCTGTTTCACGGTGAAGCGTCAAGAAACTTGCAAATTGCGTCACGTGTTTATTGTGCTAATAACATAATGTTCTTAGAAGTGCACGTCGCACAATTTCCCGGGCCGGAAGGTGTACATGCGTTGCATTGAAACAATTACTCTGTGCGCTCGTAGCACGCCATCGACTTGGGAAGCTCGTGCTTGGATAGCTCACTTTAGTCCGTGAAAAGCAGTACTGTAACCAAGAATCTCACCATCATGCTCCCTCGATCGCGCGCGCATGATGTACCAGTCCGTGACAAATCTGTTAAATACGCGCGTGACTGAAATCTGGGAGTGCTTTTCTCGCTGTGAAAACCATTTATATTCACGGGTAAAGCAGAACCGAAGCTATACAGAGATTTTGCGCGCGTTGACTAGAGTTATGAACGCACGCAAAGATAACGTCCTTCATGAAACCACCTTCGCAGCGGTGAGAGCATGTCTTTTTATTCGCGTCGCTCAAATAATGAATGTATTTTGTTAAAAACAGCATTATTTTTTTTTCCTGGCGTGTCGCGGATACACGCTGAGTGAAGAGCGCTAGGTAGCAGCCGGAAAACATCGCGGAGCGATGGGTATAAAGCAGCTGGAAGCAGGCAATGCATGCTGAGATACAAATTTCGGTTTCCGGCGCCCTGAGGAACATGACGAGTGACGCTTGCGGGGATGTTGACAGAGAGCGCTTTACATTCTGAATATCTCCTGCTCACATCAGTTAATGTCTTTTTTATGTTTAAAGGTTATGTAATATTTCTGCCATGGCTAGTGAAGTATGCATTCACAGGAACAGAAGTCAGTGGCCCAAAACTAGCTCTAACATGTATTCACCTCTCGGACTCTCCATTCGGTTGGTAACAAACGTTGGCGGCATTGGCGCCCGGCAGCGGTTATTCTATTTTGGCAAGAGTAAGAGCGTCATACATGGCCAGACAAGCCTAAGGACGTCCTTTCTTGAGCGTCTTGTCTGGCATTTTGCCAGACAATGCGCTCAAAAAAGGACATGTAATACAGCCACTGCATCCGTGATAACCATGAGCGTGGTACATGGCAATATTAATGGATTCACCAGTTGTAACAAATATGGCTGTTGTTAATAACCGCACATTTAATTATCATATCGGAGGTCACAAGACGTTACATGACAGGCTAGGGGCATAGAAGAACGAGTTTGGTGGATAGCCAAAGTAAGGAGAACATAAGCGGCTCACTCAAAAAGAGGGAAGAGGCGCACCAAGAAACTCACTGAGCAAGAAGCTCAGGCACATTGACGCAACATTGCAGCGTTGTGTCTGTTGCGGACGGCTTCCTTTGTTCTTGCAATTTTGATTTGTAAGGAAGCTAAGCACAGAAGCATGACTTTCCGCTTTTTAGACGTAGATGCAAGGTACAGTTTTGTAAGGGCGCTCTGCGTGTGTTCATTCATCTGCGGTAATGTCCATGTCGATCATAAGAAACTTCAAACAAGGCAATGCAGCAAAGTGCTTTTCGTGAATCATATGGGATTTTCTTTTCGACTGGGCCGATATGGTAGCCTGTAGCAACAAAGACCCAGTCGTTATCCGAATCTTACCTTGAAAACGGGCACGCTACATCAGTCTCGATGCTCTATAGGGTTTGAAAAGTGGTTCTCCCGGCTACTGAATGCCAGCTGCATTTTTAAATATTTTCTTGCACAACTCATACGCCTGCGACGTATTTAGATATTTAGATCTCTTGGGTGTTACTGAATGAATATTGAACGAATATTGGTGAATAGTGACTCGCTGGAAGAAAGCAAGCTTCACTTACCTCCAACCCAATCACGTAATTCGTTACCTTCCCACACAGACAAATTTAATCTGAAATGAAAGGAATGCAATAATTAAATCATTCACTTATAATTCGTAGCTTAACCAGACGTCATGCGCTACATTATGCACGGCAAGGAAACCTACTTTCCCAGTGTGCGACGAATGACAGCCGTCCCACATGAACACGTCTGTTTTCTAGCTTGTGATATCGTCAACGATATGAAGTGCTTTTAAGAATGACAATGTGTGCGTTTCTACTAAGTACCATCGATTTATTCATCGTAGATTTCATAATGGGAACAGCCGGGTCTCTCTGTGCAACGAACTGGCCTGGATGGCTACACGCAATAACAGTAGGCTGACATTACTGTTACACCATGTTCACTCTTGCTGATCACCGACTAGCTATTGCGGATACTGGGGTCGAGCCACAAGTTGTGCCCTACGCTTCAAGAGCTCACGTTGCTTCTGGGACTTTGCCAATCTGTGTCATTTTTATTTAGTTTTTAAGTGTCTAATAAGAATTTTGTGGCTTTACTTGGAGAAGAGATATAAACATAGACTTCCATCGCAATACGAGCGAAAGATACTTATTTTTTATTGCGTGCTTTGCGAATACTTTGAGAGCTAAACTATAGTTTTAGGATTAAAGAAAAACAGTGAAGAGTATATAAAGTGCCATACCAGTGGACGTTCATGAGATGTTGCAGTTACTCAATAATTGGACAAAGAATCTTGCATGTTCTGGCTCACCACACGCACAATCATAGCATGGAAACATGTCGCGCCTAGCTAAAACGGTGACAAGCTGAAAGACACTCGCTGTTGTGCGTCTTATATTATTTAGTAGGATTGTGGCCCGCTCGCTGTCTATATCCAGCAAAGCTCACTACAACATAAACGTTCCACTTGGAAGGGCTTTCTTCGTGCGTATTGTGGTGACGTTTACTGCAAAGCGCCGGAGACAGGCGCCTGTGAAACCTCTGTATGTAAAAATTTAGTTGCTGCCCTCAAAAGCTGCGGTCCTTCGAGGTGGCTGATAATATAAATGCGTACTCCTGGGCTCCACCATCAAGCCCATTAACAATAACGTAATGCGCAATGGAATCGAATGGTCCTTAGCGTCATTGAGGAGCACTGGAACGAGCCAGTTAGTTAAGTGTTCTACTGGGGAGACCGGCGTTCTTATCGTATCCACCACTGTTTGCCCTGCTCAAATCTACTGAGTTCTACATAGATGGTCTTCGCTTTGTAACCAGTTTATTGGCTTGTGAATCACTTTCCTAGTAGAATGGAGCACCGCCATTGTTCGGAAAGTTGCCCGACGGGTCGAACGCTTCTCAGAAGCCGGTAGCGTAAAAAAAAAAAAAAAAAAAAACAGACGCCAGGAGTTCCCCGCGGCTTATTCTGCTTCGTCATTTGGAGAATGTTCTGGGCGGAAATTGCGCATACAGGTCCTCTCAGTTAACTTTCACTGAACCCTTCAGGAGTCCTTGACTGCTGGACTACCCCAACTCCACAAAAGAGCCAGTTTTTTTTATCGCCAGGTCTCTCATTCTGGAGTGCACTAGAAGATTCACTTGTTTGTAGAACTCTGTTATCGGTTAGCTGTTTCTACCTCGCTGGCGGCGGCTATTTGAGAACTGGCGAAACTGAGCCGGCACTCGCGTCTCCTCTGCCATTCGTATCTCGCGCTTGCTATCTGGTGATTAAATTGTCTCACACTGCAATATATGCATTGAAGTTGCACTCGATGAGAAACAGCACCGATTGCCCACTCAGATCGAGGCCCGATCTAACTGGACTTCTGCCGCACCAGCCATCAGCCTCGCTGACACTCGTTAGACATGCTACTGAACTGCCGCTTTGACTTGCATTTGTGTACCATTCCTTCCTCTTTTACCTCTTTTATGTGCGCGTTCGTTGGTTTATGCAATTTTTAAGAGGTAACGACTAGCGTTATTATTGATAAGGTGGGGCGCAAGAAAAGTAACACTCGTCCTTCTACTGGAATGATAAGAATACCTTCATGATAAGGCTGAACGTGGGCCACTCGTGGTGGAGGATGTGGCTTTCCGTGCACACATGCTTCGAAACTGTGCGATTGGCTAAGGAATAGAACGCGGCTGCACACGAAGAACCAGTTTCTCTTCGGCAACGGCGATACCAAGACACCGTTTTTTTCCAGGAGGAGGTAGTACAACAGTTGGCAGACAGAAAGGTGGCACCGGTCACCCGTACAGCATACCACCTACAAGAGTTCCGCAATTTGCAGAACGCTAGCAGTAGACACAGCGAATGATGGAATAAAGGAAGGTAAAAAAAAGGAAAGACTAATACTTGAAGAAACGGAACAGACTAAGGTATTGAAAGTTGTGGGATCGGTCCCTCCACCCCACTATGGCTGGTGTTTTTTCGTCCACTTTATTCCATTTCTACTAATGTGACAACTACAACACAACAGCTCAAAGCTAGAAATAACATCCCCCCCTACGCATTCCCTGGACTCTTTGTCTGATAGCTTCATTACGTTGTCTCTCGAAATAAAAACGAGCCCTTGTCCTTTCTCCTTTCGTTAACGTGTTGCAGGAAATTCTGAGACACTTGTTACACAGCGCGCTACTTTGTTGCTCGTATTTGTGAATTACTGAAAATAGATTATACACTTTGCCAGACTTGGACACAGCCGTTTCGGCCTCCTGTCAGCAGCACGCGACTTCTCCTGAGCAGGTCGGCTTACGCGCCTATGTTATTGAGGACAGAAAGTGTTTCATACCTCTTTATTTGAGGATTCTTAAAATAGTACGTTACTGTATATAAAAAAAGCAACCGTTTTTCATTCATGAAGAAGTGCGTGGCGGCTCATCGACCCTTTAACTTTTGGGAGCCACGCTCATGGCCAACTTGGACTTGGCCCAACACGAGCCACTCACTCGCGAGACACGTTGAACACTTGCTTGATATAAAGGCTACGGCCGAAGCGCTGCGGGAAGAGTCGGCGCTGGTCGGGCGCGAGGCGTGTGCGCGGGCTGTGTGCGCATAATCGGCGACGGACTGCGGTGTGCGCTGGAGGTGTGTACCCGTAAAGAGCGAAGGTTAACAACAAGTGCGGGTGCTCGCGACCACTTCATGGCCTTCACAGTGTTCCGAGTTCGTTCATGGTATTCCGACTTAGTTTAATAAACATTTTTTGTTTTCTACCGGCTGCTCGAGTGTGCATCCTTAGCGGCAAGATGGCCCGAATCCATACAAATTTTATTACTTTCTGTCAAATACATTATTTGTATTTATTAAACATTTATCTCGTCCTGGTCGGTATCTGCGCGTGTTAAGATTAGAGCGAATAAGAGTTATTTTGCCCTGGGCCACCCCACAAGACCATAGATGGCTGAGATGGAGGAGGGGTGAAAGTGTGAATTACGGACTTGCATGATACATGGTACTTTAAAAGGGGCGCCCAACTATTGACGCGTCATTCGTGAAAGTCAAACATACGCGGGCGCCTCATAGCATGCAAAGGCGGCGACGTGGCGACATCGACCCAAATAGGAATCGTAAGACGACCTTGTAACAACGGAGCTGTTGAAGCTTTCGTTCCTGCTGTGCGGAGGAGCGCCCACGAAATTGGCGAAGCTGGTGAGAGTGAGGCGAAGCTAAAGTGCGGACTAAGGAAAGGACGTATATGGAGAGAGAACGGAAGAGGGTCAGACAAAGAGACAGAGAGAAATGAAGAAATAAATTTAAAGAAATTCTTCACAAGGCGGCATTTAAAGCCGTTTACCTTCGGTCCGAAAGCGAGCGTCGAAACACTAAGCAGTATAGCCACGCATGCACAGAACGCATTTAATGCGTACCATATAAGATCGTCTTACCTACCGCTGTAACAAAACTGGATATGGCTCAGAGAAATGGAAAATGTGAGAAAGTAAGTGTGACACAGAGAGAGAGAGGGAGAGCATCAAAGAAACGCAGACACAGATAGTAAGAGCGAGGAGAATAAAGCAAACTTTCTTGGCGAGGCGGCATCTCAACACGAGTGCTCATGGTGCGAAGGCGAGCGGTCTACCGAGTATGTTAGCCACCCGCGCTTGCACCACACCGCCGTTTCATAACATTTCATAAGCATTTAACTGGCTCAGGTTTTTGGTGCATACACTCTGCCGCCGGCAACGGTGGCCAGTTTTCACCTTTGAGCCGCGGTGAGGCACATACAGCGCACCGTTTATGTCGGCGACATACACGGTTTGCTGTATGCGCCTAATAGGAAAGACATGTATTAAAACGTATTATGTACCGTGAAAGACAGAATTTGATAGACCACGCAGGTACCGCCATGGTTTGTGAGAAGGTTAAAGCTGCCTACCCGGAGAGTAGAAACACGATGTCTGCTTGCTTAAAGTAAGGTTGTTTGAGAGCGTATTCTCGAAAATTTATCCTGGTCTCTGCCTGTAGAATATTATGCGTAGCCTCATAGCCATCCACATGGACCATGTAAGGTTCATCTTCTGGCTGAAATAAATGAAGCAAGTTTTTTCTTACTTGTGTGCGGCAGCACGACAGTGCTTACATAACAAAAGTAATTGGCTGTTGAGTACATGGCTCATGTAGTGTCTAAACAGCGCAGACGCGTATACGGTACTCTTGATGCATAGAAATCATCTTGAAATTTGAGAAGCCATAGAGAGGAGACTAGCGAAGAATTTTAGAAGATCTCAATGTGCACAACACAAGAACTATATGGTAAATAAAACGCATCCCTCTGGTCACAGGTATGTGAATCACATAGGTTCGAATAAAATCATTAAAAAAAAGATGGACTATCGGCGATAAGTTCAGGCATTCGCTTGAAAGCTAGAGTTTGACTTTTAAACCAGTCTTTAAATTACCGTGACTTTCCTGCGCTCTTATACACCCATTAAAATTGTTAAACGGTCTAGTAGCATGGGAAAATCCTGAGAGGATCAACAATCTGTAGCATGCATATGTACAAGTTATTAATATTATCTTAAATATTAACAGGCATGTGGGTATAGTTTCACATAATATGACGTCATCACTTCTGCATAGGAAAATAATAACTCATGTGATATATTCATGAATAAGACATAAATATCCGGATTCTTATATATGCGGATATACACACATGCACACATGTCTACACACACACACACACACACACACACACACACACACACACACACACACACACACACACACACACACACACACACACACACACATATATATATATATATATATATATATATATATATATATATATATATATATATATATATATATATACGGCGGCATGCAATGCGTCGTTGTTCGAATAATAGCTACACATTATCATGAAGTGCAGGAATTTGTAAGGAATGAATGATTTGTGTGTGTCAGATTAGGGTGAAAGGGAGGGCCTATCTTTGCATTAGTGCTAAGATTATTCCAAGCCATGGTTTGACGACTGTAATTAGCATTAGTCGTTATTAGTTTTAAAGTCGATGCGGCGAAGGGCACTCATCATATCGTGTTGATTGGCGATGGGAGACTGACGGAAGTTTAGATGCCAATTAATTCTTATGTACATTATAAAGTAATATTTGCACTAAATCTTGTACACTTAGTGCGTTAAGGTATGTAAGCCAATAACCGCCTTTGATAGTGATATCGGTGGAAGTTATTACGCTAAGGAGCTCTTTACTGCCGAGTTGTAATGGATTTAAGGTAACATTTACATGTGCAGCTCCATAAATCAATGCAGGCATATCTGAGTGGATGAATAAATTTGTATTAAAAACGGAATAATTACTTCGCTTGGAAAAATATCTCTACATTCGCAAAGAACATATAATGGATGGAAGAAAGCTCTATCCATTGTACTGCGGAGGAACGACCCAGGCTCAGGTAGGCCTTCTCGGGACGTCAAGGCCTTGCCGCAGCTTCACGGGCCTGCTGGGCTGCCCAGCGTTGGTCGGCGAGCTCCAAGATGCGCTGGGTGGCTTCCCAACTCGCTGAGAAAGCATCGGGGTTAATACCTTTGTCTTGAGCCTCACATTCCCACAGCATATGTTTAAGCTTAGTTGTGTCTCTCTGACAGAGGATACAGATACTCGTGTGATAGATATATGGGTAGATCCGGTGGTTTAGCAGTCGATTGCGGTAAGTGTTCGTTTGCAGCTGCGTCCAAGTAGCTGCTTGAGCTGTGCTTATATTGCCATAAGGTGGAGGGTAGCACCGCCGGGCCAAGTAGAACGGCTTGGTTAATTCCTTTTATCCGTCAAGTCCAACCCGGTCCGCGTACTCTTCGAGCGATGCATCTCCTCCTGCAAGAGTTGCGGCGGAGTGGGCGTCCTCGTTGAGGTTGGGGAGCTGCGGGCAGACTTCGCCCCTCTGGGCGGGGATTCAGATAAAGCTAACCTGGGAAACCTGGGTGGCATCCATGAGTATACGAAGGGCTTCAATCAAAATTATACCTTTAGAAAAATTCCGCACGGCTGTGCATGAGTCGCGGAGTGTAACGTGGGTGTCGGCATCAGTTATGGCCAGGGCGATTGCCATTTCTTCAGCAACATCTGGGTGTCGGGTGTTCACACTACATACGTTCTGGTTTTCTCCAAGTTGATCATAACGATAGCGGAACGTCGACCGGATGGGTAGCGGATGAGACCGGATGGGATCATTGCAGTACGCTTTCAGTAGAGCTGTAGTTGTAACTTTTCGGCGGCCTTGTTTTTAAACCGGATTCATGCTTCTTGGAATCGGGGCGACGTGTATCTTCGCTCGTATCTCTTTAAGTATATTTGCCTTAGCACTATGCTGTTGATGGTGCGCGATGCGAAGCTCTTGTAATATGTGTCTTCCCGTGTTTGTGAAGGTGAGCTTTTTTGGTGCGATAATCACAGTGCTTCCGCTATTTCATCCGAAGCGTTGTGGATCCCCAGTTGGAGTAGCTTCTCAGGTCTGGTGGATGCATGTAGGCCGAGGGCAAGTTTATATGCCGTGCGGAAGATAGCTTAATCTTATTATTTTTCGCCTTTGTACCAGATGTGCATGGAGCCTACGTATGCGATGTGACATATTACAAAGGAGTCGATCAGCCTGATGAAGCTGTCCTGATTCATACCACTAAGTCTATTTCTGAACCTTTTGAGGAGTCTAATGGCGTTGGCGGCCTTGTGAGTGAGCCTCTTTATAGTTTCAACGTTGACCCCATTGGACTCGATCATCATTCCCTGGACTCGGATGCGATTGACAATGGGTATGGTGCCCCCGTCCTTGTTGTGTAATCGGATCTTTTCACTTTGTCTTGTTTTACCAGAACTTTTGGGAGGCCGTCCCTTGGAGGTATGTGGTACAGCAAGCGATTCTGACTTCCTCGGCGATCATGGAAGACCAGTGCCAGCCATGTAATCCTCCACCACCTTAAGGGCCTCCTGTAGGGCCGTCTCAATCTGTCCGTCGCTACCCTTAATGGTCCTTGCAATGCGATCCGCATATGTTGTGTCATTCACATTGCTCACTGTATGGAGCCTTTTGGCAAGGCCAATTATGATGAAATTGAAAAGCACAGGCAAGACGATGGAGCCCTGCGTGATTCCGTTTCTAACGAGCTCTTGATTTTCGCATGCAGTATCGTCCGCGAGATGGATGGCTACTAGATTTGGTGCCTTCAGCCCGTCAAATGCGACGATCACAGTAGCTGTCCCTCCTATATGTGCTTGGCTGCTAGCGCTATCGGACTTCATGAATTGACTATCTCGCGATCCAGCTCTTCGGGTCCGTCTTCAATGGGAATACCGCGTATCACATCCGTGGCAGTTTTGTATGGGGCCAACTCGTAGGCGTTGAACTCGTAAATCATTTCTCCGTTCCGCAGTTGCGGCATACGACAATAGCGGTCCGCCTTGATGCGTCTTTGAGTGCTTACAACCACGATATTCTGCCGTGGGTTTGGGCCAGACCGTGTCTCCCGTGCTTTCTTCTTTTGGGATCTTGGCAGATGCAAAGATGCGGAATTTGCTCGCCAGAGTACTCCTGTACGGACAACGTTTCTGCGGCTCGTTTTAGGCTGCGTTTTCGGTGGTTCGGGAGTTCGTCACAATCGTAACGTTCCAACGAAGCGTCGTTCTCGGAGCCTATCACGTGCTGAACGGTGCTTTACGCGGCATTTCTTTTTTTTTTTTTTCAGCGGTACAGTAGCGTTGGTCTTGCAGGGTTTACTTTTCTTTTTTGCGACCCAAGCACGCTAAAATTTTCTCAAATTAACGAGGTTCCTTTATATAGACTCCTGCATATACTTGTAGGGACAACGCGCACAGGTTGAATTAACGAGCATTCAGTAATGTATATATACATGTGGGTGGCAATGCTTTCTCTATCGGGAGGGATATCTCCCTGTTGTCCATCCGCTTCTCATACCGAATGTCCCGTACAATGCACATTTACATTGCTGTACCAACTTGCAGCCTAATTACACAGTTCCTCCCATCCAGCGTTTCGACGCGGTTATGTTTACAGGAACACAAATGCACCCCGACCGTTTGTTTCTTCTTTTTTGTCTATTTATGTTCACCCATTTTCATGCACTCTTGAGGGTTAAGTGATTATCCACAAAGGTCAATTCGCGGACAACAGCCCTGCAGATATTTTGGCATACGTTCGAAACGAATATCCGGTTGGTGTCGCTGAGAGCAACCAGCGAAGAGGAATTACGAATCACAGGCAGCAAAGCTGTTGTGGACGAAATGAGTACGCCAACAAGACAACTTTCAACGACACGGAATGGGTGAAGTTTAAAAGCACAGAATTGGTATTTGGGCATTTGCATCTTAGACAGAGAAGAAACATAACGGAATAAAAAAAATACTCAAAATATCATATTATTTACCGGATTCGCGGGTGCAACGCATATGTCATCAAAAAATAGAAGGTTGTCAATCAAAAAGACCTTGCCACTGAGGTCTAGTGGCTATGGCACTCGACTGCTGACCAACCGTGGCCGCGCTCCTGCATTTCGATGGAGGAAAAATGTTGAGGCCCGTGTGCTGTGCGATGTCAGTGCACGTTAAAGAACCCCAGGTGGTCGAAATTTCCGGAGACCTCCACTACGGCGTCTCTCATAATCATATCGTGGTTCTGGGACGGGAAACCCGATAAATCAATCAAGCAGAGGCTCCCGATTTTTTATTTTTCAAAACATACTTGACCTGCAATGCAGAGCCTCACCATAGAAAGCTAAAGCATGACTGGGATAGTTTTCTACATGTTTACTGTACCTTTTTCATTTAAGGGAATTATATTTTTGGACAAATCTACCAGTCTGGCACGCATGATCATTTCTATTACAGGGACAGGTGAATGAGAAAAATAGCTTTACCTTTTTAGTCACAGTGACGCCAACGATCTGCAGCTGAACCCTTGGCTGAATTATGCTTCGATACCGCAAATTGGCCTATTCAAAAGATGGAGAAAACATTGTAACTCATCGCCTGTTGCCACTGAGCATCACGAACAAATCTAATCGCACATTTTGCAGTGACGATCGCGAAATGTGCGATATTGAGGGTCAAGAAACGATAAATAAAATGATTTGTACCTCTATGCAGGCAAATGGTAATGACACGACCGAACGTGCAATTATGCTGCTACACATGTACCTGCTGTTTATTTAAATACGGTTCAATGTAGGTGTAAATTAGTGTTAGACTGTTTTCACAATAGCAGTACTGCCGGTAGCCTACCGCGCAAGGTACATGGAGCACAAGGCAGTCAGAAAAGACTTTAAAGGGGCCCTGGAGGAAACGGTGCGAATATTACAAAACGGTGCCTGGCATTCGGTTGAACAATGGTCCAAAAGCACGACGGCGTGCATTTGGAACGTGAAGCCCTGGGTTCAAATTTCGCCCCGCCAAGAAAATTTGTTTTGTATCATATATTCTCACATCCATGGCGACTACTACTACAACTACCACTACTACTATACATCGACTACAACTAGAACGGTGCAGTGTAGACTGTGAGCGTCGCTGTAAATTATTGCGCATTGTATGTAGAAAACAAAACTCATGCAAAATAGGCGTCATGAACCAGTATTTTTGCCTACGTCACGTTTAATAATCTGGTATGGTGTGATTGACAATGCATTTAACATATACCCAACAAAAGAGTGCATATCGAGAGCATATGTAATGTTGCCAGGAGTTCACATAGTTGTGGAAGGTCCTGGTTTTGCCACGAGAAGATATTACAAGCGATACACCATTATGCCCCTTAAATCAGCGAAGCTACAGAAAATCTGATACGTACCGAAGCTGCCATAACCGCCACATACTGTGCAACTTTCTCGTGAACAAAATTTAGCCACTTGCAGATCGTATAATCGACGACGACGTGAACTTCGGGAGTTATTAGCAACGGCAGGCGTGGTTCTGTTAAAAAATAGAATATAATTAGAAATACAGCCACACGAATGAAATCTGGTCTTCGGAAAATTCATCAGTCATAAGCAGCCGCAAAACAAAGCGACGTTTCAAGGTAAAGAAAGCGTGCTCGCCTGCAAAAAAAAAAAGCGTCAGAATAAAGAAAGCATCAAAGTAAGCATCAAAGCGTGCTCATCTGCTATAGAATGCTGGCTGATTCCTTAGAGTGTCCAGTGGTCATAAGCATGCTGCTCTGACCACTGAGCTACCTTTTGACTCAGACTACACCGAAAAATGTAACCGATCCGCTGAACAAGGCCATCAATTGTACTCCCGACTTGAGGTGAGCGCTTTACTCTAACGAAGCGCATGCCGCCTAGGTGCACCAAACGGCGAGTCTGACCTGTCTGCTATAACCTCAAAAAAGGAATATTTATGTTGGCACGCCAATACCACAATAAAGTGACAAATTTTAGGTACCTAGCCTGCCTATGTCTTAGACTTAGTTAAATCAGAATGTAAAACGGCTCCAAACACAAACGTCTGACGGATTCTCAAACTTGCAAAGTTGCTGTTTTTATTTTACGTCATCAAATATCGAGGTACCCTTAACACCTTGTGTTCAGGTTAACGTTTTCGTTAGCAATACCGAGAACACTTTCAATTTCCTTATGGATTGGTGGTGGTGGTGGTGGTGGTAAAAAATATTTATTTAGGCTATCTAAAAAGAGAGAGATAGGGGCGGCTTTGAAGGCCGACCCTGTACAACGTCTAGGAGAGGTCCCTAGTCTGGGAACCCTGTTCCTTCCGCGGCGGCACGCGCCCTGTCCACGAGGGCTTTTTGGCACTCCAAGGTCGAGCTGCCGAGCAAGGCAGCCTCCCACCTCTTCCGGGAGCGGGGGGGGGGGGGGTGGGGGGAGGGGAGGTGATTGGTGGGATCGCCGGGTTAGATGGACATGCCCACACCATGTGGAAAAGATCCGCAAGCGGATAATCACAGTGCGGGCATTCGCCAGAGAAGGCCGAATTGAAGTGCTTCGGTATCGCCGGGCACAGTACCGTACTGGTGTAGAGCCGTAGGAGCCAGCGCTCGTCAGCCTTATTCAGGCCTAGTGCCAGAAGCGTAAATCGAAGCCTGTTTGTACATAGCTACGATGTCACGCACATAGCTACGATTTCACGAAATGATGCTACCGGTTTAGGTTCTGGGTCGTCAGGCGATGGAGGGCAAGGCGGGTCCCGGGGATCAAGCGCGCGGGCCGAGGCATCGGCAGCCTCGTTTCCATCTAGCCCTGCGTGGGCCGGAGTCCACGTGACGGCGCGTGTATTGGTGCGGTCCATGTAATAACAGAGCTTGAGGATTCGAGCAGCGCGATTAGTGATGTGACCTCTAATGGGATTTTGACACGCACTCCGCGAATCGGTAATAATGACCCGAGATGTGGGGTCCATTGCGGCGAGAGCTACGGCGACTTGCTCCGCGTGAGTAGTGTTAGGGGCTCGAAAAGTGAGCCCTTGAACGGGTACGTTTTGGTGGACTATGGTTGGCCTGTACCACCCCCCGTGGTGAGGACCAGACGCGTCCAGGTAGAAGACTCCAGGATGGGACCCATAACGTCCCTGCGTGGCCGTTACCCGCGCAGTGCGCCTGCCTTTGTGTGTATCCCTAGCCATGTTTCGGGGCAGAGGTTGGATAACCAATGCACCACTCCAGTCCTCTGGGATGATGGCCCGCTCTTCTGCCTGATAGGTGTAGGAGACATGTAGTACATGGATTAAGAGACATCTCCCTTCCCGCGAAGTCGCAGGTATTGGTTGATCAGGTGGGCCTCCTTAAGTTTCCTTTACGTGATGGTCATTCCCAAATCTGCAAGACACTGGAGGGCGCGTGCGGCTTTCTTTGCTATAGAAAGATTAGGCACGTAAAGGCATCCTAGACCAACACCACGGTGGCTTAGTGAAAAAAATGTGATTCACCTGCCGTAGGAATCGGTATTACACGAAAATGCAACCTGCCCTCGCGGAGCTGCTAATACTTGCGCGGCAATCTGTCGAGTCGAGGAGAGGGAGATGGGTCGGGTACTGCGGGCATGTGAACCCATTGCATGTAGACATCAGCGGAGCATTGACACCGCACAAGGACCGCCGACAGTTGCACACAAGCGAAAACTACTTATATTTCTGCGGAACCATTGCATTGGAAATGCCGGAGCCCTGCGCGATAGTGCCGTAAACCATGGGCATCTACAAACAGTGAAACCTTCCAAGCGAACCCCACGGGTGCTTAGGAGATCGTTATGTGAAGACACAGTCCGCTGCAGAGAAAGACGCTTTATTTGCTTCTCGACGGCCGTCGTTGCGCTCCTTGAGCAGAGTGCGTCGTAACACAACTGGCTACCATATACGCCACAAATGGTCCGCCGCGGTGGTGTAGTGGTTATGGTGCACGGCTGCCATCCAAGGTTGCACTTTCGATGAAGGCGAAAATTCCAGAGGCCCGTGTACTGTGCGTTGTCAGTGCAGGTTAGAGAACACTACGTAGTCAAAATATCTGGAGTCCTCTGCTACGGCTGTTCTTTCTTCTCTATCTGTAGATGCGAAGCAGCTTATGGTAGGGGCTGGCACTCCCTCCCTCCCTCCATCCATCCGCCGTGCGGCGTCCACACCCGCACTGCGCATGCGCATCCTCCTCCCACTCCTCTCTTAACTCCTCCATCTCCTCTCCTCTCAGCATTCCTCCTCTCCTCTCCGGGTTGCGCAACGAATAGCAACACCTGCGGCTCCGCGCGCGATAATGCGAAGCAGCTTAGGTTACAGGCGCGACGGTAGACCACCGCGTTCTCGGGCCGGTCCCCGTAATGGGTACCCGTGCCCCTTCAGGACCTTTAATAAAGTTAATTCTCTCTCTCTTCTCTTGTACATTCTCATTCGTCCTCTCAATAAGATTACACTATCTTCCGCTCGAGCTAACCATCTCCCCGCTGCTTCGCATCCACACGTGGTTCCCTTTAGCGGCAGATGGAGTAATGTTTTTAAAAACTGCGCGAGAAGACGGGAGCAGTACAAAGAAACATACAATTAAGACACAATGAGCGAGTCACAATGTTTCTTTCTACTGTCCCCATCTTTTCCCGCAGTTTTAAAGATCTTCTAAAAAAATTCACGCATCCACACGAAGTGAACCATGACGAGTGGTCGAAGCACTGGGGATCGTTCTGTGCTACCGTAAATCACTCGTGACATTGCCCACTCATGCATGTAAATGAGTGACAACGTGTGTGTATATTTACACACGCGTTGTCATTTATGCTCCTGGTCTTTATGAGATTCCTGCGCTCCCACGTCGTAGATCGCGCCGGGTTCCGGATTACGTTTACTCAAAGCGCGCGCTGTGAATCCTACGGTTGAACTACACACAAGAGAAATCTCCCAGCGGCACTACATTGCAGGCCAAGATCCAGCGCCTATAAATATATGGGGTGGGCGGTGAGCGCGAGCAGTCAGTTTTTAGGTGCGAAGCAGCTTATGGCCGAGCCTGTTCCGTCCCTGCGCCGTCCACACCCCCCACTGCGCATGCGCAACAGCTGGCCCAAGCTGGAGGCGCCCTCGCCCTCGAGAGACAACGCTGACGCAGGCAGCGTCTCCTAGCGAATTTCTTGATTGAAAATACCGACTGCTCGCGCTCACCAGCGCGAGCAGTCCGTTGGATGAGGACGTATTTGTTTTGTTTTAATTAGTTGGTTCTGACTCGTCTTTGAACCGCCGCTGGTGTTTTTCTAGTGCACCAAAGGCGCCTAAAACTTCATCGTTCAAGCTTTTATGTGGTCGTTTTCGAGAAACTGACACGTCGGTTCTTGGAATGTTTCCCGGCGATTCCCCCCCATGTCTCACAGTTCGGGATCGGTGACAGGATTGTCCCGAGAAAGTAATCTTGTAAAGCAACGTATGCAGTGGTCACAGCACTTTTTCAGCCATTCATTACATTGTTTGTTTGAAGGGCGTGCAGTGAGAGGATGTGTGGTTATTTGCTAATTTACATAATCAACAAGTCAGTGAAGCTTTTATACCACCGTGTTTTTGAGCTTGTACAAGAATAGGGGAGATGCTGCAGAACACCAAATGTATGTTTCGTAAAACAGCAAGAAAAACTTACTTGTGTAGAAATCAATTCGCGACTCCACGACTCGCTCGTCCATTGTAGTGTTCGGTATCGCTGAAACAAGCAAATAATGTGCAAAATATCTCACATTGTTGAATGGAAAACTAGAACTGATACGTACTGTAGTGCTGTAGTGAGAAAGTTCTGCGCATGCATGTATGCGGTTTTGGTGCCGCTTCTGCTTGAAGGAGAGCAAATGTCAAGCAGGTGCATTACTTGACTATCTATTCACAATACATATTGTCCACACGAGTGCACTAGAGTTTCACCGCTAGCAATGCTCTCAGCAACAATGTTTTTCGTCTTATGGCATAGTTTACAAAGCTGCCCCTGCGGTCCTGCCCCAAGTTCTGCGCATGCGTGTATGTATCTAGTTTCGCGCTGCTTTTGCTTGAAGGAGAGCAAGTTTCAAGGAGCTGCACTACTTGCTTAAAACGTAAATCACACTACATATTCTCCACACATGTTCACTAGAGTATCCACTGCCGACCAGTGGAGTCGGCAACGATGTTTTTCTTCTTACATCTTTATAAAAACATTGGCAAAATTTACAAAGCCAACTAAAATTATTCAGCAGTCCGATATCGCCTCCTAAGGCGATCCACTTGACGAAGAAAGCAATTGAGCATTGTCATAAATATTTCGCGTTGGTATAGCGCCTTTTATGTCAAACAATCGGATATATCCTTGTATTTAATTTCGCATGGGCTGTGAAGGTTTACCTTCAATCACGCGAGGCAGCCGTTCGGCTGGATTAATTGACTCTGAGCAGCGAAACAGGGCTGAGAACAGCAAAGAGTAGACACATACATGTTGTTTCAATGTATGTTAACCACTGCGACCATAATATAATAAACAGTCTCTATGTATTGATATCAATCAGCCTGCTTTTGTTTTCGTCAGTCAGGTCCTATAGGATTAGTGAAATAGTGGCGCTTATATTATGCAATAAGCGCAGATTGCCCCGAATTTCTCATCACCAAAGCACTTTTGTGCACTAATACAAGTGCCTACGTTATGCCAAACCATGAATGGTCCTTTAGTTGCACTAGTGGTGCGAACGTGCCTGGTAAGCCCTGATTATGCACACAATTACCAAATTTACGAACGCACATTTATGCACACGTGGGAAACTTCCCATAATGGCAAGAAATAGAGCGAACGCAATTCCCTCGCTGGCTGTTTCGCACGACAGCGATTAGCACAAGGAATGGCATCTGCGGTACCTTTTGTACCGAAGCAGCGATAACTGCCAATTGCAGCGCGAAACTCTCTGTCAGCAGTGCAAGACACGAGCTCGCCCATCTTGTGGGCATCTTGGATTAAAGTAATGTAACATCATTGTTCAAGCTATGCATGCAGCAAGTTCGCACCTGTTTTTGTTTATTTAAATACGCTTGATAACTTTGAGCAGCCTAGTGGCTTTGAGTGCACCAAGACCATTACGCTTTGGTGAAGTGTAAATGCGTGAACAAGCAAACGCATGTGCTTACTATAATCAT